>CM061048.1:53121874-53721874 GCA_030762985.1 Adelphocoris suturalis
GACAGTTCAGTCAAAAATCGGGAACTGTTAGAACCGTTCGGAACTGGGTTCGCAAAACACTGCGAACGCCGTACTCGGCAAAATGTTTCAGTTCAGTAGAAATTTTTAATCTTAGCAAACACTTTTCCATTAGACAACTGTACGTTAAGAATTTGCTATTATACTTCTACAAGCATCCCGGAATAATTGCTCCTTCTGATGCTGCCCATTCATATCCGACTAGATTTCGTCTGGAAGGCAATGTTGTTAATTTGCGTCCCAACTCAACTCTTTTTACTAAAAGTCCTCTCTGTATTTTATCCCGCATTACATAAATCTTTGCCAGCGGATATGAAGTCGCCATCCCTTTTTACAAGAGACGCATACAAAAGGCTCAAACAACTGGCTAATTTCAGTAGGGTATGCTGGTCTGGATAGAATTTTGGTCAGCATTTATGTATAATATAGAAAGATGAATAAAATGAATATAATAAAATACAATAAAATGAATATTTATGTAATATATAAGAATACATTTTATATAACTTTGTGTATTTACGCTAGTAGTATTATTTAAGATTTTAGAGATTTTAGTAGTATTATATAGGATTATAAATTAAGATCTAATTAATTTAAGGTGATTTTGATTCGCGAAACTGCTGTCATGTTGTCGAGTCGCGACACCATGTGGCTTGCCCACTGCTGACAGTAGGTTGAAATTTTCATTGGGAGGAACATTTGTCTTTCTTTTGCCATTTTGTCAATAAACCTTATTTATATCTATCTATTTCGAGTACCTTTCGATTAACGGAAGCATTGCTTTCACTTTCGGGAGAAAAAACATTTTTGATCTAGAAAATCAAAGTTTTAATCACATTTTACGGTCCACAAATCCTTGTAACAAGCTAAATTTCCACAGTTTCCATCCGATTTGGATGAAATATTCAGTGAATGTGCGGGCTAAGATGTAGTCGGGCCCCTATCAGTTTCATCCTTCCTGACTCAATACAATACTCCACTCTGCGCATGTGCAAACGTCGTTTGATTTCACTTAAAATTTGGATGATAGTTGGGGGAAGATGATTTGATTACCCCATATAAATTTCCATGTGATTGTAACATTAATAGCTATTCTGCGTATGCGCCAATTTGAAATTCTTGTAATGACCTTAATTTCCACAGTCTTCATCCGATTTCGTTGAAATGGTCAGTGAATGCTCGGTTTAGGTTGTAGATGGTCCCGTACCTATTTCATTGTTCTCAACTAGTCAGTTCATTCTGCGCATACGCACTCGTATATTACAATCAGTACAATTTTTTGTTTCTTAATTGACTAATTATGTCGTTTTACACTATTTCTTGACGGAATTTTTCAAGGTCATTTGAAATTTTTCATGATACGTAAATGAGGAAGCTATGTGCCACCCCCAACTTGTCAGACGTTTTTTTTCTTCCGATTCTTTTTCATTTGCGGAAGATGGGGTCTCCTAAATCAAAATTTTCACTAGCATTGTGTATTACGTTTCTGGAACAACAATACTGAACAATTTTGGTTTCGTTTGGATGAAATTTTCAGTGACCGTGTGGGTTGGTTCAGACAGTAGGCGATTAGTTTGCTCATATGTTGTATGCGCCAACATTCCATCAGTCACCTTTTTCTCACGGTGGGTACGCTGGAAAAGACCTAATCTCATCTCAATTTCATCACTATTGTACCTGTCAGTACGAGTAGCTTCTGCGAGTGTGAAATCCTTGTAAGAAGCATTTGACAGTTTCATTCGATTTTGATGAAATTTTATGGGAATGTGCGGGTTAAAATCTGAGGAGGGATCCCCTATCGTCACTTAGAAATTATAACAATTTCCACTGCACATGCTTCTCATGTTACATCTCATGACCCTATTCTCCCAATCTTCCTGAAATTAGGATCGTGGTTGGAAAAAAACGATTTGATTACGTCATATGGGTTTATCACCATCGTATCAATAGTTGCTGCTGCGCATGCGTGAGCCTAAAATCTTTGCACCAACCATGGTTTCTACAATTTTCATATAATGTTGAGCTTAAAATCTTTGCAACAACAGTGGTTTCTTCAATTTTCATCCTATGTTGAGCCTAAAATCCTTGCAACAAGCATGTTTTCTACAATTTTCATCCAATTTCGGTATTTTCTGGGATTGATCTTCGGGGGCCACACTTATCATGCACCCTCTCGATCCGATTCCGATCATACAACCGGTCGAGTGTCTGAGAGGCGAATGGTAATAAACTTTGAACGCTGTTGTCTACGCTTCCCCTGCACTGGTCCAGTCCCGCTCCCACACGACTTTGATTTTGCTTCCGATCATGCTTCGACGCTGCAGACTATTCGTTTTTCAACAGCGGGACAATACCGAGTGAGAGTTTTGTGCTCTAAATTTTTTTCCATGCTCTCCTTTTTTCTCTTTTCTCTCTTCTTAAAGCGAATTTTCGCTAAAAATGGAGCTACTACAATGACTCCAAAAATTTTAAAATATAAATTTTCCAACATTTTCTTTGTGGAAATCTATTTTGAAGCATTTTGAACCGATTCCTGGATTTTTACACTTTTTCATATTCAGGGTGCCCCAACATCTGAGGGTCGATTTTAAAGCTCATTTCTGATAGAATGTTACTCATAGAGATTTTTTAACCCTTAGTTATCGAGTTATTCAATTTGTAAGATTTTTTCGTTTTTTTGTACCTTCCCGGGGAGAAATTTTGGAGATAATTATAATAACTTAAAAAAAAAAAAAAAAAAAAAAAAAAAAACCCTTTTTGTAAAGTATTTTTATCTGATGACATTAAAACGTCTGTAACTCCTTTTAGAATCACTAAACTAAAAAATAAGGACATCGTTGGAAAGAGCGTCCCATTTTCTATCTACCTTATGCTAAACCAATATTTTTTTTAGCAGTCTTTATACATAAAAAAGAGGCTAAAAAGTAAATTTTGAAAATTTCTCGGAATTTGACTTTTTCGCTCTTAATACAGACTATTTTGGAAGAGCACTACACGGGGAAAACTTCCTTAGAATCAGATTTTCAGTGGTATACTTAATTTTTTTTGCTAATTAGGAGGGAAAGTTATGCTTTAATGTTGGAAAACATGGTTTTTCAATGGAATCGAGGGGTTTTCGTCAAAAATTACCCTCTATAAAAATACGAGTTTGGGGCCGGTTTCTACGAAATATTTCTCACTGAATCGAATGGAAACACAACTTGCAGATCTCCCTAACTCCATTTTACAGTTTAACTAAAATTTTACCATTAAGAACACATTGAATTGAGCATAACAAACAAACAAAAATTCGTGATAAAAACGGTGCAACTTACTCCACAAAGGTTTATTATTTCTGTAATACATAACAGAACACTGGTCCATAAAAAATTACGTTTCAAACTGAGTCTATGGTGCATTACCAAAATATAATTTTACGATGTCACCTTCCAAAGAAAATAACTTTTAATTAACTAAATTAACTATTAAGAATTAATAATTAAGAATTACCTAAAAAGAATGAATACATGCCCCCCACCAAAAAAAAAAAAAAAAAAAAAAAAAAAAAAAAAAAAAAAAAATGTATTGAAAATTAATTTTTTTTTTTTTTACTTCAACATTAAGGATCACTAAACTCACACACACACACACACACACTCTCTCTCTCTCTCTCTCTCTCTCTCTCTCTCTCTCACACACACAAACACACACACACATACACACACCACGAAAAATGTTTTGAATGGAATAAAACGTAAAATGCGAGGGAAAATTATGATTTTGGAGACAATAATTTTCCATTCCTCGAAAATGAAAACAATGCTTCCTCTACTTATAGAGGAAGCATTCCACTTGTAGGTGGAAGTGACCACTATTATAGGTGTACCTTCTATTGTGAATGTCAAAGGCTCTATATCAAGTCCCCCAATGTTGGCCTGGTTTTTGAGGTTTGGAACCCGATCTTGTTTGTGTCACACAATCCTTATCTTGCAACATGGAATTGGAGGATGACTATCTTGGTGATGAAAGGTGCTGCCGGTAGTTCTCATCTTTCGTGCTCTAGATTTCGTGGTCAGAGTTACAGTCAACAAATAACTTAAATATGAACTACACACTTGTTACCTAATAACGAAACTCGTGGTTTGTTCATTTCTTCCTATCCCCTCTTACGGGATTATGCTGAGAACCCTGTTCAGTTCAGCGTAGACAATCAATCACTCTTCATTCTCACATTTATAATGAGAACTTCTTATGCAGGTTCAAACTATAGACATGTTTCATGTTTTTAGGGTGGCCCGTGATTTGAATTTTCGAATGACTTGAGACGAGGAAACGTAGTTGTCAGCGCTGTACTTATAACTCCATGGTTTCTAAGGCTAGGTATTTGTGTTGTTCGTGTAACGTAAAAGTAAGTAAACTTGGGTGATGAATAAAATTATTGCTGTAACTATTCTCACATTTTAAAACCCGTATTTGTACGTGTTATAAAGTTCCACAATTTGTCAGAACATAATCTCTTCTTTGTATATAATTCCGAACGGTCTTTGAAATTGTGAAGAACTGCGCGGTCCGATTTTAGTGTTAGACTGCTCATTCGAATCAGCACGGCCCCAAGTTTGTTGCAAAAGTGTCGCCGTTCGTCTCTATGCCCGCCTTGATCGTGTTCTAGGCGGTCCTTATCAACGAAAGTTGTTTTATTAGGCTGTGGAGGTAACAACAGTTGCCATCAATTCACGGTAAGTAAGAAACGTAGTGTAGTTATTGACATCTGGGAGAGTTATTTCTGAACGAATAAATTGAAACTGACATAGCGGACATTTTATATCATTCCGAACGGTCTTTATATATAACTAGAGGCCTGTTAGGGCTTGGAAAGCCCTAATCTAGTCCGTATAACAGTAGTACCTAACAGGAACCCAGCACATTATAGTAACCATATAACGAACGGCGACATTTGGGGCCGTCTAACACTGAAATCGGTCCGCGAAGTTCTTCAAAATTTCAAAGATCGTTCAGAAATAACTCTCCTAGATGTTAGTAACTACACTACGTTTCTTACTTACCGTGGCAACTGTTGATACTGCCACAGCCTAATAAACAGAGAGTCTCCCTATCAAATTTCGACATCCTACAGTGAACTGGAAAGGATTTAGCTCACTCAGCTGATCAGAAAAGACCACATCACTTCACTCGTCTCTTAATGTCCCAGAGAGTCTCCCTATCAAATTTCAACTTCCTACAGTGAACAGGGAAGGATTTAGCTCACTCAGCTGATCAGAAAAGACCCCATCACTTCACTCGTCTCTTAATGTCCCAGAGAGTCTTCCTATCAAATTTCAACTTCCTACAGTGAACAGGGAAGGATTTAGCTCACTCAGCTGATCAGAAAAGACCCCATCACTTCACTCGTCTCTTAATGTCCCAGAGAGTCTACCTATCAAATTTCAACTTCGCTAAGTTCTTCAGTTTCAATTTCTTCGTTCAGAAATAACTCTCCTAGATGTTAGTAACTACACTATACCGTGAATTGATGGCAACTGTTGTTACCGCCACAGCCTAATAAACAACTTTCGTTGATAAGGAGCGCCTAGAACACGATCAAGGCGGGTATAGAGACGAACGGCGACACTTTTGCAACAAACTTGGGGCCCTGCTGATTTGAATGAGCAGTCTAACACTTAAATCGGACCGCGAAGTTCTTCACAATTTCAAAGACCGTTCGGAATTATATATAAAGATTCCGAATCAGCACGGCCCCAAGTTTGTTGCAAAAGTGTCGGTAAGTAAGAAACGTAGTGATGGGGTCTTTTCTGATCAGCTGAGTGAGCTAAATTCTTTCCTGTTCTCTGCAGGAAGTTGAAATGAACTTGAAATGACTCTCTGGGACATTAGGAGACGAGTGAAGTGATGGGGTCTTTTCTGATCAACTGAGTTCGGGAAAAACACGCAGTCCAATAACAAGAACGGGCGCAGCGGAAAGTTCTTCAACTTCACCTTCCAGGACGCGTCTGGCAGGTACATGCGAGGTGTTTCCTTTTCGGAAGAAACTTACAATCAAATAGAACCTCTTCAGAGTTGCCTGTTTAAAAACGTTGAGATAAAATACAGCTCCTATAGCAAAGAGCTGGGAATGCAAATAACCTCATCTACGAGAATCACTCCATCCCAAAACGATCTCAACCAGGTAACATAGATTTATACCAGCATCACCGATCTACCAAACGTCAACATTGCCAATATTTTAGTAATTTTTGTTGGTCCCACCGATGTGCGCACAGTGTCGCGCAATGACGAAGAGTTGACACTACAAAAACCGGTTAAGGATAAACCGGAACCGTCAATCTTATCCAATGGAGGAAACAATTCAATTTCAACTCACATGGCATCGTGGCAGCACACCTCATTACAACCAAAAAATTCAAAAATATATTCGAAGCACAAATTGGACATGACACAACACTCGAAATTAATCCAGACACAGAACAAGCACAAGCTTTTCTGGAGTGGTACCAGACACATCAGGACGAAGGCAGCTGTAGTATCTCCTACACACAACTCAACACCAGTTCGACATCTACGAGCACTACCGATCAAGATACAATCAACGACATAAAGAAGGAGATAGAAGACACGGACGCGCAGATTCACACGCTTACAAAGAAACGAAGAATACTTGAGATAGAATTACAACATCATCTCACCATGCCCGAATTCTGAATTCCCCGATTCAACTTTTTGTTTAGTCTCATAGTGGCGAGGACCACCTCAACTAGTGATATTTACTTTATTACATTTTGATCGGTATTTCCTATTTTTCAATAATTTAGTAACATCGCCTTAGCTTTGCACCAGGTCACATAACGCCTTAAATAGGTAGGACTTATATCGCTACTATAATGTGCTGAGTTCCTGTTAGATACTACTGTTATACGGACTAGATTAGGGCTTTAAAAGCCCTGACAGGCCTTTAGTATATAATAATCTGTATTTTCATCTCAACTCCATCGGTATATTGGTAACTAACAAAACATATATCTATAGTAACATTTATGGCTACACATGTACCTAGTGTCCAACATCCCCCCTTATTTTTTGCTTCCGAGACTGCAAGGCAGCGGAAGCTTTGTTTTCACTTTCGAAATGAAAACATTTTTTTTTGCTCCAAAATCAAAATTTCCACTCGCATTTTGCGTTTCAGAGCCTCCTGAACAAATTTGGTTCCGTGTCTGTCTGTCTGTCCGTCCACATTTCCTTGTAACAACCATAACTTCCACAATTTTGATCCGATTTTAACCAAATTTTCAGGAATCGTGCGGGTTAATCTCTAGATGGTCCCCTATTAACTTCATCATGATCAAATCAACGGTAGCTTCTGCGCAGGCGCAAACAAAATTTTTTTGTTTAGGTCATAACTCAGGCAATTGTGAACGGATTTCGGTCAGATTTTCAGGGATGATGCGGGCAAGGTTTCTTGAGGTCCCGTATCACATTCTTCGCGATCATCAGCAGCGGTACGCTAGGCGCATGCGCGAAAGTGATGTTTTTGTTACAATCACAGCTTAGTTAATTATATCGGATTTTGTTCAAATTTTCAGAGATGATCCCGGTAGAGTCCCTTGAGGTGCCATACGAATCGTACGGTACTACCAGTGATTGTGCCCATCATGCCGGGAATTTATTTGCAGGGAATTAATTTTTCTCCTCCTTTTTAAATATTTGCTCTTTTTGTCATGTTTTTTTGGTTGCCCAGCACTTAACGTCAAGATCATGCTGAACCGGTCATTTCTGAAAATTTAATGGTGACATTCTGTGAAGGCCACGAGGAAGCTTCTGTGTCATGTCCTTAGCAGAGTATTTTTATTATTATTATTTTTTTTTCATATATATTGGTTTAAATATGTTGGTCTGCGTTTTGCCCTTGTTGATCTTCTGTCACCCATTTGCTCCGACTCTTCTTCCTGTTTTTCTTCCGACTCTTCCTGAGCTGCTTCTCTTCTTGGTCGAATATGAATTTCAATCCTTTTCCATTTTCTTCATCCTCTTTTGACGATTTTCAAACCTGAAACCATGTTATAAAGTTCCACAATTTGTCAGAACATAATTATAATAATAATCAATATTTTCATCTCAACTCCGTAGGTATATTGGTAACCAACAGAACATATCTCTATAATAACCTTTGCTTCATAACTACACATGTTGTGTCCAACAGAACGAATATTTTGATGAAATATACCTAGGTTTCACGTACTTCTAACAACTGACTCTGTTGGATCCTGATTTAAAAGTAGTCATGTGGAGAAGAGACTATCAAATAATTATCTTTTGACTGTCGGTTAATTTGCACTGCTTTACGCTTTAGGATGTTGAAATTGGATAGGAAGCCTCTCTGGAACATCAAGAGACGAATGAACAATGCTTTGGATTACTATCTGGTAGCCGTGCTGGAGGTGCTGGAGGTCGGATAACAGTGAAGGTCCGGGCTTACTGTTTTACGTAAAGTTTCAAGAGCTTTGTGTTGATAAAGCAAGTTTTAAATAGATTTTAGCAACGAGTGTTTCACGCAATCAAAGCATCTGCTGACATCAAGGAATACAGCCAGTACCCTTTCCCTTTATCGATACGACATTGTATTTCTGACGAGACCTCCACTATGGCATCTTGGGTGCTAATTTCCTTCTGAAAACCAAATTGATTCGGAGATATCAACGAATTGTCTTGTAACCATTGAACAAGTCTCTTCTTAACTATATTTTCTAATATTTTTACTAATTATTTACTGATAAGAGAGATACAATTCTATAGTTACTAGCAAGAGTTGATTCACCGTGCTTAAAGATGGGTTTTATAACCGATTAATACAAATACCGATGTGTACGAATATTTTCATGAAATATACATAGGTTCCACGTACTTCTAACAACTGACTCTGTTGCAGTGGCGTAATTAAGTCATTTCTTATGGAGGGGCAACAGTCAAGGATCCTATATTATTGTTTTAGTATTAATTTTAGTACTTGTAGTTGTGTATACAAAGCGTGTACACAAAAGTTGTGTATACAAAATCGTTCTTAATAGATATTTAATAGTTTTCGCCATGATTTTAAATCTCGTACATTTTCATATTTACATATCTAGCTATTGAATTTATTAAAATATTTGTGCAATTAACTAATCAGCATGGCAAAAAACTAAAATAAATACGAATAGGTAACGATAAACTGGGAAGCACAAGGCATATTATATACTATTATTGTAGACTTACTGCCTGATATATCTTCAGACGTTTCTCAATCGTTTAGCGCAAAAAATAATTTTTCTGGTAAGCTCAAATTCTTCCATATTGCACAATTTTATTATCCCTATAAGTAGGTACGCGAAATAGAATACGGGGTATGAAACGATTGACAAGAAAATTAGACATAACTAAATGTAAGCAAATGCGAACCAGGAACATGCTAGGTTAGAATAGAAACATTGCTACATTAGATTATTTTAGTTTTCTATTCAACTATTTCAATCCCCACTGTAGGCTTTAGTTGATTTCATCTTTATTTTAATTGAGATTTTATCCATAAACGTTATACGATATACAAACAATCAGAATTAATTAAAGAATTAAACTATGTTGGATCGCACTACCAACCGTGATCAGGTGGGCAGTGAAAAGTAGGGAAGTTTGTAGGGGAATACTGGTGGCTACGGAACTGGATATTTTTCTAGGGAAAATCGTATATGGGCTAGCCCCAGAAGGTAGTGGGGAACGACTTGTTTTCACTTTACAGTATCCACATGTCAGTACAATATCCATGCCATTTTGCCCTAACACGAACGTATGAAAATTTCCTTGTTTCTAAGAGCGTCTCAAGTTTCTAGGCAACCGGATTATCATAATAATATTAATAATAATAATATTGTATTTTACGAATTAAATTCTCCAATTGAAGGCGATCTGATCCTGATTTAAAAGTAGTCATGTAGAGAAGAGACTATCAAATAATTATCTTTTGACTGTAGGTAAATTAGAGTGAAGTGAATTCTTTCCTTTACGCTGTAGGATGTTGAAATTTGTTAGGGGACCTCTCTGTGGCATCAAAAGACGAATGAAACAATGCTTTGGATTACTATCTGGCAGACGTGCTGGAGGTGCTGGTGGTCAGATAACAGTAAAGGTCCGGGACTTTCTGTTTTACGTATAGTTTCAAGAGCTTTGCGTTGATAAAGCAAGTTTTAAATAGATTTTAGGCTTTTGGAAGTGAGTGACTGAAATACTTGAGGATCGCGTGATCTGGGAGACGTTGGAAGTACACGGAAAGGGCCCCCGAGGGCGGCTGGGGCTGGGTCGTCGTCGTCGTCGTGGTCGCCGTGTACGTTCTGGCGCCGGGCCTCCACTTGTCGTCGGGCGTCTTCACGACGGAAGTCCGACGCCACTTCCCTACGGCCCCCGTCCTCCCAGCAGGTAGGACCAGAAACCTCATCAGAGTGGAATAATTCGCGAATGATTTAAATACATAATGCATTCATTATCCTCAAAGAAGGGAATCAACAAGTGAAATCAACAAGTAGATTGAAAATCATGATATTAGATCGAATTGGCAATTTTAAACATAAAATTGCTACACAAACTAATATTAAACAACATTCAACGTACTTTATGGTACAGTAAGTATTAGGATATTACAGGTATTGGTCATCATTTGTATTTACCTACAAGGGAACCTAACGACCAGAAGGCACATCAACAAAATTTTAGTGTATTTTGGTTAAAAAATAAGATTGATGTGGTTAAGGTGAGTTTTCACCTTATGTCTGCATAGTTAAATGAAGTAGTGTAGGTGTTTTTCTTTTAGCGAATTTTTGAAGAAAATTAAGCTATTGCTCTCGCCTCAAAATTTGTAGAATGTGAATTTTTGCAAAAAATTTATGCAGAAATCCGTTTCAGGCTATTCTGAATCATATTCTGAAGTTTAAAGCATTTTTTCATGTATGTAGGTATGTATGTATGTGTCATTCCAGACGATAACTGTCCGTAGAATTGTGTTAGAAACTTCAAACAAATTTCAAAATGTTAAGGACACAAAACGAAAGTTCAAGTTCGTTGGCCAGCATGATCGGATTACATCTTCGGGTTGAAATTTTCAAAAATGTAGTCAAAAATTTCAAAATAGCCTGTTTTTTTGCGATTTGTTGTGCGAAATAATTGTTTCAGCATACTAACATGTGGTATATTCGGAACCAGCGTAAAATTTCCTATAAGAATATGTATCAAGTTTTCAAAAATTTCAAAGTTGAAAAATCAGTCAAAAATCGAAATAATCCGTTATGATAGGATACTGTTAAGATTTCAACTGCCTTCAATACTGACCACATTGGACATCGAAATCTATGAATATTTACCTAAATTTGTCTTTAAATCTACAAGATTAGTTTAATAATAATAAAGTATGAGTACCTCCTAATCATTTTTAATAATTTGATTCCATGTGTGTCTATCAAAATCATAAACTAAAATTTCTCTACACGATCAATAGCGACTGAAATGTCGAAGATTTCTTCAAAAATTCGCTCATGGGGTCATGCTGCATGACTGGACTTTTTAGGAATGACGGTACACAGCCAGTTTTATGATTGGTTTATTGCAAAATTTCTGCCTCCAACATTGGTGAGGCTCTAGTCATGCTTAAATGTAGAGAGTTGTACAGAGAGGAACTAACTTAATTCAAAACGGAAGTTAGTGAAAAACGTTGTCTATTTCCACGAAAAATAAAGAGTTACAATGTTAAATCGATTTCGACGGTTAGGCGATCATCAGTGACAAACAATAACTATTGTTACTGTTATTGTTTGTTACTGATGATGGCCTAACCGTCGAAATCGATTTAACATTGTAACTCTTTATTTTTTGTGGAAATAGACAACGTTTTTCACTAACTTCCGTTTTGAAATGGGTTTCCACAAGCGAGTGATTTTGTTTGTACTAACTTAATTGTTGGTTGGTTGTGGCTTACATTAATTTTAATTAAATTAAAATAATTGAAGCATGACTAGGTTCTCACAAATGTAGGAGGCACAATCGTTCAATGAACCAATCATAAAACTGGTTGTCTACCTTCATTCCTAAATAGAAAAACACCTACTCTACTTAAAAAATAAGCTATTGTCAATGCCTCAATATTTAAAAAAATATTTCCAAAATATATTAATTTTGACATTTCGTCATTCATTTCATTTTCTCAAATTGGATTCCTGATGCCATTACAGTCGTTATGGACATAACGGCTGTATGTCGGTCTATAGATGAACATATTTTATTTATTGGCATCAAAATAATACATATAAACTACATTTATACAAATAAAAATATACAAAAAGCTTCAGTTATTCAAATAAAAATTATACTGAAAATTTTCGACTTATAGGTAAATAAGAAAACAACTGACGCCCACCAGAAAATAAGTTCCTAAGAACTTGTGCTATCTGGTGGAGTCGCAAATTCAAGCATAGTCGTCATACATTAAGACCAAATAACAAAAACTCTCGAAAGCCTAATTATTGAAAGAAAAGCACTAAAACACTAAATTCGAAATAAATTTCCATGAAAAACAAAAATTCACTGAAAAGAAGGATAACTAAACTTGAATGTACAATTTTTATCACTTTCTTAAAACTTGACAAACTATGAAAGTATGACAACTTAATATTATTATCAAACAACAATTTTAAAACACGAACATACGCACTTCTCTAGTAGAACTCTGTACGAGGTCTTGGCAAAACTATTCCCGAATTAGAATAGTTTCTTGTACTAAGAAATGTAGAAACATGTTCCTCACAGATTCCAGTATAACAGATGCACATATAGCATTTCCAAATTAATGCGAGATGGAAATTTCCCAGATCGAATTTGACATCTTCCAAGTAGATTCGGCATTTTTCGAATGGGGTTTGACAATTTCCAAAAAGGGTTTGACGTTTTCCAAACACAAGTAAGGGACAACAACTGTGTCACTCTATAACAAGGCATATGGCCAATATAAATGAGCAAACAAATTTACCCACGTCAAAAAAGTAGGAATCAAAAACAACTAGCTAGGTGCCTTGACAAAAAATGCCGCAGTGATGAGCCTTGTCAATTAGGTAAATGTATTTTCGTTGCAATGACATGTCCATGCAATGTTTTCTCAATCCAATATTCACTATTATGACGTTCTCCTAAATTATTGGGTGCCCTGGTTGTTTTTGGTAGCTTTCTTCTCCGATTCACATAGTTTCTGTTGTAGGTTTTGAATTCGTTCATTGTTTATACATTCTTACTTCCTTGCGAAATACAACTTTTTTTCATTTCATTTCATTCACGCCATGTTGAAGAATATTTGGAAAATGTCGAAACCTTTGTTTGGACACTGGAGACATTTCATGAACATGTCATTGCAACGAAAAGACATGTAAATGACAAGGCTCATCACTGTGGCATATTTTGTCCAGGTACCCAGTTTTTTTTGTTTCCTAAATGTAAGAACCTTCTTTTTTTGACGTGAGTAAACTTTTTCAGTAAATTTCCAAACCTATATTGGCAATAAAAGCCAAGTGATTCAAATGGTGTACGTAACAGGACAGGATCCGATTCTGGCTCATTTCTTATCGAAAGTCCCTCATAGAAATTTCTTTTTTAACGCTTAGTTTACGAGTTATTTAATTTTTAAGATTTTTTCCGTGTTTTCTATCCTATGAAAATAAAAAGGCCATAACTCGCTCAATTTGCATGCAAATTCAAATCTGATTACACCGTTGAAAATAGCGTATCATTTTCTACTTTTCTGATAGAAAATCACGTTTATAAATCGGCTTAACGGATACAAAATGAACTTGATAGAGAAAATTTGTCAAATCTTAGAAATCTCCACTTATTTCAAACACTCATAGGCTCCTGTCATCCGGCACGTGAATTTTTGCCTGTAAGACTAAAAGTTGCACCGAAACCTCAGCATTCCAACGGTATAGACAATTCTAATTGGGAGAACTATGTTTTGATGTTGAAAAGCATTGTTTTTTTCATTGAAATCGAGGGTTTTTTTTAAATGACCTATGAAAATATGAGTTTAGGGTCGGCGTTTACGTATATTTTAAGGTTGAATTGAATCACTTGCATGTCTCCCCAACCCCGTTACTACCGAGTTTTACACTTTACCCCACTATTTTACCCCTAAAAAAAAAACAAAATTTATCATGTAAAATGAACTAAAATTTGTGAGTTGAAGCACAAAACTTGGTTTTTAGCCCAAAAACATTTTTAACCCCCCCCCCCCCCCCCCCCGTGAATAGTGGACCAGACAAGGCCCGATCCCTGTTGTTGCACCTGAGAACTGTGATATCTGATCTGTGATATATTTATATACATCTAGTCGTAGTTTTATTCCTCTTTGCTGATTGTATATATATAGTAGCATGTATATAGTTATTAGCCTATTTTACATATAGTTTTAGTTGTATTACATTATTTTTGGGATTTATTTTCAACCACTTTGGGGGCTGAACGGTGCTCATCACTGTACCCCTATTTTTTTCCCCTCCGAGTTGCCAGTGGACTTCATGATGGCGCTCCTTTTTAGGTACACTGCCAAGGAAATGGCACATGAGCTTCCTCACCTTCACAGTACGTCACCATTAAATTCCAGAAAACTAGAAACGACCGGTTCTGGCATCAGGGAATTAATAAGGTGGGAAATTGGAAGCTGAATGGTACATATAATAAATGAAATTAATAAGGAAAATTTTGATTTTAATATGGGACAGCCAGGATGGAGTCCACATGTTCCCTGAAAATTTCGTCTAAATCGGATCAAAACTGAAGGAATTTTTAAAAGATTTACAGGATTTCATTAATATTTTGATCTAAATTCATGATTAAAACATCCTTGGGGATATTTTTTGGCAACTTTGAGCATGATGGACCACCCGATTTGTTCATTTTCCAAACTTACCCTGTGTTGCTGGCCCACCCTGCTACCGCGCCGTTCATCCGCTAGAGCGCATTCAGAGCGTTCGGGCTCAAAGAGGATGGCCCGTGCATTCACGCTTGTACGTAAAGAGGCTTGCCGTCTGGGAGGCCGTAACAAGAATATTTCGTTCACGCATGCGCAGAGCGTACCGCTAATGCAATTATGATGATTGTCTTATGGGACCTCAAGGGACCTTACCCACATCATCCCTGAAAATCTGACCGAAATCCGTTCAACATTGACCGAGTTATGACCGTCACAAGGACCGTCACGTTATCGCCTGCGCAGAAGCTACCGTTGATTCGATCATGATCAAGTTTATAGGAGACCATCTAGAGCTTAACCCGCACGATCCCTGAAAATTTGGTTAAAATCGGATCAAAATTGTGGAAGTTATGGCTGTTACAAGGAAATGTGGACGGACAGACAGACAGACAGACACGGAACCAAAATTGTTCAGGAGGCTCTGAAACGCAAAATGCGAGTGGAAATTTTGATTTTGGAGCAAAAATTGTTTTTTCATTTCGAAAGTGAAAACAAAGCTTCCGCTGCCTTGCAGTCTCGGAAGCAAAAAAAAAATTGAATAGTGAATTTCATATCCCTCTCTATAACTCCTCTTTAAAAATCCGTCACCGAAATGAAAATGGGGGGGGGGGGGGGGGGAGACGAAAATATCGTGATTTATTAGAATCACCCACTACATTTACTGCCGTTTAATATTGTTGAACCTTCCAAGGTCTGTAGAATAACTGGACTGAAATTGGTATGGATCTAAAAAAATAAAATAAAATAACGCAAATCAGATAAGAATAAAAATGCGCCTGAACTGAAAGTTTTTATGGAAACAACATCTATACTTCGCGTTAGAACGTTATTTCGTGGAAATATTTTGTTGATGTTGTGGTATTCCTCTTTTCTCCGTGGTCAGTTTGGAAGTAATCTCAAGATTAGTGAACGGCATCTAAAAGCCCAACAAATTTTAGCATATGACTCAATATGATCAGCGATTAGTCCAGAGAATTGACTGAGCATTGATAAACCGGAGCTTAGTTTCTTTTAGTAATAATTCGTGTTTTTAGTTCGGCCCAAATCATTTGCAAATTTTTCTGGCGATAGCCCATTGAAGCGTCTCAACTGATTTACTTGGGGGGCTCGAAGCGATTATCTCAGTAATGACCCACCGATTAGCTGTTCTGTTTCACAAGCTGGCTCGCCTTTTTTGTTCCCTTCCACAGACACCCAAAAAGCGAATTAAGTTCAGGCCCTACAGTGTTTATGATGACGAACACGAGAGTCGTTCCAAAGATTTTCTTAATATATGAAGATTCACTTCTTATCTCCAAAGTAAAAATACTTCATACCTAAAACTATGAAGCTTAATATGAAGTTGTCCACCCGGAAATCACCCCCTTCCGCCAAAATATAGGTGATCCGTCCTCAGCCCCCATTTTACTTTTTTTTCTAAGCATATTCTCATTTTGACATTTTATGTCTTTGCTATGGCACATAAACTAAAAAAAACGTCACGGAAAATTGCTCACGAAGATATTCTGATGATTTCCGCTTACAACCGAGTCGTTGCTAGGGAAATGGTACTTCATCGTTTTTCATCCAACAAAATTCGTTGACCATTCTTTCGAAAGCTCTCGATTTATCCAACCATATTATGTTAACTACTGCGAAGTGCGTGGCCAACAAGCTGAGTTATGAGCATGGTTATTTGAATAATTGTGTACACTCAGGTGATCATTCTCAATAATTGATATTGTGAACATGGTTGCAACCGCTTGTTAATTTCTGATGATTTCATTGAGCTGGTGTTTCGATGATTTGATTCATTTCTTACAATAGCCAGTGTTGGGCATAATCTTATCGTCAAATATTAATACGATTGTAATCACGATAATTATTCGTTGATTCTGTGTCAACTACGATTATATTCGTAATTGTGTAATCGAATTCGTCTGTCGGCGATTACACGAATACAACCCACTAAAATGCGTCACGGTCATCAATTTCAATAGGGCGTCCCTCCTATAATATGCGAAGCCTTGCTAATACTACCTAGCTTCAGAGAGATGTCTTAACTAAGTAGATTTGAGACAAATAGGCGGAGCTCCAGTCGTTGAATTCGCTTTAAGGATGTCTCTCTGAAGCTAGGTAATATTAACAAGGCTTCGCATATTATAGGAGGGACGCCCTATTGAAATTTATGACCGTGACGCATTTTTATGGGTTGTATTCGTGTAATCGCCGACAGACGAATACGATTACACGAATACGAATGTAATCGCAGTTGACTCAGAATCAACGAATAATTATCGCGATTACAATCGTATTCGTATTCGACGATAAGATTATGTCCAACACTGTCAATAGCCATTTGATTTTGATGATGCATGAATGCATCATGAACAGAGCCCTTCACTGCATGGCATTTATTTTTGCCAAACGTGGCTCTAAAAAAACATGGCAAAATGTCACTTATTTTGGCCTATGGCTTTTATTTCGGCCAAACATGGCATTTATTTTTCAAAATCCAAACTTTTTCCAAATGGCACAAACGCGGCATTTTCCCAGAAATTGGCAAAAAATTAATTGCTTTTAAACCCAAAAATTGGCCAAACATGGCATTTATTCTTCAAAATCCAAACTTTTTTTTTTTTTTTTCCCTTTTTTTCCCTTGTCAGGCGCTAATGGCTGTAATCCTGGGACATTGGAGACCTTAAATCCTTGGAAGGTGATTCCCGGTCGTTGACTTGTGAACTTGCCCACATGAAAAAGCCCTTATTAGCTTGTCTTTTTAGAAAAATGTTTGAAAAAAAAATACTTAAAATCCCAACTTTTTGCGAATTTTTCCAGAAAAAAAAAAATGTTTTTTCACAAATTTTCAAGAAAATTAGGCGAAAAATGGCACAAACGTGGCATTTTCCCAGAAATTGGCAAAAAATGGCTTGTCCCAAAAATTAGCCAAACATGGCACTTAAGGATGGCGCCATGGCAAAATGGCACTTGCCAAAAATGGGCTCTGATCATGACTGAAACTTTGATATTTTATGATATATTCGCCCGATTCTCAGGTACTTCCCCTTCAAAGCTCCTCAGCTGTTCTGACTGGGGGGGGGCCTCAGGCGGTTATTATCTCCGTAATGACCCACCGATTAGCCATTTTGTGCGTCCCGAGCTGGTTCGCCTTTTTTGTTCCTTTTCCGCCAGGAGATCGAGTTGCGGCTCGCGCCCCTACAGCGTCCGTCTGCTGCCTTTAGCCGCGTTCCGGCCTCGACCCCCTGATACGGTTTCGCCGTGATCCTCCAATTACGCGCGTCCTTCGAAAACTCGTGATTTTGATGGTTCTCCAACCGCAAAGTCTCAGCATTTTCTACTCCATTAAGGGCTTATGAAACGCTTTCAAATCGAACTAAATCGTGTTTGAATCATTATTAACTGGCCTAAAAAAGGAGGTTCTCCACTCCACCTGTTTAAATAGAAGAACGTCTGGCAAGTTGAGCGCAGCGCGTAGCGTCCACGTATCCTAACATGAATGTACAGATCATTAAAATGTTTCAAGTAATCTAAAAAGATAAACCACGAATTCCTGAAAATTCTATCAAAATCGGAAAAAACTGGTTGGGGGGCGGGAATGAGTACGAGCCCCTAGTCACGGAGACCACTATTGTTCTATTGTGACAAAAAGTCCCTGTTATCATTTAAGAACCCGCTTTATTGCCTCTTCTCTCACAAAGTGGAGGAGTTTTTTGGGCATTACCTGAGCAATGTCGGTAGGGGAGAGGGTACCCTTCCCGAAGTGTCGGAATCTTAAAGATGCAACAGCAAGGCAATAACAGAAGATATGCTCAGTTGTTTTGACCTCTTCACATCAGAGGCGACAATCTGTTGTCCTGGCTTTGTCCATCTTTAAAAAAAAAAAAAAAAAAAAAAAAAAAAAAAAAAAAAAAAAAAAAAAAAAAAAAAGCAAAAACTATAAAAATCATGCTAATTTCACGGATTTGAAGTTTGCGCATGCGCAGCTGCTGCTAATGTTTTATTCCTAATGAACCGCATATGGGGAAAATCAAATCAATATTTCCCAACTATCCTCCTTTCAAACGAATAGGCAAGCAGAAAATAATCGATTTCACGTTTTTGGGCATATGCAGTGAAAAGTATTGATTTTTGATTGATGAAATTCAAAAGGAACCATCCTCAGCTTAGTATGCACATTCTCAGAAAACCTAATCCAAATCGCATTATAAATGTGGCGATAGCTTGTTAAAAGGATTTCGCATTTGCGGATACACGTGATTTATTTATTTATACAAACGGTATAAACGATGTTGCGATCGTCTTTAAATTGGCATGAGGTGATTAATCGTATTTCTCCAACTATCCTCCAAAGTTGAGCGAAATCGGACCATTAGAACCTGAAAAAATCATGCTTGACGGATTTTCCGTTGGCACTTTTGCAGGATGAAACTTATAAGGGATCATATGCTGTCTAACCAGCACATTCCCTGAACATTTTATCAAAATCGGATGAAAACTGTGAAAATTGAGCTTTTTATAAGGTTTTGCAGACACTCAGACAGACAGACAGGCACCAAACTACTGTTCTTCAGAGTGGTCTTAAAGGTAAAACGCGAGTGAAATTTTTCATTTTGTAAAATTTTTATATATTTTTTTTCTCCCATCATCCGAAAGTGAAAAAATGCTTTCACTCCTCATAGATAGACTAAAAAACGTTGCGAACTCATAGATAGACTCGGAAGCAATTATTGTATTATAGTTTCTGCGAATTACCACATACAACTTATTATTATTATTATTATTTCTTATTCAGAAAGGCCTATCACATTAATCTTTGATGTGGCCTTTTTGCCGACCTATTCACTACCTTTTTAACAATATAATATTCAATCCACTTAAACTTCTAGTAAATTGAAACACGTTGACATTTTCGATGTTGTACTGATATTTCTCACCTCCCAGTCGTACCGATGATTGGCTGACCGAATTGATGAAAGCTTTAAAAATTGAGGTCGTAACACACTAAATGATATCAAGCGTAAGTCCCACTGAAATATGACTTCAACGAGTCCCATCCAACAATAATTATTACAGAAAATTATTGGATTTTAGAAACTGGTGTAAGTTAATGTAATGGATGTGATGCAACTCACAGTGTTATTTCTCTTCAACTAGTCATTTTGTCCTACTTTCAATCAAGGTGAATAGATTATCCGAGATAATGAAAATGCGATCTGTCCGAATGAGATGGGGTTCATTGAAACCCTACGCCTGGAAATCACTTTACAATTCAGTCGTGTCCTCGATCCTTCTTGGGACGCAAATGGATGATCGAACGGGATCCGGGATGCATGATTTGATTGGGTATTAAAATGAAATCTATCAAAATCCCAAGAATGAACATCACCCCTATTCGAACGTTTTCGAGACTCTGATTTTCGAACATTTGAACCCGTAGTTGTTACCCCACAATTCTAATTTGATTCTGATTTTTTTTCCCCTCTCTTTATGCGTGGGTTAAATAAATTATTGGTTCGCGGATCAGTGGCAGCCTGTATGTATGCTCAAAAGTAGAATCATTAAAATACTGCATGTTTGAGAGAAAGGATAAAAATCAGCTGTTCCTCATCATGTCGTCCATTTAAAATACAGGTTGTACCCAAAAACAGGTCTGCAAAACTGCAAGAGTTGATTCAACAAATAATTTACAACAAATTTTTTCCCAAAAAACATTTTAACCTGCTTGAAAATCGAGTTTTTTATTTTTTAAATTTCTTTCATGATTTTGACCTACATCACTAAATTGGTCATAACTCCCATAATTTTCTGCGTAAATTCAAATTTGAGGACACCATTGAAAAGAGCAGTAAATTTGCTATCAGACAGAATGCCTGGTCTTTTTTTTAGAATTGAGGTACAACACATTAATAAGCACTCTGAAAAGCAAATTTTATCTAATTTAGGAAAACTCGTGTTTTTTCAATCGGACATTGAACAATAAGAACCAATGTTTTTTCGAAATGCAAGAACGGTTAAAACTACGTCAAGATTTCATCTTTACAAAGTTGCAATAAATTTGACTTCTACTTTGCTGATTACGTGAGAAAACTACATTTTGATGTTGAAAACTTTTATAAAAATGCAATCGAGGGTTTTTTGACGATTACCTTCTATGAAAATACGAGCTTGGGGTCGGTTCCCACGTATTTTTTACGCCGAATCAAATTTTAACACTTGCAGATCTCCCGAAACCCGTTATAACTGAGTTTTACCCTTTAGCTAACCAGCTTCACCCCTAAAAACACATAAAATTTATCATACCAAATGAACTAAAATTTGTGAGTTATAGTGTAAAACTTGGTTATAATGGGCTTCGTGAGATCTGCAAGTGTTGCTTTTGAATCTGCGTAAAAAAACGTAGAAACCAACCTTGAACTCGTATTTTCATTAAAGTTCCTTTTTCCAGAAAATGTTCTACAATTTTTATTTTTCAATATCCTTTTAGTGTTTTTTCTTTTCCTTTTCCTGGATTTTCTACAAGTTTATGTTTATTTCGATTGGAAGGTCATTAAAAACTTTGATTCTAGTACAGAAATACGTATTGTGTAGACCAGATGTGCGGAAGCAATGGAATCGACATGTTACCCAAAATTTGAGTTCTGGTCGAAACCTCATCTGCTGGGTGTGCAAAATTTTCTTTCCGCAACAGTTGCTTCAGGCTGTGTAACTGACCAATTCAATTTCATTAACTTCTCCTCGGTATGTGTTTATGCTCTCTGTTATATTTTGAAGAGTAATCCGTATATTCCCAGAAAATTCCAACGGAATAGAATGGAAAGTGTACAAGTAATGCTTGCTACAGGCATTACAGAGACAGCACGTACGCAGCAGCTACTAATTATAGGGTATGATTAAACCGGTTCTTCCTAACAAAACGAAATTTGATCGAGAGCAGACGACTAGGCTGTAAAAAATGATTTATTTAATATGATATATTTAATTTAGATTTATTCATTAACTAGAGGCCTGTTAGGGCTTGGAAAGCCCTAATCTAGTCCGTATAGCAGTAGTGTCTAACAGGAACCCAGCACATCATACTAACGATATAAGTCCTACCTATTTGCGGCGTTATGTGACCTGGTGCAAAGCTAAGGCAATGTTAATAAATGATTAAAAAAATGGAAATAATTATCAAAATGTAAGTAATGTTATAAAATAAATACCACCAGTTGAGGTGTTCCTCACCACTCAGCTGATCAGAAAAGACACCATCACTTCACTCGTCTCTTAAAGTCCCAGAGAGTCTCCCTATCAAATTGCAACTCCCTACAGTGAACAGGAAAGAATTTAGCTCACTCAGCTGATCAGAAAAGATCCCATCACTACGTTTCTTATTTACCGACACTTTTGCAACAAACTTGGGGCCGTGCTGATTCGGAATTATATATAAAGACCGTTCGGAATTATATATTTATAAAGTCTCAGAAATAACTCTCCTAGATGTTAGTAACTACACTAAAGTAGTTTCTAACTGACCATGAATTGATGGCAACCGTTGTTACCGCCACAGCCTCATAAACAACTCTCGTTGATAAGGACCGCCTAGAACACGATCAAGGCGGGTATAGAGACGAACGGCGACACTTTTGCAACAAACTTGGGGCCGTGCTGATTCGAATGAGCCGTCTAACACTGAAATCGGACCGCGAAGTTCTTCACAATTTCAAAGACCGTTCGGAATTATATATAAAGATATTATAAACGAGTGATCTGCGAAGTGCTATCTAATACAAAAAAATTATACCTTTTGTAATATTGTAATTATATAATTTATTTGAGGTGCAGGGACAGAAGCTTTGCTACCTAATCGTCGTCTATTGGTCGATCTACAAAGCATAACAGCAGTTGACGAAAACCGCAAACTACTTACCTTCGTTAATTATGTACACGCGGCTTATCACAGTTGATCCACTTTCTCCGCCACCAACAACAACTCGAGTTCATACCCTTGATTGGCTCTAAAACAACTGAATCAAAATTAATTTCATATAACCATAAGCCCCTGATTTTCGATAGTTAAGACCTTGAGAACATAATCGGCGTACGGTTATTCGCAGCCTGCTATTGTTTTCGGCGATGAAATTGATCGGGTGTTTAGCAACCCAAGTTGGGTTACAAGTTGGAGTTATGTTTACAGTAGGTTTTCGGCCATTTTGAACAACTTTGGTCCGAAAATCCTTGTAATAGGCTTGATTTCTACAGTTTCTATTGGATTTTGATTAAAATTTTCTGGAATGTGCGGGTTAGGCTGAAGATGGCCCTCCGTAATTTGCATTGCTCTCAAACCAATATATTACACTGCGCATGCCAGAAGTAAAACTCCATAAAGCACCATTTTTTACAGCCTAGTTGTCTGCTCTCGATCGAATTCCGTTTTGTTGGGAAGAACCGGTTTAATCATACCGTATCATTAGTAGCTGCTGAGTACGTGCTAATGTCTCTGTAATGCTCGTAGCAAGCATTATTTGTACACTTTTCATTCTATTCCGTTGGAATTTTCTGGGAATATGTGGATTACACTGATCCCTCTATCTATTTATGTTTTTTTCAAGTTTTCTGGAATTGTATGATAATCAACGTTTTCTATTTCTTTTCAGGTATGGAATAGTGCAAATCAATTCATTTTCGTTGCCACGTTTCGCACGAACCGTAAGCCAGAAGTAAGTCACTACGATAACGATTGTATTTATCTGCTCTAGACGTCCAACACACCAATAATTGTCCTAGCACGTAATGTCAGCTTGCCCGTCATAAATGTCTATCAACCTTGATACAATCATCTAGTCCTGTTTGTGTGTAAAATTTCCGCCGTTGCATTACCTCGTCGTAAACATAAACGAGAGAGACACATTCGGATCAAACAAAATATTGTGATGATACAGTGAGAGGATGACTGAGAACTGTACTGATATATTATTTGAGTAATTTCAAACTTTGTGACTATGGGCAGCTTTCAGTAATGGGTAGAGGTTTGTTTTAGTTTCGTAAAACCATTAATTCGTTGACCGACTGATGTTCAACAATTGAGAATTCCCTTTCTCGATAATTCATGTTTGAGATAAATATTGCCAATTAATGCATCTTAGTAGAATTGAGAATAGCTCTTTACCTTATTTGATAAATAAGGATCTTATGTGTAGACGGAAAGCAGAATGGATTCCGATCCAGGAAATATCAACTGAAAAATCACAAAGCTTTTACTGCTGGGGAATACAAGGTAAATACATGTAATGGTGATTGGGAGTAATATGTAAAACTTGGATACAAGATGGAATTTTCAGTTATTCAGTTTCGAGAACAGTGATCTGACACAGACATTGTGCTATTACTCGAATGCTTAACTTTGAAAAATTAAGAAGATTTCGCCCTCTTTGGGGGATTTTATTAGGTAATAATTTTTTCACAGAGAAGACTTGAAGAAGTACAAACATTTTGGAACATTGGCCTGAAAATATGAAATTTCGGAATAGAATGAATCAAATACATTGGTTTATTTTTAGAAAATGTGATTCTCGAAAATCTCCTCCTTTGAAATCCGTTTTGGAGTACCTACTTTATGATGATTGTAAGCTTTTATGTTTTACAAAAATTCGCTAAAAACTGTAAAATTTGCAATTTTTGCCATCTTTGTGGGACCGCCATTTTGTATTCCGCCAATTTTGAGATGTCAGACGGAGATTTATCACTCAAAATAGAATAAATTTTAAAATCCAAAACCTTCTCTCTTGGCATCGGTTCCTGAACTAACCGGAGAGCAATATTCCCAGCCTAGAGAATGCTGCTCCTCCGATTCACCGAAAATTGATGTTGTTATGAAGCCGCAATGGACTCTCGAGGGTTAAGTGGGGAGGATTCCGTTACCACAGTCGGAGTTGGAGAGTCTGGATAGCTATAGTTTCCACCATCCGAGAGTTACTAACTCAAGATTGTGAAATTATTAGGTAAATATCACATCTCCAAGGCAATGTTGGCTGTAAGAAATAGTCCAGGAGTAGAGGCTAAAAAAGGGTAGTGAGCTTAAGATAGTTTGAAAACGCATCGGCCAGAAATTTTGATACGCACCAAAGTTGTAGATCATACAATAACTAAGGGATTAGTCCTCAAAATTTAAGAGCTATTTTGTAAAATAAGAGAGTTACAGGCATGCTAAAATCGGGCAAATTTTGGGTGAGTCCCCAATGTTTAAAGATGGATCTCTACCCGGTGGACGAACCTGAAAATGGTGTCCATGAAATGTGAGACGCGGCCACCGATAGCAACCTTAATATTGGTGGAAATTGAGATTGCCAAGCTAAATCGAGTGCATAAGACAATATTAGTGTTGGGTGTTGAGGAATTATTGAAGAAAAAGTTGACAATGGGCTATTTTCGCCATCATTTCGTATTCCATAATTTCAAGATAACAGACAGAGATTTACTCTTTCAAAATCGACTACATTTTCAAAATCCAATTTCAAACCTCCTAAAATTACTAATTTCTAGCCTCAGCTGCTAAACTAAAATCAAAAGCCTTGTGATTAATTTATTCGGCTCAAAGAATGATTCTTAGGAAGCCGAATTTCTAAGTCAATAATTGATCGATTTCAATGACCTATCCAGGTTCCACATATCTCGAACTCTGGAAGTAAAATTGTTAAATGGTATCCAAATCTGAAAATTTCGGAATTTGAAAATCAGAGGATCAATCCTATGGAGAATTTCAAAACCAGCAGATTGCCGCGAGAATCATCGAAATCGGTCCATTATTGGCCGAGAAAAGTTGATTTCGTCGTATGACATACCATCCGGCGAGCGATACTTACCGTAAAATAATATTCTGATTTTAAAAAATTAAAAAATTAAAGATTTTACTTGTTTCATTCATTTTTAACTCCTTTTGATAGGGAAACTAGTGAATTATGATAGAGCCTAGTATATTATTTGTTTATAAGCTGCGAATAATTAACTAAAAATACGCAGAAATTTCTTGAATTACAATACAATCATGATAAAATTCATCTAATCGGTGTTACGTTTGTTCATACGCAAAAGCTACTAGTGAGTTGGGAGTGTTGAAGTTTATTGGAAACCATCTAGGGTAGGAGTTAGAGAGTCTAGAAGCTACAATTTCAACTAACCGGGAGTGTACCTAATTCAAGACTTGAAATATTTCAACTCAAATTATAGGTACATCTAGTTGGTGAAATAGGTCGTAAGAAAGTAAAAGCCTGGTGATCAATTTTCCCCGGCCTAAAGAAATTGATGTTGCTGGGAAGCCGCATTAGCGTTAAGTGGGGAGGATTCCGTTTTCACCTCTTGACGTCAAGTAGCGTTTCCTCTACCAGAAACGACGAAACGCACTCACTTTATTTTTCGGGAAATAACAACTTGTTCCGGAGGCGGATCAAGGTGGATTTCCCACAGCCCTTTTTATCTCGTCGTTTTCCCGCCTTAATAATGGGGAGGAGCAGACGGCAACAAAGAGAGGGGTTGAAGGGGGTTGGTTGTGTGACGGCGAGGGGGTGAAGATCAGGTGGCAAGAGGGTGAAGAAGACACGTGGGGCTCTCCGCGGGCACGTGGCGGGGCGGGGGTTGGATTTACGACACGTGCCCGGCCTACAGACCTACTGTAACTAACTTCCTTTCACGAGTCCCTTCTGCCGTGAAGCTCTTTGCTCTTCTCTTCGAGTCCGGAAAACGAGGTCTCGATGGGAAAAGTTTGTTTTTTGGCCCATTCAGGGGGCTTTTTGTTTTGATCGGGGGCTCGTCCGTTTTTCATCTCGGGCGAAAGACGGGAGGTCAGAGCCGGCTGAATTCCGCCTGAAGTGATTTACATTTTTTTGTGGGAGTTTGCCACTGACATCTTGTTTCACTCGTAATATAACCCGTTACGCGCCTCCCCATCTGATGTAAAATACCGCTCTTTTTTTGTCTCTGACAGTCAACTTCAATTAAATTTTAGGAATATTAAGCAAAAAACCCAGATGGTCCTCTAAGCAATGAATCGATATGAGATCAATTGCTGTCTCCTCGCATGCGCTTACGTATAGCCCTCGTGAGAAGCGTAACTACTACAATTATAGTCATCCAGATTTCATTAAATTCTTCACATTTTGCGTGTTTGGGACTAGAGAACCCTCAATAAATTCCACTTTCCGCGAATCGAAGGTAGGTATAGCCTCTGCACAAGCGCAAACTAAAACTCTTCTAACGAGCATCCATCCCTCTGTGAATTTCGTTGTCTGGATCAAAGTTAATTTCTATGAGTGCGTTGAGACAACCAACATTAATCCTTCAACTATCCTGCTGCTGATTTTAAGGCAACTACTATACCCACTTTTCACAGTTACTTCAAGCACAATGTATACATTTATTAAATTTAAAATCTTTTCTATCCACCCATTTTATTGATCCACAGTATTTGCAAATTAAATTAAACTTGTCACAAATGACATTGATCTTTTTGCAAACAATTTTAATCATTCGGCAAACAAAATAAATATCAGGTAAGTAGTTTATCCAGATAATATAATAATCTACGGAGTAACTGACTTAGAGACAATTCTTATTATCTAACAAATTTTCAATTCCGCTGTCTTTGTATTTCAACAGAACGTTCTGTGATCTGCTAATTTACAAAAAATACATTCGATTGTGCACAAATGCGTGATTCAGTATCTAATTCTCCAATTGGATGGTCATCATGAAACATTTGGACTGGAAGTGAACCTTCCTCTTCGTTAAAAGAACAGTAACGGAAAATAAAAATAAAATGAAAACTAAACGTGATTAATTAAAGAGCAAGAGTATCATTATTTAACTTGAAATTCGTTTTTTCCAAAAAAATTGGAAGTGGATTCGGGTTGTTTTCGCAGTTACCCAATATGTTTAATCAGGGGCCATTTCCACGGGTGTTTCCCGTGAGGGGTTCTAGCTGTCTGGTACAAGTTTCCGATTTGACCATGGGGAAATGGTCGGATGATTGAAACTATAATAATTCATATAGTTACCCAATCGATAGGTGGCACTTCAACTAACCCAATTGTTTGCCCGATCTCAATCGGCATTAAGTTAACAGGAATTGTAGTAACAGACTTGGATTTACCCCAACGGATAGAATTTCAAGACGATCTGATTGCAGAGGGTATGGACAGTTTGCACCTTTTAGCAAATATTCGTAAAAAACGGAGCTATTGCCATAGCTCCATAAATTTTAAAATACAAATTTTTGAAACATTTTTTCATTGAAATCCGTTTGGTTGCATTGATGAAACGATTCCTGGATTTTAATATGTGTTCATATATATTTTTGATGAGTGCTTTGTGGTGAAAGTGCTGAAAACTATGCCGAAAAGTAACGATAGACTTCTGCAACAGTCAGAACGAGCTCACAGGACCATCTTGGGTGCAAATCGCCCTCCTGGCCTCAATATCAACGACTGAATGAAAGCATCAATGAAAATCATAATCATCCTAATCCATGAATGCAGGCAACAAGCAACGAGGCAACAAGAATCTTAACAAGCATCGTCATAACAGAAGTTGGTGACAAACGTTGTCTATATCACGAAAAAATAAAGAGACCCAGCGTTAAATCGATTTCGACGGTTAGGCCATCATCAGTAACAAACAATAACAATACAATAACAAAATAAGCATCGTCATGCAAACAATGCCCATTCAAATTTTTTCTGTGATCAAGCTTGATCAGCGAAATATCAGAATTTTTTCTTTATTCTATATATTTGTGAAATTTTCTTTCATACATTAATTTATATATATATATACTAGCGTTCCCCCCGCGCGTTGCTGCGCCCAAATTAAATTTGTTTATTGATCGTAATTTTAAACTGTTATTAAGAGGTGATTGGATGGACGGAAGCTTAGCCTTTGGATTCTGCCTTTGGTTTCTCCCTCCTCCTCATCCCTCCTCCTCCTCCTCCCTCCCTCCTCCTCCTCCTCCCTCCTCCTCCTCCCTCCTCCTCCTCCCTCCTCCTCCTCCTCCTCCCTCCTCTTCATCCCTCATCCTCCTCCCTCCTCCTCATCCTCCTCCTCTCACTCCTCCTCCCTCCTCTTCGTCCCTCATCCTCCTCCCTCCTCCTCATCCTCCTCCTCTCTCCCTCCTCCTCCCTTCTCTTCATCCTCCTCCCTCACTCCTCATCCTCCGCCTCCTCCTCCTCCCTCCTCCTCCTCATCCTCCTCCTCTCTCACTCCTCCTCCCTCCTCTTCCTCCTCCTCCTCCCTCCTCCTCCTCCCCCTCCCTCCTCTTCCTCCCTCATCCTCCTCCCTCCTCCTCCTCCCTCCTCCTCCTCCCTCCTCCTCCTCCTCCTTCGGTCTTGGCTTGGGTAGTTAATTTTGTAAACAATAAATTTCTAAAACCTATCACTGCACCCTTTTATGCCCTCTGGGTCAGAGCCCTTTGAACGGATTTGCACCAAACTTTACAGGAACAATCCTTGAATCATGCCTAATAATACCTGAAAGTTTCATTACAATCTGTCGAGCGGTTTCGGAGTCTATAGGCAACATACATACATACATACATCCTCTTTTATAGATATAGATATATATATATATATATATATATATATATATATATATATATATAGATATATATATATATGTATATATATATATGTATATATATATATATGTGTGTGTGTGTGTGTGTGTGTGTGTGTGTGTGTGTGTGTGTGTGTGTGTGTGTGTGTGTGTGTGTGTGTGTGTGTGTGTGTGTGTGTGTGTGTGTGTGTGTGTGTGTGTGTGTGTCTGTGTGTCTTGCGCCAATAAATAAAGCTTTTCAAATGCAAGGATGAGTTCACTTTTGAGCATATTAAATAGCTCACATTTTAAAAATGTGCAATAAAATCACTAAAAATTGCTTAAACGGCTGAGAATTGTAAAATTATATTTTTTATAATAATCGTAATAAAATTATATTTATTTCGAGAGAGATTTTAGCTCCCTAGGCTTATCGAGGTGGAGCTCATAATTTCATTCGTCTCTGGATATTCCCGAGAGGCTCTTGTCTAATTCCCCCTTCTTAAAATGAAGCTTACTCAGCTGATCAGGATTGAGCCCGAAATTTCATTCGATCCTAGCAGAAAGACTACATCAACTTCCAAGATTGAACGAGAGAGAATTTATCTCTCTAAGCTTATCGAGATGGAGGTCGTAATTTCATTTGTCTCTGGGTATTCCAGAGAGGCTCCTGTCAAATTTCCATTCCATAAGGTGAAGCTCACTCTGCTGATCAGGATTGAGCCCGTAATTTCATTGGTTCCTTGCAGATAGACTACATCAACTTTCCAAGACTGAACGAGAGAGAATTTATCTCTCTAAGCTTATCGAGATGGAGGTCGCAATTTAATTTGTCTTTGGATATTCCAGAGAGGCTCCTGTAAAATTTCCACTCCATAAGGTGAATAGAGGGAACCTACCTTACTCAGCTGACCAGAATGGATCCCGCTATTTCATTCGCCTCTTGATGTCCCAGGGAGTCCCCCTGCCGAAATTCAAATGACTAGGGTGTACTGGATAGTATTTACATAACTCTCCAAGCTTATGTTGATGAAGTCGTCATTCTATTGCTTTCTTGTCATCCCAAAGAGACTTCATAATCAATTTCCCACTTCCTAGGGTGAACAGGGAGGGGGGGGGGGGGGGGGGGCTAGCTCACTCTTATTCAGAATAGAGCCTTAGTTTGAAGGGGAGAAAATCTTGCCTATTTGACACTACCGGGACGCAAAATTCTTGTTACACTTAATTTTCCCGTATGCCTAAAATTCGTATGATAGAAAGTTGCTAATTTCTCTCACGATTCTTGCTCATTTATGTTTCATCATTTAATAATGATTAACAGGACGTTTCCATTCGTTTTCGTCGCGTCACGAGCGTCACGTCACGGTGGGGTTTTCTATTGAATTTCACGTACAACCAATGAGTTACTAGCGAAGTGTAACTCTCTTAGTTTTCATAGCAGGAAAATCGTTAGCCACTTTTTAGAATGCTCTCATTTTATCACAGCATCTCATAATCCCTAAGCCTCTGTAGTGTCACGGAAAGCTGATTTATTACTCTCAGTTATGAACTAATATTGCTAACTAACCATAATGAACTAATAATGTGTAAAATTAATCATTATTAATTTTTTTTCTGCTGAAGAGTTCGAATAATTATTTATTTATTTATATTAGATAGATAGAATTTATTCAATAAAGATATGTAGGAAATTGCATACATACGTTGTTGGTACAAACCCAGAACTTATGCTACTCACCTCGCATACTTGCCCAACTATAGGCTTGGCCCGTGTTGTTAGAAACAGTTGTTTATTGTGCCCGTATATTCAACACTTGTAAGGACTAGTACGGATTACCCGAAATCCTTGTTTGTATTTTCTGTCTTATCATCGCTGACGACGAACCAAATATAGTCCTAGAAAAATATACTCATGTCCTAGGGTGATTTCGAGAATTATCTTTGAAATCTGATGCGGGAACCGGCCCTGGGCGTGCCCCTACAAGTGGATGAACTGTGACACATTTCCAAGTCCAGGTCTAATGATGATCGCTCCGACCTTCTCCACCTGCAGGAACACAAAGGGGCGTGGGCCAGCGACAGCTCATCGGCTCCGTAATCACCAATTTGTGACGGTGCTCGCCGCTTGTGAAACACAGGATACGCCACTTCCACGCGGGCCTGCGACGAGCAATTTAGATCAGCATAATCACCGGTGTGATGCTGTAGGTATAAACCAAATCAAACAAGACTCCGTGGAACGGTGCGTCGATTTACATACAAAAACATCTGATGCAAGGCTTCATGAATGCAGTTTTGAGTGAAATATTTGCAATAATAGAGTTTTGTAACCAATCAAAAAGCTGAACTGCAACAACATGAAAATATAAGCGGATTTCCGCAAATCATAAAACCGCATACATTTTAAAATGGAAATTTTCCAAAAATTCTTTATTGAAATCCCATTTGAGACATTTTCATGCTGCATGATTGGAACATTTGTAATTTTTCCCCACTATAATTTTTAAGAACTATCGATTAATCGAGGAGGAGGAGGAGGAGGAGGGAGGAGGAGGAGGAGGGAGGAGGGGGGAGGAGGAGGAGGAGGAGGGGGGGGGAGGAGGAGGAGGAGGCGGAGGAGGAGGAGTGAGGGAGGAGGAGGAGGAGGGAGGAGGAGGAGTTAGACCCCTTTGGGATGGGATGTTGGTCGAGAAACCGCGTCACGCTGAAAAGTAAGAAAAGTAAGAAAAGTAAGAACAAATTTTTTAAGAACCTATCGATTCATAATATATAAATTATAATTAATAAATTATAATAAAATTTATAGATTATTTTTATAAATTTATAAATATTTTTAATTATATAATATTTATTATAAATTTATTAAATTATATAATTATTATAAATTATAAATTTATAATTTTTAAGAACAAATTTTTAAGAACAAATTTTTAAGAAACAAATTTTTAAGAACTATCGATTCATTATAATATAAATTATAATTAATAAATTTAATATTATTTCAGAAACTTGGTCGATATTTTATATTGATTATTTCAGAAACTTGGTCATATTAGATGCACAGCTAACTATTAAATTTAGGGCTAAGAAAAGTTTTAAACTTAGAATATAATATTCAATTTTAGTATTTGTTCCAATTCGTCTGCCGTTTAAGCATTTCGCTTCCTCACTACCGATGGTAGAAAAGCTTTGTTTTCGTGCGAGAAGTCGAGAAAAATTTTTTCCTCCTAAATTCTACTTGCTTTTTGCGTTTCAGAGCTTCCTGATAGATTTTGTGTCTGTATGTCTGTCTGTCTGTCTATCCGTCTGATGTCTGTCTGTCTGTGGTAAATCCGGTGCGGATTAGCTCCTATATGGTCCCTGTACCTTTCATTGCCGTGAGATTTGATTTCGTTCAAACTTGGAGGATAGTTGGGTATATGTTTCAGAATGATGGCCTATGAATTGAATTGATTGACAGAAGCAAAACTCCAAGTCCTATGGATTGATTTTGATGAAATTTTCAGGAGGATATGCAATGAAAATTATTTTTGAGCCGTAGGGTGAGGTTGGGAGAGGGTCTATGTTGGGCGGAAGTTCTACGTTGTTACTTACCTCGGCGCGTCTCGTTGTAGCGATTGTTTGAAGGCTTCGCTAAGCAAGGCTAGCGTCTAACTGAATTCACTACTACAACTAAAGTTTTTATTCTGAGGTACTAAAGTTTACTACATTCCCGATCGATATTGGTTCTCTCTCGTTCTTATTGTCAATAATTCCTTTTATAGAGTGGTTCACAGCTGGACCACTTGTCGCACCTTTTCAAACACTAACCGAGAGCACTTCCTCTTCTTCTACAAACCAATTCCACCCACTTACCTAGAACTCTTTCTCTACTCTCGCAAACCAGCTCGTTCCAACAAAGAACGATCAAGAGTTGGAATACGTGTCAGTTCCACCCAGTCCGCACAATAAATTCACTTGAAGCGAATCAAAGTTTCATGTGGAAGACTCTTTTGCTCTAACAACAAACTATTTCAAGTGGTTTTGCGGAGGAATGAACTTCCGCATTCGGAAAAGTTTTAGTCGTGCTGCATGACCCCATGAGCAAATTTTTGTGTTTTCTTATTTTTTCACTGCTATGATTCGGAAAATTTTAAAATGAAAACATTTGAAAAATTTCTTCGTTGAAATCCGTTTAAAAGGTATTTTGAAAAGATCCTTGCAGTTTGCGCTTTTTCATATATATATGATAAGATATATATATATATATATACATATATATAAAGCGACATATCATATGTCATTCCAGAAGATAACTCTCCTTAGGAGTGAGATAAAAATACCATTCTCGCGCCAAAAAATCAGGCATTCCAAACAAAAAAGGATGAGTTCGTTGGCTAACAATTTTTGAGCACATTAAATTGGTCAAATTTTGAAAAACGTACTAAAAAATCACTAAAAATGGCTGAAAACGGCCAAAAATCGTTGAATGTATAACTTTTAGCAAGTCAAAACTAAACTGTCAACGATTAAGTAGTACATTTAAAAATTGTTGCTCAAAATTATACCGAAAAACGTACTTAAATTTCATTAATATTTGCTAAAAAATCGATAAAAACTACTAAACATCAAAAAATCCAAAATCTCTTTGTTATCGCTGATTTTCATTTAGTATGAGCTTTTTTGCCATAAAATTGGTTTTTAACAATTTCTTTCTACTGAAATTGGTCAAATTTCAATGCAATTTCACCTATTATAATCCATAGATAGTTACAACACATTAAATACTCGTGAGGTGATTTGATTTAGGTGTACTTGCATACAGTTAATATTCCTTATTTTGAACAAATTCTACAAAGGCACCGCACCTATTTGTAGTGAGCTTTTTTTATCCTTTAATTTCCTAATGCTAAAACCAATCGAATAGAGCGTTGTTGATATGTTTTCTTCTAACACATACCCCCTCCCATAAATACGATTTACCAATAACTATTGGGATCACGTTTTCCCGCCACTGCCTTGTTGTTCTTTTTCTGAACTTTTGCGCCATACAGCCTCCTATCAATTCCATTATTTCTAATTCTTTTACTCTTACCAATGCTACGTTGTTATCCTGTCCCGAATTTCCAATTTGTGAGTAAAGTAAAAATTTGATGCTAATCACTCAGTAGAAAGATTGATGAATCGGAATCAAGTTAACTCACTCAAACAATTAAATGACTTAAATTTGCATCTCCTGGGTGGAACAAATTATAAAATTCAAGCTGATATTGATTTTGATGATATTGATCGGGTTTTGTTCTATATATAGGTCCCTGCACATTAGGCAGGACAGGGTCAGGTAAGGACGGAAACGTCCGGTGCCAGGACACGTCGTTTTTTGCTCTGAGAGCGATCGCGGTGTTTCCCTTCCGTTGGCTGGCTCTGGCCATCACTCCGCGGCTGGTGGGCGGAGATGCATAGATCACCAATCGGATGATGCATACACGTTCAAGCGGCTGGACCAATTTGAATACGGTTTTTCGCAAAATGATAATCAAGTGATGGTATTGCAATTTAATTGTCAAAATTGTTGGAGTTACTGCAACATTTGGCATAATTTCCAATGGAAATCTACTAAAGAACTGTTGAACTCAGGGGCGACGTGTTCAATGATTATTTTCCTGCCAATAATGCTATTTGTTCCTCAAAACTACAATCCCTACTACAGAAATTCAATCCTATGGAGGCTAAGGGATCTCCTTGCTAGGTTTATTCACAGCTAGTCACGCTGCAAGTCAACACAGAAGAGTAGAGGCTTTAGATGACTGCTGCATCAGCACATTTATTTTTGTCCCATCCTCGCCTCCAGTCAAAGAATCACGTAGCGTAAATTCAACATTAGTGGAACTTGTACATATTAGATTCCATATCAAAAAAGTAGACAACAAACTTCTTGACAATCACCAATAAATAGATTTGCGTAGCGTCGTATCTAGGACGTTGCAACCAGGAAATTGATTTCAGAGCATTGCAGGGGAAACGCACTTTTTGGTACGCTGAGCATGTAGCTTCCAAAACCGAAAGTTCCAACACAAAGGAACCACTTGCTTTCTCGAGGGGCGACGCGCGTACGATGTATTTCGTATCAGGATCAGGTGATCGCGTACGTGGAGGGCGAGCCGAATACGGGCGGCCGGAATAAGAAGGCGGAGCCCGACTTGCATAGCGATGCCGACCGACTTGGAGCCGACCTCAGACGCCGAGGCCGCTTGTAATTGTACGTTATTACCTGCTTTCATAATCTCCACCTTTTTCCCGGGATCGTACTGAGCCTGGAGGAAGAAATTGGTCTTTGGGTCGCGTGTTGTCACAAATTGCGATGCCGGCTCATGTAGCGAAGTTATACGGAGTTAAACACAGCACCCTCTATATTGGAATGATTTTCGATGCAGCTAAATCAAGTCTTTGAGACCTTCCAATCGAAGTTTCGGGGGTTAACTTGACACCTTCTTCACTGCGGTAGATACAAATAATGCCTCATCTCAAAGAATTGCATTTTTTCAGGAGAGCGCTTCAAAGTTTAGCACAGAAGTTACATCGCTCTAACTTCCCTCCAATTCATGATAAATCCGAAATTCCTACAGACCGCGATCAATCGATGTTGAAACATTAGATCATTACCACATTATCGATAAAATACTTTAGTCTAATATCAAGGCTTCCAAACGGCGTTTTATTATTTTTTAACAGATTTTCCTTTTTTTTTTGCCTTCCGTCGATTTTTCCAGAGTTAAGGAGCTTATCCTCAGACTGTTAAATATTAATTAACGTGAAAAGTCGTAATTAAAGAAGTATTTGAGGCGTTTAACCTTCGCACTGAATGCGATAAAGCGTTTTTCCTTAGAACATCACAAGTTTTGATTAGTCCAATTGTAAATTTTACCATTTTTCGATTAGAATGTCCAATTTCTGACTTCACCAATAGGAAGACATTTTCGATTCAATCTAGTAGTAAGTTTCAGATCAATAGACCGTTCAGTTTGGCCAATGAGCGGTTAAGAAGATCAAGCGTGACGTAGTAGGGCAAGAGAGCTGAGGTTTCCCCCGGGCGGGCGGGGGCTTTGACGTCATAGGGCAACTGAATTATTTTTACAGTTCAGATACCCACTATATGACAAATTTTTGGAAAGCTTTCGCTCATATCTTTCTATTTAACAAATTCAAAATAATCATAAAAATGGTCATACACAATATCTGGCTTCTAGCAGCGATCACTCGGCTCGAAAGTTCTGGCAGTCAAATGGCCTCAAGAGCATTGTCAGTGTTCTTTACCATCCAGTGAATCATGCAGCGCAGCAGCAAACTCAGCAGGCGCAATGGGTTTTGGAACAGTTGGTGTTGCTGGGTCACATGACAGCAACTGCTGCCTGACAAAGATGGACAACAGTGTAGGGTACATTTCAACACGTGTCCCTAAGGACGAGTAGGTGTTGGCGGCGTTAAGATGGATCATTGGCTGAGAGAGAGATATCATCAACACTCTTGACCAGTACATTTATGCTGGACATCAGACACCAACTCTGAACGCACAGAAAAGCGACCTTCACAAGCAGCTGACTTGCAATAAGCCTGCTAGGGACTGGCCCTTATGTTAGTCTTGCCAGGAAACATACATGCAAAGGAGGAACAAAACTTCTTCGGTGGCCTCAGTGGAGCCACCAAGGTCTTCGCGGCTTACCGCAATGGTGGCCACTCCCATGAAGCCGATCCTAAGGTACATCTGAATTCCCAACACGGATCAGCAGGAGATGGAGGATTGTCCTATGAAGAAACAATACCCATCCACTTCTTTCACCTTACATTAGTGCAATACCAAGGAAACCGACCCACTCAGAGCTGATAGACACCCAATCCACTTCTGAGTAGCTGCCCCCGGACTAACGCATCGATTTTGAAGAAATTGTCAAGAATGTTGTGAGTTAGCTTTTAGGTGGTATTTTATAAATTTAATTGCCATCGGCTCAATAGTAGCGTGTGTGGAGGCTCAACCATGAATATCTGATAACGTCATTTTGGTCGTAATTGGATCTTTCAATTAATTCTATGCGTACATGTTACAATAAATGAGGAAGCAATGCTGCCCACCCAACTTGGAAGACGATTTTATTATTGCATTTATTTGCATGGTGAAAATTGTCGAAAACTATTGAAAAGTAATAATAATACTTAGAAGGAGGGCAACTCCTGAAGTATACAGCTACCCAACAGCCTCAACTCGAAACGTCATCTTCCAATACCCCATGGTGCGTTTTCTGGTTTCTTATTATTGCGTATGAAGCATATTATTGCATTTCATTATGGTCAAGAATTAGTCAGGGCAAATACTCAAAATATTAAGATTCAGAGAGGGCTCTCAAGTAAAAAGCGACGTACTAATTAAGAGGGAGATTAGATCTTTTCCGCTTAGTTGCCATCCACCGTGGTAGAACGCTAAATAATAATCGAGAAGAAAAGCTATCGTGTCTTGAAATTGGACCAATTCCAGTTTGATATCTGAGCCGATGTTGATATTAACCAGGTGCTTTCTTCAAAAACACCTCCAATCCCCCACCCGCTAGCCGTTCCCATCACGATCCAAAGCGATTTCTCGACTCCAATAATTAACACGAACCTCTCTTCTTGCTCTAGGAAAAAAAGGCAATTTTTCACTTTTAATCGAAACCAATCATCGGTCTATCTTTAGAAATAACGCGAAATCTGCATTTGGAAATGATTTTTTTTTTTCTGCTGTTGGTACAGCGCCAGCTTTGAAGGGAGATAAAGATTTATAACTGGAAATCTAATCAACTTTAACAAGACCGGTAGGGAGCGGTCGTTACCAGGGGGGTTGATGAACGACGTGGGGGTCTCAACATCAACAGCCGAGAGGAGCCGATGAGGTTGGCCAGCTGTTCGGGGATATTGATGTGGATATTAACTCGCATTTATGTTCTACATGTAACTGAAAATTGTTCCACCCAAGTTTCTTCCGACTACCTGCGGGGCGGGACGAGCTTATCGATGATCGCTGGGAACACGGAGCTAGTAATCGTTAGCCCCTACAAATTAAGGTCTGTTTTATGGTGTTTGATCGGGGAAACGATTCTGACCAGTTACTTTTCAAGCTGACCGAAAAGAATGAAATTGGAAAGTTGTGACATAGATCTGGACATTCCTTCAGGTAGGGGATCTTTGTGCTCATGTTAAAATCCAAAAATCGGTAAAATATCTGATGCGAGGATTCACACTACTTTCCTAATATGTATTTGATTTACTTGGGTGCAACAATATGTGTTCCTTTGTCTAAAACCATATCCTGATGAATGGAAGGTACTTACCACTAACTCAATCTACAAACCAATGTGAATCGGAAAAATGTGCACCAAAAGTTTGGTAAATAGAAATCGCATAAAATCGAAGAACGACTAAAACTTTCAGCTGTGGTGGTTATGGTAATCCTCTTGATTAATTTTGGGCTCATTCAGAGTAGTTGTACAAGGCAGTCTCTTTCGCGAATCGAAATAGTCTGCCAAGTATTTCGTTGTGGATTGTTATAACATTCGAATGGGTTCTGCTGGCATAGAAATTCATAAAGAGAGTTGTCATCTGGATAATACACTTTTTAATTTTTTTTATTTTATAAAACTCTCCTCGAAGGCGGATGAGGCACATCTTTAACTTTCAAAATAGATAAGTAAATAAGAGAAGTTGGGACGACGCCGAGGTTGACCCTATCGCTGGCTTCCAGGGATGAATAAAGTTGCAGAAAGAGGAGGAAGAGTAGGATGAAAAAAAGTACCTCTACAGAATGACCACCCTGACGACTCGGGAGGTGATATCACGGAGCACTCCTGCCGAGATGCCCAACTCGAGTAACTCCGTGGCAAACACACCAACATATACATATTTATACGGAGTGCCCCCCCCCCCCCCTTATTTTCCCCACAATTTTCGCGATATCAAAGTGAAACTCGGAGAGAGTTTTCTGAGTGCCTGGTACTAACTTTTAAGCAAATAACAATCAGAAAACAAAAGTTTTTGGACTACCCAAAGGGAAAGAGGGGAGGGGGGGGGGTATGTTGGGTACATGAAAAATTTGCACCTCTCAATTTTGCCGAGTGTCATCTCGTTTTAAAAATTTCATAGTACTGTGCACAATTCTGAAGCCAGAATTGCGATATCATATTCCCTTCTCGGATTGGAGCTGATGAACCATGAAGTAGCACGATTCTTTCAAAAAGTACCTATTTAGGGGAAACTCTGTATATATTATAATATAAATGAAAAACCATTAAACTACTTGAATCGTTTAGAATGCCTCGAAACGGATTTCAATGCAGGAAATTTTTTGGAGCCATTGCAGTAGCTGCCTTTTCTACAAAAGTTCGTTAAAATAGAATCTTCCGCGAACATTTCTACAATGAGAGCAAAGCTCCGCAGCAAATACATGCAAAAACCCTGCAGCTGACGATCTTCAAAGTGAACTGTTTAAATCTACAGATTTATTACCCATGAGCACACGTATTCTATTTAGTCTTACTTTTTCAGTCTTCATTCCCACGCGAATCTATTGAACGTGAGTTTCTAAATAATACAAGTTATGTGAACGAGCAGTCAAGGGTGTCTCGTTGATTGAATTTAGATTCAAATAAACGCCCATCTGCCTCCGATCAAGTCGGTTATCGCTCAATCTCATTGGGGAGTTTCATCTATGCAAACGATCCGGTCAAGTTGCGATCGCCTCCTCTGGAGATCACCAAGCCGTAATCATTGAGTCCGTTAACCCCTTTCCCGCCGTCCGTTATCCGGCTAAATCGCACCCCTCCCTCCCTCTATTCCTGATATCCTAGCGATCAGTTTCGGCGAGGATGTTTCGAAATTGGCTATCCGTCGGCCCAGTTCGATGAGTATCGGCAAAATTGGCACGGAGTTGCCGGTTGTTAGCCAGATGGTCGGCTGGTTCGCCACCGTTGTTATTCTCATTGGAGAAACTGAGTGAATAAAAATTCCCTTATAAAAGCTCAGTAGTCCCGTAGGTGAAGAGTCTGAGACATCTTCATTCTTGTAGTCTTCAATCAAGATAATCTAATGGAAAAATCTTTGTAACTCGTATGTAAGTAAAACGCTGCAAATTATTACACAATGGTTTATTATTTCTATGTTAGACAGCAGATCATTGGCCTATAATTTATTACTGAACTCCGTATGTAAAGTAAGATTAGAACATGGTGCATTGAGACTCCGAGAAGAGTTAACAATCTTACAGTTCCAAACCTCGCAATTTTTCGCTTCACAGTAAAAATGTTTAACCAAAATGTTAAAATATGTTTATGTGTGTCCCTCGTAATTATTACTAAGGTGTCTTAGAGGAGCTCCATTTAAATAACAACACCGTGGGTCGAATAGGGAATTTAGCCTCAGAAGCTCTGAAGCTCATCTGAGTCCCTCCATACTTTGTAATTGTATTCCAGATCTCCAAAAAGGAGCTACATTTCAGGTTTCAGCATCATAAGTCAATTAAAAAACAAATTAGGCTCAGAAGCCCAACAGCTGATCAGTGTGCATTGATATTGAATTTATTCTTGATACTACAAAGGAGGTCCATTTCAAATTGCAGATCCGATTGCTCAAATAAAGTTTATTAACTATAAAATAGAACATTCAATTATTTATGCACAAAATTATGATGAAAAATGTACTTAAAATTCAGTAAAATTTGCTAAAAAAGCGATAACATCAGTAGATGATCTTCACCGATCGTCCCCCCCCACCTAGTAGTTGAGTGCGACGAATCCCTACACAATGTGAGTATGGCGGCTATCTCAGACCGCTGACCGAAATGTCCGCTGACATTGCATCTCTTCTGCCCCTCTCACGAGTCGCCTGCTCGGTAATAGTTGAAACGCGAATTTGTGCCATTCGGACAGTTTCCATGCACGTTAGGAAATATAGAAGAAATTTTTGACAACAGTTGATAAACCGAGGAAAATTGCAAAATCGTTATATGTGAAAAACTAGTTTTGAGCCATGTTTGTGCGCTTCCCATGATTCATTATATGGAAATGGTCAATACCAAGAGATTATGAAGGGGCAAACCCTTTCTTCTAAAGAAAATAGAAAAATCCATGTTATCGAGCTTGTGCTCGAGCAATGTTTCCTACAATAATACGTAAATAAATCATAATAAAACCCCCGAAATGGACGAGAAAAAACATTCCATTGGCGTTGATCTTTAGAGGTGCATTTGTTGATCTAATGAAGATTTGGAACAGCTAAACATGATGTGGAGGGTCCTCCATGGTTGAGAGATGGTCGGTGTCCAACGGACAAGTAATGGTGGGCAGAAGGGCAGGCCAGTTATGCTAATCTCAGAACTCGAATGAAGTGCCCTGGAAAATTTAACGAGATGTGTCCAAAAACCGCAGAGATCACCGCCATTTCGTTGATTCCATACATAAAAGTCGTCATTTAAAAACAAATCAAGATGCCAGCGCTCGATCAAAATGCGAGAATCTTCTTTTTATCTAAAAAGAGGCGATCTCGTTCTCTGGTTTCGAAGGTGTTTCTTTCAACTTCTGTACAAGAACCGACAACAGGAACACTAAAAAAGTCCGTTAAAAGTCAAAGTTATCAGAAACATCCCTCAGAAATTTTATATGACTGTGTGATTCAAATTTGTCAGCTTGTACGTCTCACACAAGATACAACACGAGAGGAAAAAACGAAACTTCAAGTACCTAACTTATCAACTCGTAAACGAGTTCTACTATCTGCTTTACAAGCAGATAAAGCAGATACCATGTTACATGGATATGTCTTTGATAAGGGATTTCATAACGGTTGTCCTCGAGAGTTGTAAACAAAAATCCTTCAACTTTAAACAAATCCCTGGGCCGCATCCCGACTAATTCCAACAAAACAACGGTTTACTTATAGAAATGTTGAAAATAACTGTGGAGAGAAGCCACTACAATGAGTTGTTGTTAACAGTCGACTGTTGTCAAGAGGATGAAAATGTTTCCTATGGAGTGGAGTAAATGATGCTGTTGCTTTACGGTAAGAATATTGTAACCGGCTTATTAAAATTGTTTGTAGTCCAATCAACTTAGTTTAGGAATGTAGCCAGGTACGTAAGGAGGGGGAAATTGGTAGCTTGAGATGTGAACATTTATCACATAAATCAAGCGCTTTCCAACGAGTGGCGAACGATTTCTGTGCGATGAAAACTGCGGAAGTTCCATTCCCCTAGCAACAGCTGGGTTGTATGTGAAAAACACTGAAATTGTGACACAAATTTTGCGTCACGGAAATTTTTGGTTGACCCCCCAGAGCAAAGACATATCCATGTCAATATCACCCTTCATGAGTTAAGTGATGCTGCAAATTTGCAACGCAAACTGCATAGAGATCTGGTAACTTTGAATAAGATCATCACAAGCTATTATGACTCTCCACCAATGCTGCCTTGAACGGTTTTAAGGTTCCATCGATGTTTGCAAGGAACGGGGATCTTTCTTACTTGAATTCTGCAGGGTTTGTGTTATGGGAGCCACATAAAACATGAACGGTAACTACTTTAAAGCAGAGGAATGGGTCCATGTTGCTTCATTCCTTACTCAGGAAGATGTTATTGTTGTTTAATCATTTAAGGGCTTCTACTTTCCCTTTCTGTCGATAAGCAGATTGTCTTGGCCCTGCTTGTATTTCATATTTTTTTTATACCAATAGACAGACGCGCGTCAGCACAGCCAGCCAAATCAGACAAGAAATACGTCAAGGTCAAATGGTGCCATCAAAACAACAAGCCACTTTGCGGGTCAAATACGGTATAAATACAGTTCTGGCTGACCTGACGGGATCTCTCTAAATTCTTGTCTTGTTCACATTGCTACCAACATATTCCTTCCTAAAACTTCACGCCACGATATTCCGCATTTCGGCCTGCTCCTATCCAAATCTGAGCAACGAGATTCGGCATTTTGAACAACCTATCCAAATTTAGTCTTAGGGATTTCGCATTCCAGCCTTTCCTTTCATAGGCCAGGGGATTTTTTATTCCAGGTTTTTCCTGCATTAGCTGCCAGATTCCGCAATGCGACTGCGCTAAGTTCAGATATCCTCCCTTCCAGTATTCGAAGTATTAACTTGAGTCTTTATTGGTTCAAAACAATCAGTTCAAGTTTTATATTCGATAGACCCAATTAGCACGACTCACACGCAGTCACAACACAGATCTATCTCCTTCTAGTAAACATTCACTTGGTTTTTTCTAAGATCATACAACTCAAGCCACCAAAATGAGTTCATTCATTCAAGCGTTGTTACCTTTAGTAGCATGCTACAGTTTCCTCAGAGATTCTGATAGAAGGACACAAATTAAGTCCCCAGAAAATCACCCGAGCTCTTCCCAAAAACAAAATTCACAATGGGTGAATTGGAGAGAGAAATGAAGAAGTGATTCATTTAATACTATGTCAACCTCTAGTAGCGAGTTTCAGCTTACTCAGACCGAATTTATTGTTTATTCCCGTTGGAGAGATTCTACTTTCTCTTTCTGCTGATGTACAGGTCTATTTGCTTCTAGCGCAAATTCTCATAGTTTTTTCATAGCATCTTACAACTCACCATATGCCACCAAAAGTGTTGATTATTCAGGTCAACCCGCAGTATTGTTCAAGCTTGACTATGTTTTCACAAAGTCTCTTCTTTTACTAATTCCTAATGACTAACTAACTAGTTCACGAAGTGCCAATAAAACAGCATAACTGGTCCTATTTTCAACTGTTTTATCTATCTAAAGCGTCTTGTTCCTTTAGGTAGAACTTGGAAACGATATTGACCAGCAAACAATAATTATACAAATCCACAAAACTAAACCGAAAATATATTTGAGTTTATAAGTAATATATTGAGGTTCTCGTTGACAGTTTAAGGCTGAAGTGGCCCCACCTGGTTGAAAAACGGATGAAGGTGTTCAACGGATTATTATGCTAATCCCAAACACGAATAAAGTCCCTAGAATATTACACGAGCAATGTAGAAATGGTTCGTGGAAGTGACGCTCGATCAACCCTTAGTTGCATGTTCCAGCTGACTCTGGTAGAATTCGTTGATTATTCTAATTGAAGAGCTTCTTCTAGTCTTTCTTTTGATACACATGTCTATGGGTTTCTAGCGAAAATTAACATAAATATTTCATAACATCGTACAACTTACCGAATTCCACCGAAATTGTCCATGGTGGAACTGTGCCCTGTCAACACATAGGAGCAAACTCCAGCTGAAGCTATTCTTCTACTAAATCTCAACATCATTCATACCTGAAAAAGTTAACAATTTTCCAGTAAAACCTTTGTATAAACGATCCTATTTTTAACAGTTTTAACAGTCTAAAAATGCGTCTTCTTTTCCTTCAGGTATATTGTCTAACAAACAACAATATGAAAATCCATTGACCGAAAGTAAATTCCAGTTTACATGTAATTTATTAGAATTATCGTTGAAAATTTAAGCATCTCTTTGGCCTTGCAGGTGAATGCACTGTCAGCTCCTGTAGAAGTAAGCTCCAGCTTACTCAGGAAGAATTTGTTTTTTTATTCTTATTGACGATTTTGTCCTTTTTTTTCTGTTGATTTGCAGGTATTTTGGTTTTAGCAAACATTCTCATAGATTTCCATAACATCATACAACAAATTGCCAATCACCAAAAAGTGTTTGCGTATTCTTGTAATCTCTGCTACCCCTAGTAGCATGTTCCAGCTTTCTCAGGTAGAAATTACTGTTCATTCGAATTGAAGAGTTTCTGCTTTGCCTTTCTGTTGATACACAAATCGATTTGCATCTAGAGATCATCTACATAATTTTTTTTATAACATCGCACGACTCACCGAATGCCATAATGAAGTGTTCATGTATCTATGTGATGCTCCGTCAATACCCTAGTAATGCTTCAGCTTACTATGTTCTCACGCTTTTCTTATTAACGCTTGACCATATTCAATCCTTAACAACCTAGATGATATTTTTCAATGAATCTTGTCATGAATGGCCCTGTTTTCAACAGTTTTTGCTATCTAAAACGCGTCTTCTTCCTTTAGGAATTGACCAACAAACAACAATATGCAAATCCACGGGACTCACCCGAAAATAAATTCCAGTTTATAGGTAATTTATTGAAATTGTCGTTGACAATTTAAGCATCTTGCGGGGAGTCCACCTGGTTGAGAGACGAACGAAGGTGTCCAGCAGACAAATAATGGCGGACAGTAGGGCAGGTCAGTTAGTATGCTAATCCCAAAACACGAATAAAGTCCCCAGAAAATGACACGAGCTCGTTCCAGAAACCGCCGGGACCACCGCCGTTTTCGCGGATCCCGTCCCCCGACGTCGTCTGAAACACGAATCAAGACCCCGAACCTCAATCAATTTGGGCGGATCTTCTTTTTTGGGCTGCAAGCTCGTCCACTGGTTTTTGAAGATGTTCCCTTCGTCTCCCGTACATGAGTTCCTTCTCAAAAGAAGACGAAAACGGCTTCGGGAATAAAAACGAGAGACAACCCTCGCGGACATTCTTCAGTTAAGTTATGACGGCCCAGTGACAGCAAGCTCATCTCCTTATACAGATCGGAGACTCTTTAAAATCAGCCTTCCTCCCTCCGATTCGAAATCCAAGCAATGAACGGTTATGTTAATCGAATTCAGAAAAAGAAATACAATTTTTTGTTCTGTTTTTCGTTATTGTTCCGCTTTTTCCCCGTTGTTTAGAGGCGTCTTTCGGAGTACGAGTTGTGACTCTTTTTCGGTCTCCGAACTCGGGTAAGCGGTATTTCGCGTCCTTTGCAATATACTGCGGTGATATAGTAGTACGATAGTATAAGGTCCGACTATTCAAAAATGACAACGCGAATTATTAAGTTTTCTCCCAGTTTATTTTACTTTGTATTATTTTTCTTAAATTAAACCGTGATATGTTAGTGTGAGCTTTTCGAAACGGGTGTTAACCTTTCCTCTACACTGTATGGGTCACAATGATCCTAATAGCTGTCTAATTCACATCAAAAATGGTGCGGTGGTAAAAGGGGCTTGAATTCCCCAATAGCTTTCCATCGAGTCTCTCTATAGGTGTGGATACGGACGAACCAGTGCCAGATGTTGGATATTTACCACGATGTTGGCTTGTTCAATAATGAATGTAGAATTTACTATTTTAATACTAATGACAAATAACTACGAATAATGAAGGAAATATTTTTTCTGCGTTTCACAATGTTGATGACAACTTAAATACTATTTATTTACAAGTCGTTCATAAAAAATTGCTAACTACATACTATGGATTGGGTGTTTAAATTAGTAATGCAAAAAATTATTTTAAGCGAATTTTTTTACGAATTGAATAAAAAATACGCTGCTATTTTGTAACTGTTTACCAGATTTTGATGAAAATTTCAAGTTTAGATGGAAAAGATGCAAGACAATCAGTCAGGGTAGCTCACCTATCCTCGTCGAAAGGTTACATATATGATACGGTTCTTTTAGGTACGTCATGCAGGTTCTGGTGAATGATTTCCTCAAATTACTTGAGTAGTCAGAATTTCTCCTCCCTTTTTAAAAGAATTTTCATTTGTAGTTTCTGTTGAATGAAGAGAGAACTGAGCCACACCCACCCCACTCTCCAACTCCATTAATGAAAATAAATTGTAAACTAACTGGTATACTTAAAACTAAATTGTATAATTAAGCTCGTAAAGATGCCAGCAGTTGAAGTAGTGGTCGCTGCCGCGCGGCTCAAGCGTAGAGACCTTGGTCAATGTGTTCTGAAGCAACAAGAAACTCGACCTCCCGAGCAACTGCAGCGGTCGTGTTTCAAGATTCCGCAGTTTGAATATCCTCTGTCACTAGGATAAATGAGTTGCAGCAGATCCCATCTCAAATCATTTATGTATTATTGGGTTGAAGGATATATCGCTCGCTTCAGCTGCCACTTTTCAAACCGCAGCTACTCCCGCCATTTATATCCTCGTAGAAGCGACATTGCAATTTCAATAGCGGCTGCTGACGCTAGCTATTTTAGCCTCCACCACTTCCAGGTAGTAGCCGCTGTTTAGACCGTGAAATCTTGGAAAACGACTGCTGGGGTTCTAAATTGTGAAGTCAAGTTAGTTGTTGCTTCAAACACATTGAGAGTAGCTTCTACGTTTGAACAGAGGGGCAGCGACCACTACTCCAATTGTGGCCACAGCTACTTTTATCGTTGTGGTAGTGATAGAGGTTTGATAAACGGCCGCTTACGATAGTGGTTTAGCCTCCACCCCAAATACATTGGGCTGAGATGGGAACCTCTGCAATGCAAAATTAAGCTCACGGTAGCGGCAACGGTACGATCGCACTGACTGCTGCCTACTTCAAAATATGACCGTAGCCACTGCGACTGCGGCTGTTTTGAAGAGAGACAAGTCGTATACTCGTAGGCTTACCAGCTCACACGGCTTTGAACCTGTCACTAATTTTAACCAAATATTTAGGCCCTCTGCTGCAGTTGTACTCGTAAATGATTACTAGAGATTTTCATGAGCTTTCCATGCATTTTGGATACTTCAAGATCGCGTGGTCCAGGAGCTCGACCGTGCGGTCTTGACACCCAGCGGTGGTGTTTCAAATACGCCGCTGATTGAAGAGCCACTGCCGCTTGCATAAACGGGTTACGCAATTTCTTGCAACTCAATGTATTTGACGAGTAAGCTAGATCGTTAGTGGCAGCTGCCATTGTTAAAACCACCTAGTCCATTTATGAAAGCGACAGCGGTTCATTAAATCTTAATCCAGGAGGAGATCTTGAGGCAGCATGTTGTTCTACATTATTCCTGTCGAATTTCTTGCTGATTGAAACATCTTTGCAGCGGCTAATACGCTTGAACCATGTAGCAGCAACTGCCACTTTAATCGCAATAGTTGCGTAGCCTCAAAAGTGGCTTACTTCCCTAAGCATTTATTTCCAGGTAAATATTGTTCACATAGTAAGAATATATTTGACCTATATACAGTAAGCCCACCATAACGTTTGTTCAATATATCACACCTAAGAACTTGACACAACATGCCTGTTTAATTTCAGGGCTGTTACACTCAAATCTTTTCCTATGTTTAATTTTCACCAAATATTTCAGAAATAATGTACCTTGTTAGGAAAAGTACGAAATGCTTGTCGATGAGTTAACTTGTATTAAATCACACAACATCATTAACATAATAAACCATTATGTTAAAATATTTGTGGTATTTATTAGGGAGTAAAGTAATGAATTTATTAATTCTTTCTTTCTTACTTTGGTTCTCCATCCATGAATTATGTTTTCCAACTTCTGTCTCCCAAATTATTCATATCGGATCGTTAAGTTATCCAAACCAGTTTATAGAGGTTTCGGCTTAATTAAAAAATGGACGTTCGCGCGCCGGCCCTCTCTCGTTCTCTCCTTTTTTTTTTCTCCGCCATATAAAAATTTTGTTGGTTAAATTACTTCCCCGGGCTACTGATTTGACTAAATATCCGGGATGAGCCCCTTGACCGTGGGCCGACCCGGGTTACCTCCCCAGTGAATTATCACTTCCCCCGACTCCCTGAAAATGAGGAGGGATTCCTTTTTAATACCGAGACAATATTTCATGGGGCGGGAGGGGGCCCCCATTTCGCGTCGATAATGTGGGAAGCCTAATGCCCGGGTGTAACAGGGGCCACAAATCCTGGGTAGAGGCTTCGAGGAGGGTCTGCGCTTTAGTACGATATCGCATTATCCTTATATTGAAGAAAAATACCCTCGACTTCTCAGTATGAACTAGAACAGATTTGAAATCTATAAAAACTTACTATAGAGGTTGCGGTGACCATTTTTAATGCAGTCAAGCCCTATCAACAGACATACAATATTGTTCATGATCATTGCTTGTAAACAATATAATATATTACCAAATTTATTCAGTCCCTAATGGACTCCTCAAATATCAAGTACTTAGGTTCGAGCGCTAGTGTAGCTGTATCTGAATGGAACAAGGAAACTACTCCCGAATGTAATTAAACTAATTAAACTTAATGAGTGATCTGTGCTCCCGAAACTGTACAACGCAATCAAAGATTATTGTATTCATGTTAACCATTTATGTTCATCTTTACCTATTGTGTTAAATAATTGATATTCCTCAACCAGTGTATGGACAGTAGCGCTCTCGGCGCGCAAGTTGCGGAAAGATGTGTAACCTGCATTCATTCAGTTCCCGTGTCTCATGACGATTGTATTGCTCTCCCATTTTATTCAACTTATACCGCTGTTGTATCACAATAAATTGTGTTCGATCCCGTAAACCTGTGTGTTTCGTTTCCGTGAATTATTCATTGGTGCCAAAACCCGGAAAATTAGTTCGCAGAGCTGAGCATTAGTTCCAGTCTGTGTAACAGGATCCCGTTTTCGTCAAGCACGCCGAGTGCGCCATATTGAAAATCGCAAGTTTCATTCGGTTTGGATCCCGCAGTGAAATTATCGCCTTTTATTTCGGTCCGAGTTCCGCATCCAGTAAAAAGAATTCGTAATATCAGGATGCCGAAATCAAAGCGTAAATCCCGTCAACCTTCACCTCCGATTTCACTGCCGTCAGTGGATAGCCTAACCATGACGGATGCCAAGCCAAAGGGATTCCGCATGGAGCACGGCAAAGTAGATAAATTGCCGGAAAATATCAAGATTATATACCGCAAAATCTCGTCATGGATCATGGCATTAGATCAGAACCTAAATGACGATAATCAAGAACCTCACTCCGCAGTTCGGGTAACCACGGACATCCTCAATGAAGGAGAACTACTATTGGAACAAGTAAACGGTTCCGACATCAAGGAAGAGCTAAGGTTAGCCTGGATCCCGTATATTATCGAAGGTTGTCGAAAAGCAAAAGGACTGATAGCAGAAAAGGAGGTAGCCATCGCGTCCACGCGCACAAAAGGTGAATTTTCGTTCCATGATGTAAAAACTCCCTACGAAGCAGTGAAAGTCATGCACATTTTGCTTCCATCCGTTCCGACTTATGATGGAGACATCACAAAATTTGCGCATTTTATCAGAAGTTTTAACTCCGCAGTACATAATGTTCCGCACCTTCCGGATCCCGTGAAGTTCGAAGCCCTTAAAGGGAAGTTAGTCTCTCAGGCGGAACAATGGCTCAAAGGGACAGCGCATCAAGCTGCTAATTACGAACAATTTTATCAGTATTTGTGTTCGGAGAACTCCGGAAGATACCGAATAGCCAGAGCCACCTTCGCCAAAAGAACTACGATCCCGAAATTGAATCAGATGGACGCCAGTACTTTCGAGCAGTATCTATCCTCAGCCAAGGCATGGATAGAAGCGATTTTTTCGGTGGAAGCTCCCGATCTAACGGGCTTCCTGTTGTTCGAGGCTCTCTTCTCGAGGATCGACGCCGCCCTTCAGCAGAAATTTAATAGGGAGCGAGTAAAGGACGAGGGCTTCATTCCCACGCACGTGCAGTTGTTGGAGTTCCTTGAAGAGGAATTAAGGGTTGTGCAGTTACAGCCCGTGCCGCTAGAGTCCGCCACACGCTCCAAAGGAGCACCAAATCCCGTTCCCGCCGCTCATCCTTCCGATTCCAAACAAAAGTTGGGCCCATCTCGCAGAGTGATCCCGTATCCGTGTGCGTTCTGTAATCAGGAGCACTTTCTCTATCTCTGTCATCGTTTTAAGCGACAATCCCTGGCGGAGAGAAAGAATGTAATCAAACGTAACAATCTCTGCACTAACTGTCTTTCCCCATACCACCGAGTGATGAACTGTACGTCTAAAAGAAGGTGTAGTGAGTGTAATGAACGTCATCACTACCTTATATGTGAACCCGTCGTCAAACCTGAACAAAGACGTAGCCCTACCTTTGAAAGGGAAACCGTGCGTCCCAGCAATGCGTCCGGTGGTCTGGAGAGGACGCTCCTACCGCCTCAGGATTCCGCCCGCTATCGCAGTCAGTCAAGTGAAGTCAGTGATACAAGTGCATTAAGTGTAGGCAGTATCTCAAGTCGCGAGTTCAGATCACGTAATAATTCGCAAAAAAGTAATTCAAGTTTCTGAAGTTTAGGCCACGCCTCTTCTAGGCGTGGCGAAAATGTATCCCGCAATTTCGTCCGCCGTTCCGCTACAATTGGTGAGTTTAGTCATGGTTTTCCTTGTTCCGTTCATGATTGTAATGCTACTAATTGTATTTCCGCCCAATCAAGTAAATCCCGATCTACTCATGTCTTTAGAAAAAACTCTCACTCAATTGATAATATTCACAATAAACAAAGTAACCTCCAACACCACCCCAAATCCATTTTAAAAATACCCTCAATTAATGACTGCGTAAAAAGAGCCATCAAATTTAATGATCCTAGCTTGACACCTACAGCACTAGTTTACATATCTCCACCTCGTAGCTCCCGCTCGCAACGCATCCGAGTATTATTAGACTCTGGTGCGGAAAGTAATATAATTTCCTTAGAAGCGGCTCGAAGAGCCAAGCTCCCTCTGGATCCCTGTGACGCTGAGATCTGTGGCGTTGGCGCAGCTAGACAAGCATTGAGGTTTACGACCTCGTTAGTATTGCATCTTAAGGATGGTACTTTCTTAACTGTAGGAGCCTCGGTGATCGACAAATTAACCATACCTATTCCGAGTCGATCTTTCAATATGCCAAGGGCAGGGGGAAAATTAAAATCACAGTTAGCTGATCCCGAGTTTAGTAAAAAAGACAATATTGACATGTTATTTAGCTCAGGTCTCTTTGCAGCGCTCATGCTCCCGGAAACAGCAGCGCCTAAAGGTCAGGGGCCCCACTTCATGAGAACTCGTGTAGGTTGGATAGCTTTAGGCAACATACCCAGAAAATTTCCCACTAACTATGAGAAAAGCTATCGCTTCCCCTTCCTCAAGGAAAGGAAGGTCCGATTTAATGAAAGTGTGAAGCAAGGGGAAGACACCCCATTGACCTTGAGACCAGCTGTTACTGACCTAGTTCCCGTTCACACTCCCGTTGACGCTCCCGCTAGTTTGACCCTGAATTCAGATGTCAGTGACCTAGTTCCGTTGACACTTCCGTTGACGCTCCCGCTCGCTTGAGTTCGCCACCTGTATTCATACGTAATTTGTATTCGTTAGTTCCCCCTCTTGTCGGACCAACTGAGTCAGTCTCCTTGTTTACGATTGCCAATAAGTTGCAAACCCCCCAGGGAACGAGTGTAGTTCCCGAACACGTTTGTTGTCAAGTATCCACCCTTGAAGTCAGTTGCAGTAGCGCAACAGAATCGCAAACTAATGATCTTCTCCGTCGTATGTTTGAAATAGAGTCAGTAGAAGAAGCTGCCCATTATACTCCTGCTGAACAGGAAGCCGAGGAAATTTTCCTAAATTCCGTCTCCCGTGATTCGTTAGGAAGGTATGAGGTGGCACTCCCGTTCTCGCAAGATAAATCATCTTTAGGTGACTCCCGCAACATTGCCCTCCGCCGACTATATAGTGTGGAAAGTAAATTCCGAGCTGATAATCAGCTAGCCTCCGCTTACAGGGAATTCATGTCGGATTATCTTAATCAGGGCCACATGAGAATCGTTCAGCCTCCAAAGTTAGGTCAACCCCATTATTACATACCGCATCACGCCGTTCGCCGAGAAGGCGACCCTCCAGAAAAAATAAGAGTAGTTTTCGACGCTTCGCAACGCTCCTCAAATGGGAGATCCCTCAATGAGATATTACATGTAGGACCGAGTCTCCTCCCCGAAATAGCTACGATATTAACTCGCTTCCGGCTGTTTAAATTCGCATTCATCGCCGACATTAGGCAAATGTTTAGGCAAATCAGACATCCCTCTCCGGATCAGGACATGCTCCGTATAGTTTGGAGAGATTCTCCTCAAGATCCCATTAAGGACTTTGCGCTTACCACAGTTACGTATGGCACAGCATGTGCTCCGTTTTTAGCCAACCGCGTGATAAAACATTTAGCTGAAACCTCCGCGGAATCCTTTCCGTTGGCATCCCAAGTGTTGCTGCAAAACACTTATGTAGATGACGTACACGGGGGAGGAGACTCTATCGAAACGGCTATTAGAGTAAGAAAAGAACTTCAAGCACTTTTAGCCTCCGCTAGCCTAGAGCTCAGAAAATGGGCTTCTAGTGATCTCGCCCTACTAGAAGGGATTCCCGAAGAGCACGTCAGTCCGCATACGGACTGTGTAGATATGACCGGAGAGGAGGAGAAGCCTCTCAAAATGTTGGGAGTGGCTTGGGATCCCAGATCGGATTCATTCTTTTTCAAAGTACCTGTTACCCCAATAGTTCGCACGAAAAGAGAGTTGGCTAGCCAGATAGGAAAAATCTATGACCCCGTAGGTTGGGTGATCCCGGTGGCGGTATTCGCCAGATCTATACAGCGAGAAGTCTGTCGCTCAAAATGCGACTGGGACGATCCTATTTCCGAACACCTCTCGAGAGAGTGGCAGGTATTGTCCGAATCCTTAGATTTATTGCAGCTCCTTAGGATTCCTCGTCACGTTCCCAGCTCCAACGTTTCGCAGTGGATAGTGGGTTTCGCTGACGCCTCAGAGAAGGCGTATGCTGCCGTGATATACGTGGTCAGTGATGTGAATGGCCAATATATTCCCAGATTGATTATGGCTAAGGCCAGAATAGCTCCCTTAAAACTAGAAACTATTCCCCGTCTTGAGCTGCTCGCCGCCGAACTATTGAGCAAGACGATCTCGAAAGTACGCCCCAATTTCCCTTCCGTCACAGACAAGCATATTGTCACCTGCTCTGACAGTGTCATAGCTCTATCTTGGATAACTGCTGATCCTGCACCAATATGGAAGGTCTTTGTAGGAAATAGGGTAGCAAAAATTCTCAATCATGTTGCGCCCGATTCGTGGTTTCACGTGCGTTCTCAGGACAATCCCGCTGACGTAGCTTCGCGTGGAGCTCTACCATCCCAGATAGTGAATGACTCACTATGGTGGAGTGGTCCGGAGTGGCTGTGCACACCAAGAGCGGAGTGGCCCATTAGAAGGGTACGCCCCGACCTGTCCTCTCCGGATGTAACCTCGGAAATCCGAGCTTCCCGTGCCATTAACTTAATCACCAAGACAGAGGATGTACCTCTTGACATTGAATCTCGCTTTAGTTCCTACTCTCACTTAAAGAGAGTTATAGGATGGGTATTGCGCTTTGCGCACAATTGTCGGGCGTTCAAGAAGCGCTCGGGTCCGCTGACTACAGCTGAACTTGGTTCGGCGGAGAGAAGATTAGTTCGCCGTGCGCAGCAAAGGCATTTCCCGCAAATCTTCCAATCCCTGAAATCCCGTGGGAAGGAGGAGAATTTACCAAAATTTGTAGCTCAACTTTCCGTGTTCCTTGCCCCCGATAACTTACTCAGAGTGGGAGGTAGATTGGCCCTTAGTAGTTTGGAGTATCAAACTCAGCATCCCGCCTTGTTACCTTCGGAAGACAAGCTGACCGAACTGATAGTTAAGCAGGCACATGAAGCCTGTCTACATGTTGGTCCCCGCGCCACTCTGGCATACCTCCGCTCTCGCCTATGGATCATCAATGGTCGTGCAGTAGTGTCCCGTTGCTTAAAAGGTTGTGTCCGCTGTTTCTCTATAAAACCTGTACCGTATGAGACAACTATGGGACAGCTGCCCGAAGGCCGTGTTGAACGAGCCTTTCCGTTTCAAACGGTCGGCATTGATTACGCAGGTCCATTCGAAATCACTTTGTTAGGAAAAAGGGGATCCCGTTCATTTCAGGTGTACTTGGCTGTGTTTGTTTGTTTCGCTACAAAAGCAGTGCACCTAGAAACAGTAATGGACCTTACAACTGATGGTTTCCTTCAATGCCTTGAACGCTTCATGGCACGTCGAGGAGTACCTACCACCATCTGGTCTGACAATGGCACCAATTTCGCCGGTGCCGCCCGACTATTCTCAGAAATTCGCAAGGCCATGGATTCTGGTATCTCCGAGAGCCTACAAGTGCGTTTGGCCGCCAGGGGAGTTGAATGGAAATTCATTCCACCCAGAGCTCCCCACTTCGGAGGCTTGTGGGAAGCTGCAGTCAAGTCAGCCAAACGGCTGCTGATCCTCACGTTACAATCGCATACCCCTAATCTACAAACGTTCACCACAATAGTGTCTCGTGTTGAGGCAATTCTAAATAGTCGCCCTCTAGTTCATCAATCAGAATCACCTGATGACTTCTTAGTTCTGACTCCCGGTCATTTTTTAATTCAGCGGCCCCTCACTGCCCTTCCCGAATCTACGGTCGCTGAGTTCAGCTCGCGTCTCACTCCTAAGTGGAGATTTGTTAACGCTGTAGTCGAGCAGTTCTGGAAGAGATGGAGAACCGAGTACTTACTAGACTTGCAGTCCAAACAAAAATGGAACACCCCATTCAAACCAGCCAAGATAGGCGATGTTGTTCTGATCATGCAAGACAATGCTCCCCCTCTCTCTTGGCCAAAAGGCATTATAGTTGAGTTGATCCCCGGCAAGGATGATGTCTCCCGCGTTGCAAAGGTGCGCACTAGCACCAACATTATTGATCGACCCGTACGAAAACTGTGCCCCCTGCCTATTGACAATTGAGTTACCATGTTAGAATTCCGCTGGAATTGGGGGGGGAGGATGTTTGGTCGTGACCAAAATTCATAATTCCCGCCTCTGACTAAATTCATATCTCCCGCCTCGGAGTTCACCGAACTCCCGAGTCGAGCGCTAGTGTAGCTGTATCTGAATGGAACAAGGAAACTACTCCCGAATGTAATTAAACTAATTAAACTTAATGAGTGATCTGTGCTCCCGAAACTGTACAACGCAATCAAAGATTATTGTATTCATGTTAACCATTTATGTTCATCTTTACCTATTGTGTTAAATAATTGATATTCCTCAACCAGTGTATGGACAGTAGCGCTCTCGGCGCGCAAGTTGCGGAAAGATGTGTAACCTGCATTCATTCAGTTCCCGTGTCTCATGACGATTGTATTGCTCTCCCATTTTATTCAACTTATACCGCTGTTGTATCACAATAAATTGTGTTCGATCCCGTAAACCTGTGTGTTTCGTTTCCGTGAATTATTCAGGTGTCTTCTTGGATAGCCTCCTAAAATGAAATATCGAATAAATTCTTTGGTGGGAAAACCAAGGAAATGTATGTTCATATTTTCGATGTTAAGAAGAATCGTCCCTGTAACTAATGAGACAAGTTTACAGTCACTCCTGTTGTATGGCTTACCATTGTGGGGTAGGGCTTACGAAACAACGCTTAGTTAAGAGGGAATAATACAAAATATGTTCATTCGATCCATTATGAAAGCAAATTATGAAGAGCATATACCACCCCATTTTCGGAAGTTTTTTATTGGGAGTTGAAACACTTGAAGAACTGTATGAGCGCAACAATGCAATTGATTAAATCAGATATATATTTTTTGAAACTTTGCATACACGTTTTTCCAGGAATACTAAAAATGGCTAAAAATTGTCAAATTTATATTTTTTAGCAGAATGTTGCTCAAACATCAATCGGAAATTGATGTATAAAATTATGCTGAGAAATGTAGGTACTTAAATTCCATTAAAATGTGCTTAAAAATTGGTAAAAACTGCTGAAAAAGTTAACCCTGTAATGCCCCGTGGGGTTTGTCAAACCCCAATCGCGATTTGAAGTCAGTTTATCATGTTGAATCCCGCACGTCGAAGACATTAGATCGGTGTTGGAACAGTTGGAGGAAGAAGATGTATATTTTGGTGGAGAAAATTAAAACACCGAAGATAATGTCGAGTTACAAGAAGTTGCCTCCGATGAAGAAGCGTCGAAAGTGACAGTTTTGGAGAAACTAGTTCGATGTTCCTTCTGTGAACATCATAGATCTTCAAAGTGTTGAGAATTTTGATCTTATTGCTTGGTGCCAATTTTATGTTACCTTTTCATTCTAGTTCTTGGGTTAAGTAAGTGGAATCAAACTAATCTCAGAAAATTGTTTTGTATATTTTATTTATTTATTTATTTTTGTTTTTAAATGAAAATGTGCTAATTTTATATTGAAATTTTGTTACAATGAGGTACCTTTCTGCTATTATTTATTCCTCAGAGCGTGAGGTTTTCCTTACTATTGCTTTTTTCGTCATGAGTTTAGGACCTACTACATGTTTCTTTACACTCTTGATAACAGAATAAAAATAAAATTTTATTCAATTGTAAGTTATTTCTGAATTTCCCAACATTTTTCAAAGTTGGGGTTTGATACACCCCACCGGGGAGTTAAGTGTTGGAAATTTAGCCGGGAAATTCCAGGGTTAAAATTTTTGGAACCATTCTAATAGCTTCAGAAATATAAATAAATGGTACATCGTATTTCGTTCTAGAAAATTATCGTATATAAACGCTCAACACATTATAGGTTTACTTGAGCATTGCTACAGTAACCTATTTGATATCTAATGCATATATAACATCACTGATACTGAACACTTGTACCACCAAGTGTATCATGGCCACCCACTCGAGTCCTATAACTAACTTCTGACTGTTACACTTACACGCTGATATATATTCAATTAACATTAATGCCAGTATTCGCAGTCAATGGACCGCGACAGTTCAAACGGAGGATTTCGAGTTCTCTGATCGAGAAATCCAATCAATGGAAAACAAGTTCTCTTGGGTTTTGAATAGAGCAGCGACCTTTCTGCTAATTATTCGTCTCCGATTTCTATTGAAAGCACTTCGTATGAGAAACCCCTTGAATGTACGGAGTGGGATGTCTGATTATTTTCACTAACCCTTGTTCAGTTCTAATGAATACTACTGTACACTGAGTTTTATTGATGTTAATTATTTTTTCAGCTCAATGTGCAAATTTTCAATCACGTATTGAGCAGGATGCCTGCGAGGGCGTGCACTGCGTCTACAAATCCGGGTATACCCGGATACTCGTGCATACATGCGGTTTTAAACTAAAAATCGTGGCCTCCAATCTGAAAATTTGGGAGTGTAGCTACAACTCCATCCTAGGGGTTAATGCAGGAGCATGGCTGCATCCAAAAACACTGACGGTGTGAACATACTCCTCTAGGGAGTATCAACTAACCAGTGTTATTCAATGTGGACCATGGAACGGACCGTAGAACGGAACCCCAAACAAGACGGTCATCTGTTTCGATAGGAAGGAAAGATGGAATTTTTGTTCAGTGATGAGCATGAAAAATGAATTAAAAATTTTTCATGATGATTAGTTAACGTAAAGTGAAACGAACCGAAATCCTATATATGTTTTTCAATTCGGATTCCAAATAATGCTTGTTATTAGTATGGAACATGCTTTGGCCATTTGCAAGGAAACTTACTTAAAACATCGACAGGAAATAGAAGAAATAAACCAAAAAAGGTTGTGTTACTAGATTTTATAGTACAGGTAGCAATTCAATAAAATACTTTCTTTCCATATTAATTTAAAGTTTGAAAACTTCATAAAACTATTCTTATCGACCTAATATGGATATTTCCACCACTTGTATTCTTCTAAAGCTTGTATAGCCAATATTTTAGAGAACTTAGCTCTTGAACATGACTGAAACTCGAAACTCTTTTCCCTTGTCGTTCCTTGGTGTCTCTGTATATGCTTAATTACCGTCAAAAACTCGCTAAGACTAAAGTAGGTACCTAATTGTTCGCAAGACTGACCATGCTCAAATAAGTAAATATATATCTGTGATTCACGTCTGTGATAAACAACATGAGTTATCCTATCCATCAACCTAATCGGTTAAATACATCTATTCGTCTTCCTAGGTTGAGAAGGAAAACCCATTCCTAGCTGATAGAACGTAAACTAGACCTGGCTGAACTAGCTCTAAGGGCTGATAGATCAGGCTGTCAGACTTTTGAAACACCCGTTCGACAAAACCTTTTAACCGAGTCGCTCAGCTTTGACGATTATTACGTCGCCTTCGGGGACATTCGATCTTCCGTTCCGAAGGACCTTTAAATGCCGCTGAGAGTGGAGAAGCGGCGTCGGCGCCGCCCCGGGCGCCACGCTATTCAGAGCTAATGCGCCTCGTTTTCGATAAGGTCGGACCAACCTGGGTTAATTGGAAAACCTCCAAATGCATATCGGACAATGAACTAATTATGGTTAATTGTTATGTGCTAATTTTGCTCATGTTGTCACTGTTTCATAGAATCACCGAATTTATCTTGTTTTAATTGTTTCATATTAATATTTTGGTCGCTTGATTTTCTTTGAAATGAATTACTGTCGATTATGTGGAATATATTATGATTATATTTCATTGGGATTTTTCATTTACTGTGTGATTGGGCTTTCGCCCGTATACCCTCAATAAAACTATAAAACAACTATAGGGTGAATAAACCAGCGTTTGACATGGCCCCAGTGTTTGACACTTCACGGAAATGTGCTAAAAATTAGGTAAAGATTGATTTATGGGCTTGTTCTTCTTTGATTAAGGAAAAAAGAAACCTTTTTAATGAGAGTTTTAAGCAGAAAATAGTTTGAGGAAGGTGCTGGGTATCGTCGCGCTATGGAGACCGTCAGAGCCCTGGATTTTTACACTTTATTCTCAGTAATTTCTGAAAACCAACACTAGGAATAGAGACTACGAGAAGAACTGATTTAGAATATGTAAGAGTACAATGGGATGATAATTTAAGATAGTTATTTGCGTGGCCTGACTTGAATTATATAAGAACACCATACCAATATACGAGCACAAGCCAGCGTAGCACGGTTAGAATTTAGAACCAAGTGGCGTCAACGATTGATCACGCTGCCGGATCACGCTGCCACTGGTGAAATTCACTATATATATACTTGAAGTGCTAGCTAGCGTGACCACGCATCCTTGAGCTAACTTTATCTTGAATTGAACTAATATCCCACAACCTTCAACATTCCACTTACTCGAGTGGGGCTCCACATTCTGGATCTAAAAATTCTCCGATCCTCTGCCTGACGGAGCGAATGCAGTGGTTCAGGACATCCCAGGTGCCTCACTGAATTTTGCATTCCAGAAGCGCATTTCCATCACATCCGAAGGGGCGAGAGCACTGGAATGTCTCCCAGAATTTTGCTACAAGGAGTTTCGCATTCCTGAGTAATATTCAGCTCATCATCCTTCCATAATCCAAAGTCAAGTAGGGTTTTATTAGTCAAGGTTTACAACAAATCAAATTTAATTTAATGTTTAAATTCGCTTGACTCGCTTAGCTCACTCGCATCGCAACCACAACAATCGTGTAACAACAAAATGAAACCTGTACCTTGTTAGCAAAAACACAACGTGGAACATAATTTGTGATATATAACTATAGGTAATTTTATACATAATAATATTGAATTATTAATACATCTTGATAGGACTAGGGTTTTACGTACTAACAATGTTCAATTATAATTAAAAAAATTTAATGCTATTAAAATGCATGTTTCTGTGATTTAGGTAAATTTAATATGAAAGTAAAGAAATTGTGTCAATTACTGATGATCAATCACTGGTGCAACGAAAAATTTTACTGTCAAAGACTAGTTTAAGAAAAGGTTTTTGGAAAACCAAATTTAAAAAAGATTAGTCATCAATTTTTATGGTGCGTGAAAATTGAATAGAGGACACACATCCTGATGAAGCAGATAACCTTCAAAATAAGTGTAAATAAAGGAAACTACCCTGCACGTGCCTCAATACAAACCAGCTACAGAACACCAGACACTGAGAATAAAAATAAAGACATTAATTGATTAAGAAATAAGCACTATTCGCAACAATATACAGCATAAAATATGGCAATAAGTATGGCCTTTTCTTAATAAATTAAAAGAACATTGCGCTAATTTCGCAAATATGTGAAGCGCAATTTCGTTATCCTTGATTTATACTGAAGAGCTTATGAAGTACATCGTACTGAAATACAAGTAACTTAGTAGAAGATGAGGGGCTATATGCCTAGCTAATTACATCTACTAAGCTGAAAATAGTGCGCTGGAATGAAATTATAAATTAATTTTTCGAAGGACCTCAGCCACTCTGACTGAAAATAAATGCTAAAGATCACTAAACTTTTTAGTCGATGAAATGATGAGGCGTAGAAGTTAACTTTATGTGTTATCACTGATTATGTTGAGAAACATGAATAGAAATAGGAATGCAATACAGATGCGATACGATTGAAAATCCTACCTACCTAACTCTGTGGCCATAGAAATTAATGAAATTGTGGTACCTGATGTTGAAGTTGCGGGCGGCGAGAACTCCCTTAATTATTGATTGACAGATGGCAATCCATATGTTTAACCGTCTTCCGTTAATTCCAAAACGTCAGAAACATGACAGGCAGGGACTGCGAATAGTGAACACCACTCAGGTTGTGGATAAATACTCGATCACGCGGTAATTCCATGCGTTTAAATTGAATGCGCAGTGGACTATCCCGCGAGAATAGTTAGGTAAGAAAGCAAAACTCTTCGGCTTGGGCTCCAGAAGTCAGCGGAAGAAACCCTGTAGAGCTTGCTGAACCAGAATAATTATCAAGTTAAATGTCGATTCACATTTTTCTCCTCATTTCTCTTCTCGAGCCAAAAGTCAGCTGTTCCGGAAAATGAATTTGGATATGGGTGAATACTCAGCCATCGAAAACCAGGATGAAGAAATTAATAGAGAAGGCATCGAAGATGGATACTATTTATTTATATATGAATGGATCGGTGGTGAATTCCCAGTTTTTCGCGGATGACGAATAATTTTAAGAACCCTATATTAAATATAGGAAAATTATTTGCAATAGATTGCAGTAAATTAATCGCTAACAAAGCTCCTGAATTTTATGATGACGTGCTGATGAAATTTCATGATAGGAAGAATGAACAGCTGACAATTAAAATATTAGTGCGCATGTCTGCAAGTTTAGTGCATGCTTGATAAGATAACCGCGGATAAATTCAAGCTTAAACGGATTGCAGTGCGAGAAAACTGAAAGTTTTGCCTCACAAACTAGTTGAATCAAACATAAAATGTGCAGTTGTGCAGTGAGATACTTCAAGTGGATTAGTAGTTTTGAGTGAAAAGTACCGGCGTGAAGATGGAAAGATACACGCTCAGAGTCGTAAATCAGCTCATATGTAATGCATTTCTCATGTATTTCTCATTTTAGCTTGGATATCATGTAAATAATATGTAAATTCTAAAAAGTGCTTAAATCTAGGAATGATTCCGGAGTTCTCAAAACATATTTCAATTAATACGATATTGGAAAATTAAATTTTATCAATTTTTGGAGTCATTGCAACAGCAATATTTTCTTCTAAAAGAAAATAAGATCATGTTGAAAATATGGTGGATAGTCCTGCACCAGATGTTACAATTTAAGATGAAAGAGGTATGAATAGTGGCGATGGGGCTGTTTGAGGTTGATAATCGATAATCAATTGATAGATTGATACTTCTTTTCGTTGTTAATGAAAGTCGCCAAAAGTTCCATCTGAATCTACTGAGTCCATTCCATTAGACCCATGTGGTGCCCTTTTATTATTTTTAGTAATCTATAATATTTACCACTATACAATGTTTTATATAAAGATCAACTGTACCACTACCTATTACTACCCAACCTAAGAGAGTTTCAACACTGATACAATAAAGTCATATAACCCCCCAAACATTAGGCAGATGAAAATTGTTGGTATAAATACCTAACCTTCTAGGGCTAGCCGAAGAATTTAGAACAACTATTCAAAATGCAAAAGCGTGTAATTCGAATTTTGCTTGGCATTCCACCTGGATCTTCTTGCAGAGACAATTTTAGACGTGCAGGCATACTAACTCTTCCAAGCCTGTACCTACGTTTTCGAAATATTAACTTTTGTTTAGAAGCACCCAAATGTATTTAACCACTTCAAATTTGAACACAAATACTCAGCAAGAGGTTCTGCTTTTCTCCTGAAAGTGCCATATCACCGACTGCAGTTCTTCGAGCGAGGATCATTGTACTTGGCCATGACTATTCAACCATTACGTGACACACTATGATATACATCATATACATATGATGTGTCATATGTATACATATGATTGAAATTTGCTCTTTAGAGGCGCCATTACATTAATTTAAGAAACTTTTAAAATCGTATCTTATTCAGCGTAAGTTATATAAAGTGGAAGACGTTTTCAAACTTCAATGAATGATCTTTTGACGTTTGCTCGACACTTAAACAAAAGTTATGTGTAAAAAATTGCAATAAATTATTATTATTTTATTATTATTAACCTGTGAAATGCGTTATCCAAGAGTCCAGACCAAAATATCACACATATTGAAATAATCCCTGATGAGGCTCAAAATGTTGACAAAAGTACTTGGATTTTTCAACTCACTATTAATCAGCAAGTCTAACCACTTATCATCTCAAACCACCCCTACTATTGAGTCCACCGTACTATATCTGAGCATAATTATATTTCCATTCTCAAATCCCTAAGGTTTTTTCCCCCACTGAACTGAATTACGACTCAGAAAGAACGGAGGAGTAACGATGCTGCGGCAAATGACATCAATTATCTCCCCATCCGAGACCTCTCAGGGCCCTTATTTCTCTTCCTGCCTCGGAAGAAAGAAACGTGTGACCGCCAAATCGTTATTACATCTTCTTCCAGCTGAAGAGGCATTTTCTTCGCCTCCTTTTCCCTCCTCTTGAACTCAATTCCAGAAGGCGTCTGAAATTAAATCCGAGTTCAACAAAAGTCCGCCGCCGCGGGCCTGATGTGTATTTCCCCTTCGCTGAGAATGCAGTGACAAGGAAAACCCATTGCTTAGTGAATTCATAGCCCGGGCGGAGCGGAGAATCCGAATAATCTTGATGTGCTCGTTCATTGTGATGGTTTTGAGGTTTACCCCGGTGTTGTTCAAAATCACCTGTCGCATTTTGGAAGAGAAAGTTTGGAACCGCGAAGTAAAATTCAATTTCTCCCATCTCTATAAAGTTTAGTGGATTCAATATCGAACGTTCTTATTGACATGGATAATATCGATGTCAAAACGTTCTTATTTTATTATATCGTTCGCCACGTTGGAAAGCGCTTGTTAGAACATCTCAAGTACGTAAACTAAATTAAGTTGATTGGACTATAAACAATAAATTTCCTCCACAAATAAATGCTTTACAACAGTCGACTGTTAACAACAACTCATTATAGTGGCTATCATGAACATAAAAATGATAGCGTCTGTATTTAACTTTAATAGTATTTATAAAAGTGGATCCTGCAAAACTTGGATGACGAACCTAAATGGTTTTTAGAGCATTTTCTTAAGTGGAAAAACTTGGATGACGAAAAATGGTTTTTAGCGCTAAGCTACTGTGTTCACTTAGTCCGTTGATGTATACACATGTATGTATGTTCTCTTAAAATCGTTTTAAATGCCACTTCCCGACGTGCAATTTTGATGAAACTAGGTATGGATGTAATCTGTAACATGGCAAGGATAAAGATGAACCAGGGGCCGCTGACGCATGAGAGGTCATTGATCAGCAGAATGACCTGCAAAGCCATTTTGTCTTCTATTTGACGCAGGAACCTGATATTTGAGAGGGAGGCTCAAGGGAGAATGCTGAAGACGATTGAGAGGTCATCGATCAGCTCCAAAGTCATTTTGTCTCCCACTAAACGCAGGAAGCGTATATTTCACGCGGAACTCCTTACAAGAAAATGCACTATCACGTACTCACTTCGTGAGCACTGATCTACTTGTTTCAGTATAGTGACGATAGATAGCACGTATATTGTAGTATTGGTAGTTTCACAGATAAAGATAGATCACTTATACCTGCGTATACTCAAACGTAAAATCCTCTAAAAATTAGGCTCATGAGGACAAAATAATTACATTGAATTGTATTTTCAAAATTTCTTCAAAGTCATCGAAAAAGGAGCAGTAATGGTAGTAGTAGTTTTTCGTATTTATTCTGTTTCTTTCAGCTTCGTGTTTTTCAGTTTCATTTTTGCATTAAATCATGTATTCTGAGTTCTGCTTTGGGTTTTGTTTGATGTTTTTTCATCGTGAGACCAACTCTGTTTACGGCGTGAAACCCTAACGAATTCACCTCATCGCGCATTCTGCCTGCGACCCCTCGCGAGGTAATCGGAGGGATTGGAAGCCAACATTGACGGATAGATCTTATTAGTCAGCCTCGACTCATCCCGTTTCACATTCTCTCTCTTTCTCTTCCTTCTATCCCCACCGAATCCTCCGTCTAACACAAGAAGTTCCCACTGGAAATCACCACGCCTACCATATACACGCCCATATCTTTCCAGTTTGCCGTCACAGGCTTGTAGTTTTTCCATGTTCCTTGCCCTTATTTTATATAAAATAACAAGGTATTTCTAAAAGATTTAAAAAACCATGTGGAGTCGCATTATTCCATCTGCGCGAGATTGCGAGGATCACCAACCATTTTAATTGATCGGTAACGACTTCTCAGCTCGTTTCGCTTACACGTCTGACCGCTAAGAATTTTTTTCTCTCTTATTTCTTTCACCTCCTTCCGTGGTAAATATAATAAGGTCTTCCTCTCTTGGGTCAGGCATATAAATTTATAATGGGTGTACTGCGCACCCGGCCGGCGGCTGCCTCGACTCTAAATATGGCGTTAGTTAATGTCGGGTTTTCTCGGGTATTTTTCTGATGGTCATTGAAACTGATTGGTGAGCAATTTTTTCTTAGCTCATACATTTCTAGTTATTCTAATGTGCATCTAATAACTCAGCCTCACACATTGTTAGGACATCAGGCACAACACAAGACGTGTTTGAAAATTACGTATCTCAGTCTTTGGGTGCGTGCTTACCTCTAATGAATTGCAACACTTTAACTTAACTCGTAATAGGTATGACTGACTGAATAGGAACCAATATTATCTCATTAACAAAATCATCAAACAATACTGTTTATAATATGTTGTGATTTTCATTATTTTCAGCGTTCTGAATATGTGAGACATGCCCGATTTTGATCTACCTATACGCTTCTGAAATACAATTTAACTGATGAATAACGTATCAAGATCGAAAAAACATGATTAGACTGGACGATAGAGAATATTGGATACCAAGTATCGAAATGAGATATTTGACCAAAGGAGACGTCCGACAAGTCTGTAAAACTTGTATAGCTGTATAATACGTGCCAAGATGTAAACTCATTAAGTAGCTTCAATAATAACAATTTATGAGTTATAATTCTCAATATTAGTGATTTTAAATCAAAATTTGAGCTACAGCTCAAACCGAAAAGTCATTAGAGGCTTTGTACAAGGTGTCGAAAGGGACACTGCAAGGGGCAGATTCTAAGGCCATGCTGACACTCTGTCATTGCGACCTTGGACACCATTGTCTGGTCGGAGAGGCGATATATATTATAACTGGTCTATATCCATATCCACCTATGGATGGATGGATGATTAATAACATCCATCCAAACCATGTTACTCGAATCAAACAGTTTACCAATAACAACTTCGAAAAATTGGTTGACCCCCCAGAGCAAAGACATATCCATGTAAAAAGTGAAACGGAGAGGAACTTCACAAACTAAATTTTTAATATTTCGGCTGATTTTCATTTTTCAAATATAGGGCTAACAATAAAGTAGGTATGGGGAAATTTTACGTTGTCGCGTAATCTTAAAAACTGGAGCTATGGAGTTGTCGTGGGGATGTATTGTACTGGATGGAATTTTCATCTTCTAATATTGGGTCCTGGTGGCTCATAAGCTCTCAAGGCATTATTGTCAGCCTTCTCGGACTGGTGCAAATTAGTCTTATTCTCACCAGGCTTCATCTTTCTGAGGACCTTTATCCCGATGTGGTCGTTGAATGGAGCGCCATGTGTGATTGCATGACGACTCACTGGGAGGTCCTGGTCCTGTACCACCACTGAATTTCTATGATTGTTCACTCGCAGATTTAACAAATTTAGTTTGTGAAGTTCCTTTCCGTTTCACTTTTTGTTTCTTAGTTTCGCATCAGTGTGTTGTGCTTTCGTAGGGCCATTTAAACCACATTATATATATATATATATATATATATATATACATACATATATATATATATATATATATATATATATATATATATATGTATGTATGTATATATATATATATATGTGTGTGTGTGTGTGTGTGTGTGTGTGTGTGTGTGTGTGTAACATTTTTTTATAATTTAGCTCATTAGCTGATCAGGAGAGAGCCCATTATTCCATTCGTCTCTTGATGTCCCGGAGAGGCTCCCTGTCAGATTTCAACATCCTACAGTCATTTGATAGTCACTCCTCCATATATTGTCAACTACCCACTTGTTACTACTGTAACTACGTTTGCTCTTCTCCTGGTCCTGCAAGAAACAGAGCATTTTTATTCGTATAGACTGGTCTTCTAAAATTGATATTGATTAAGGAATTTTGTGATTTAGATTTAAAAAAAAAAGGTTATGTTTCATGCCTACAATAGTCAAGCTTCATAGGTTAAAAACCAAAGAAATGCGCTCAGAAACTCACTACCAATAATAACTTCAATTATTTAAAATTAGGTAATTATTTGATAGCCTCTTCTCCACATGTTATTACTAACCCACATATTACTACCATGACTAAGTTTGCTCGTCTCACGGGTCATCCTAACGACATGAAACATGTCGATACGTGCCATCCTAAAGATATGAAATATGTCAACATTAATTTTGATAGTAATACTATAATATTAATTTATCAAATCATTCATTGAAGATTTAATAATTAATTAATTCATTCATTAATCTTATTAGACGTTTAATTTGATTTCATTCAACCATCATTAGGAAGTGTGTCTTGATTTTCCGAATAACAATCAATCGGAGTTGAATATTGTGTTGGATTTTCTTCTCAGCACTCCCTTTCTCTCGATCACTGGGATTCAAGCCCCCTTTCATCTGTAACTAAAATGAGCAGTGCTTCGTCGATATGTTCAGTTATTGCTAGTTCATACTAAAACGATCTAACATTGCAACTTTTTTCTTGGGAATAAACTATATTTTCAATAACTTCCGTTTCCTTCATAGAAATGGGTTTCCACATCTTCATCGCAAGAAGTGATTTAGTTTCTGTGAACTGTCCGTAAAATCTCAGAACCGTTGAGTTTAGCGTACACCTCCCTCTCACAACTCTACAAAATTGCTGGAAACCGAATTTCTGACCGATCGACCCGGTTTGAATATTATTTCAAATTTCCAAAAAGGCCCAAAACTTTAGAGTCTACACCATTTGGGGCCACCTTGTTTGTTGTATATTTTTGATCACCGTGCAATTCTCTAAAAGTCCTCAAAGTTAGTCCATTAGGTATGTTCAGGACCACCCTGTAATTACCGGAAGCCATATTTCCCTTTGAAATTAAAAGGCAATAAATATCTTTCATTTACATATCCGGCTCTTGCTATAAAAGTATGCTTTCAGCTCCATTTCTTTTTCCAGAAAGGGCTCGGGTTTTTTTTTCTGTTTGAAGAGCGCGCAGATCATTATCTTTTTCCCTTCCTGAATGCTATCATTCGTCAGCAGGTATGAATAACGAGGTTTGAATACGACCTGCGAAGAAACTTCATTGATTTTCCGTCATCTTCTCAGTTTATTAATGTCGGAATCTGTTCTGCGTGAAACCATGTTTCTTCTAGGCATTTGGAGCGAAAACTAATGTGCGACAAAAGTTGAAGATGAATACAAACAGAATGAAACATATTTTGTAAATATTTTTTACAAACCAATTATGCCTGATACTTTGGACTGTAGAAAACACTTGGTAAAATTCTGTTTTTTTTTTTTTTTTTCGACATGGAAATGTCTTTGCTCCTAATTTCCGTGATGCAAAATTTGTGTCACAATTTCAATGTTTTCACGTACAACCCAGCCGTTGTTAGGGGAATGGAACTTCCGCAGTTTTCATCGCACAGAAATCGTTCGCCATTCGTTGGAAAGCGCTTGATTTATGTGATAAATGTTCACATCTCAAGCTACCAATTTCCCCCTCCTTACCTACCTGGCTACATTCCTAAACTAAGTTGATTGGACTATAAAAAATTTAATAAACAGGTTACAATATTCTTAACGTAAAGCAATAGCATCATTTACTCCACTCCATAGGAAACATTTTCATCCTCTTGACAACAGTCGACTGTTAACAACAACTCATTGTAGTGGCTTCTCTCCACAGTTATTTTCAACATTTCTATAAGTAAACCGTTGTTTTGTTGGAATTAGTCGGGATGCGGCCCAGGGATTTGTTTAAAGTTAAAGGATTTGTTTACAACTCTCGAGGACAACCGTTATGAAATCCCCAATCAAAGACATATCAATGTAACATGGTATCTGCTTGTAAAGCAGATAGTGGAACTCGTTTACGAGTTGTTTAGTTAGTTGAAGAGCTCGGCCGAATAAGTTTTTTTTTTTTTTTTTTCGTTTTTTTTACATCTTAAAAGGACGCGGTTGTTTATCTACTCATTTTAAGGAGGAAAGAGAGACACCTATGGTGATTCGATTTTTGACCACTGTGCTACGTTACCAGGACTAAAACCATACTGTCGTTGGTGGCACCATCCACAGACCTGAGGAGAACGATTCTACTTTAAAGAATAGAAAGTCTTCTAACCATCACGAAGGGTGGAGAATGTCTGATTCAGTGGAATATGCACGAATCTTATGTCTGACGCTCGTGATCAAGTAATCCAGAGTTTGTCAGTATACCGTGATGAGAGCGTACCTACGGTTTAATATAAAACGGCGACAAGATGCTAAATAAAGGCAACCGATTTATCACACCTACCGCCACGAACGAACCGAACCAGCAATGGCTCGGTTAGATAGGCACTTCAAGATGTTCAGACAGGCCCCGGTGGACAGCTGAATGGGAAAAGCGAGGTCGGGACGAAGCTATTTACATGTTGAGCCAGAACCGCCGCCTAGATGAAATGGGAATTCTCCGCTAACAACCTTACTCGGGGCAGAGGTAGCACATCATTGGCCAGTTTGAGTCGGTTCGTTCCGTGGAACAGCTAAGAACTCTCCTCTCCACTCTTTCCCTCCTCATCTGATCCTTTCACCATCTTTTCCAACGTCAATCAGCGAGGGAAGAGTTATGGGCGGGATAGTGGTGAAGTATAGCTGCTCTACGGGGCACAGGCACCTGACCAGCGTTGACCTCTGGGGCGCCTACTTCGGACTTCTTGTAGAATTCGCAACATTTGATGGCTTGATCCTCGAAAAACTCGTTCACCACTTCATTTAATAAAAGTTCCGGCCATGCAACATGAACGTATGGAGCGAATTTTCGTAAATTATCATATTATACAGGGTGGTCCGTAATAAACGGACGCATATTAAAATCCTGTAACATTCACAAATTCGATCGTAGGGATTAAAAAATAAGCAGAACGTGTAGAGAAAATCAGTAAGTTTTATTCACAATCGAAAAATCGGAAAAAAAATGATCAAGTTTTAAAAATGATGTCATTTAAATGACGACCCTGTTTGGTAACGCACAGTTCAAGACGGTCCTTGAAGTTCTGCATCACTCTTTGCACTATATCTTCCGTTATTTCCGCGATTTCTCGTCTTATTGACTGCTTCAATTCTTGAATGGTTCGTGGTTTGTCCCCGTACACTTTAGATTTCAGGTGGCTTTTTGAGAACGATTTTTCCCGGACGCGTGATCTCCCGGCATGGGGATGTTCCCTGGCCTCCGCGTTCCCCAGACCTCACTACCTGTGACTTTTTTCTATGGGGAAAGAGAGACACCTATGGTGATTCGATTTTTGACCACTGTGCTACGTTACCAGGACTAAAACCATACTGTCGTTGGTGGCACCATCCACAGACCTGAGGAGAACGATTCTACTTTAAAGAATAGAAAGTCTTCTAACCATCACGAAGGATGGAGAATGTCTGATTCAGTGGAATATGCACGAATCTTATGTCTGACGCTCGTGATCAAGTAATCCAGAGTTTGTCAGTATACCGTGATGAGAGCGTACCTACGGTTTAATATAAAACGGCGACAAGATGCTAAATAAAGGCAACCGATTTATCACACCTACCGCCACGAACGAACCGAACCAGCAATGGCTCGGTTAGATAGGCACTTCAAGATGTTCAGACAGGCTCCGGTGGACAGCTGAATGGGAAAAGCGAGGTCGGGACGAAGCTATTTACATGTTGAGCCAGAACCGCCGCCTAGATGAAATGGGAATTCTCCGCTAACAACCTTACTCGGGGCAGAGGTAGCACATCATTGGCCAGTTTGAGTCGGTTCGTTCCGTGGAACAGCTAAGAACTCTCCTCTCCACTCTTTCCCTCCTCATCTGATCCTTTCACCATCTTTTCCAACGTCAATCAGCGAGGGAAGAGTTATGGGCGGGATAGTGGTGAAGTATAGCTGCTCTACGGGGCACAGGCACCTGACCAGCGTTGACCTCTGGGGCGCCTACTTCGAACTTCTTGGAGAATTCGCAACATTTGATGGCTTGATCCTCGAAAAACACCTTCACCACTTCATTTAAAAAAGTTTCGGCCATGCAACATGAGCGTATGGAGCGAATTTTCGTATATTATCATATTATACAGGGTGGTCCGTAATAAACGGACGCATATTAAAATCCTGTAACATTCACAAATTCGATCGTAGGGATTAAAAAATAAGCAGAACGTGTAGAGAAAATCAGTAAGTTTTATTCACAATCGAAAAATCGGAAAAAAAATTATCAAGTTTTAAAAATGATGTCATTTAAATGACGACCCTGTTTGGTAACGCACAGTTCAAGACGGTCCTTGAAGTTCTGCATCACTCTTCGCACTATATCTTCCGGTATTTCCGCGATTTCTCGTCTTATTGACTGCTTCAATGCTTGAATGGTTCGTGGTTTGTCCTCGTACACTTTAGATTTCAGGTGGCTTTTTGCGAACGATTTTTCCCGGACGCGTGATCTCCCAGCATGGGGATGTTCCCTGGCCTCCGCGTTCCCCAGACCTCACTACCTGTGACTTTTTTCTATGGGGAAACCTGAAATCTAAAGTGTACGAGGACAAACCACGAACCATTCAAGCATTGAAGCAGTCAATAAGACGAGAAATCGCGGAAATACCGGAAGATATGGTGCAAAGAGTGATGCAGAACTTCAAGGACCGTCTTGAACTGTGCGTTACCAAACAGGGTCGTCATTTAAATTACATTATTTTTAAAACTTGATAATTTTTTTCCGATTTTTCGATTGTGAATAAAACTTACTGATTTTCTCTACACGTTCTGCTTATTTTTTAATCCCTACGATCGAATTTGTGAATGTTACAGGATTTTAAAATGTGTCCGTTTATTACGGACCACCCTGTATTATGTTACATTGTTTTGAAATGTGCAACCTGTCATGACTGAACAAGACGGCACCCATCTATCGCTGCTACTTTCCGTGATTCGGGATAGTACACAGATGTAGTATACTGAATTTAAAAAAGTCCACTCATGCAGCATGACCCCATGAGCGAATTTTTGAAGAAATCTTCGACATTTCAGTCGCTATTGATCGTGTAGAGAAATTTTAGTTTATGATTTTGATAGACAAACATGGAATCAAATTATTAAAAATAATTAGGAGGTACTCATACTTTATTATTATTAAACTAATCTTGTAGATTTAAAGACAAATGTAGGTAAATATTCATAGATTTCGATGTCCAATATGGTCAGTATTGAAGGCAGTTGAAATCTTAACAGTATCCTATCATAACATCATCAAATCTTGACATAAAATAAAATAACATACCGACGTCATATGAAAGAAACGTATTTCCACAGCCAATCGATGATGAGGCTTTATATTACGAGTGATATAAAGTCAGTTGCATTCGAATCGTTATTGGTTATACAGGGATACTTCCATAAGAGTAGTTCAATCTGAATTTGGACAATGTTTCATGCAAATATTACCGATTTTTACAACTAGCGAACGGCATTATTTCGATTTTTGACTGATTTTGCAACTTTGAAATTTTTGAAAACTTGATACATATTCTTATAGGAAAATTTTACGCTGATTCCGAATATACCACATGTCAGTATGCTGAAAAAAATATTTCGCACAACAAATCGCAAAAAACAGGCCATTTTGAAATTTTAGACTACATTTTTGAAAATTTCAACCCGAAGAACTTTCGTTTTGTGTCCTTAACATTTTAACATTTGTTTGAAGTTTCTAGCACAATTCTACGGACAGTTATCGTCTGGAATGACACATACATACATACATACATAAAAAAATGCGTTAAACTTCAGAATATGATTCAGAATAGCCTGAAACGGATTTCTACATAAAATTTTTTCAAAAATTCACATTCTACAAATTTTGAGGCGAGAACAATAGCTTAATTTTCTTCAAAAATTCGCTAAAATGAGAAAAATCCATTTTTGAGAAAATCGAGGTTATGTAGGATAAAAGTGATAATTGAAATGAAATTTATTCCTCCAACATTACAAGAATACATTTGTGGCAATGAAGAGAAAGAAGTGTAAAACACTATTTGAAAGATGCAAAGAAATTGATAACTACCTACCAATTTTATAGCAGACAAATTCGTACTAAATAATATTTTGCAATTCAAAAACTATTATAAGCTTTTATGCATTTTTATAAAATTTTCAGCAAATATAAATGAGATATTGGTCCACCAGATATTGGTCGAGAGAAATGAATGGCTGGGACATACAACTACCAATATGTGCAGAAGAATAAATGATAGATATATAATTAGTTAATCCAGCAATCTCCTTAGAACGTTCCAAACCGGATTTTAATTGAAGAAAAACTTCGACAATTTCATTATCTTGAATTTCGTAGCCGTCCCAATTCTTCAACATTACTCATCAAACAAATCTGGTTTTTAGGAAATAAGAGATTCAGATTCCTGCTGCCATTGACTTCAACAAGATATATACCTACTCAAATATTCATTATAGCTGCGAGTTTGAACATAATTTAATATGAATGACTTTGGATCTCAGTACTGTTATGATCAGAATTATGATGACAATGGTATTTATCTTGCTACCCTATATTTTTACCCCACCCTGCCAGTTGGACGACACGCCACGGCACATCAAAAATATAATGCAAAATATTCGTTCTTCCTATTAATATTGTTGACGATTAGTATGTTGATATCTATCATTTATATTGATATTTTGATGTTTATCTATTATTTCTTTACACTATTTTAATTTTGTTGCAGGTTAGTACAAGCCATAAATGTTAGCACCTAATCGATATGAACACAAGAAGTAAGTCTTCCAGAATACTATTTGCAGATTGCAATGCTCATTCACAATATGATGGACTGCATTTATAATTTATGATCAATCGTAGATTCAGATGCTCTGACTTTAAGAACAATTATTGGATTACCGAAATCCAAGATACATTTCTTTATGGATCGAAAGTGCCAATGACTACGTTTAGCACCGATTTGAAAGTTTTTTGGAACAGTAATTTATCTTGTTTTTACTGTTCAGCCATTTAAATGCTTTAAAGGCGAAAATGTTTTAGCGAATTTTCGTAGATTTAAACGTTGAAGAGATCTATGTCCGTACATTTTATGAAATCCGTCATTTCGGAGGCGAGAGGTTTTAAGTGAAAATTGGTTGAACTAGGAAGAACTGTGACACACATTGCCGGGAGTATGACGGATCCGGAAAAGTACTTACAAAATTGAGCAATACAATTATCTACTAGGCTACAGCCATAATTATTCTAGATGGTGTATATTTTCAAGAACCTGAACAATTAGCACCTCTAGTTAATTTAACCTTAGTTGTATGAACTATAGATCAGCATCTAACGATAAGGAATTCTAAATCTATGTAAATTCTTCGAAGATATGTGTGCTTGATCATCGATCTCTTCATTCGTCCATAAACACTCATTGCATCTGCCTCATTAGATGCTGAAAATCTCTAATATGGAAAATTCTGGATAAATCAGAGAATTTGTCTTCTAAATTCGCAGTAGACTCCCTGGGGTAGAATATTCAATAGTTGAGCGGAGGTACCTACGTTTTCGTTTGATTCGAACCTCAATATTTCTTGCACGGAAAGAAATAGAAACCGGAGGGATCTATCACGCCGTGTTTTATAACTCTTTATTCGGTCAAGTTAGAATTGCTAGCAGCTCAAGTTTCATAAGATACTTCAGTTGATTTTGCGTATGAGAAGCATAGAATGTCTCATCTCTTCCTCTTCCAGAGTATGGCTTGTTCGGGGACTGTGACGTCATTGAAGTCGGATGATAAAAGCCTTGAAATGTTGACTCTCGTATGAGGTCAGTTTCAACCGCAGGCTACTCCTCACGACATACTTATTAAGAAAGTGTTCGATGAAATATCCTGATTTAACAAGCAAATTACTTGGTAGGTGGCCCCAACTGATGATTACAGTCTATTCAGTATTCCAAAATAAAAACACTAATTTACTTAGGTTTGCAGCGAGACACGCAACAAATTTAATAGGTCGGAGAAGAATAGGTGCGGAAGTTTCGTGTTTTAACGAACTTCTGAATGAATTCTTTACGCTGCCTTTCTGAATAGTTCTCAATTTAAATTGGTTGATGATTACATTTTATCGCTGGAGGTCATTCTAAAAATTGTGTAACTCTAAACGTTACCATGATGATTCCGTTCATTGATGATTTTCACTTACAACTATCGCGTTTCTAAGGAAATGTGACTCCTGTAGTTTTCATCGCACGAAAACCGTTCTCATTCTGACCTACATGTCCACTAATCTGCATTTTTACAAAGGGATTGACTACTTGATGTTATGTCTTTTTGAGATGCGAGCTTGCGAGCATCCAGACCACCAAACTGTACACATCATTCTGATCTACATGCCCAACTAATCTTCATTTTTACTAAGGGATTGACTGGTATACGATCTCCTCACCACCGGTCGGAGCGATGCCGTAGCGTTGGCAACCGTTGGCTGTGAAGCGAATGCCGATCGTTCCCGAGTGCTCACGAAAGGAGCCGACCGGCCCCAAGTGCTTCATCCCACAGACGGAAGTTAGAAACAGATATGAGAAGTACGAAAATCAGTTTTCATATCAGATGTAGGGTGTATACTCCTGTTGTGGATTTACTTTTCCTTACTATAAGAAAAAAGTACAACTTTGTCTCGTGGTACGAAAAACAATGTTTTATATTTTTGTTATAACTTAAAATCATCAGGTAAATTCATCATAGGATTAAACTTGGATACTAATAATTTGGGTTGTTATTAAATTTCACTGAACTGATGCCAAAGGTAAATTAATTTCCAAAAGATACCTAATAATCACTTCGCGTTCCCGACATTCCCGAGGGAAAAAAAGCAATTTATGTTTCTTCCTCCATTTAGGACGAATCCTGGACTTCCAGAGGATACAGCTGAGTGACAGACCTAATCTTCTGTCCATTGGATAACTGAATTCGCTGAGTGTTTCCGTCCCGACTTGTACGAAGCCTCTAATCTGTTTCGCTCTTTTTTCGGTACCTTTTGGCTGTTTCACTTTCATTTGACTTCTCTCTCTCAGATTAAATAGATATTCTCTTTTCCAAACTCTCCAAAAATAATTTAAATACATCATTATTTTTTTCCATGCCTTTCCCAAAAGTTTGATGATTTTTTCTACAACATAACTTGGCTTTGTTAGTTCTAACTTTAATAGTAAATTAGGTTCGTTTTATTCCATTCTCGTAAATTCATTCCGGATAATTTCATGATTGATTTAGATTCTTCATAAATATTTAACGCTTCTTCGTTTTCCTGACATCCTACGACTAAATTTTCCATATAGAAGTTTTTATAGAGTTTTTCAGCTAAATTAGATTTGCATTGATTTAAATGATGTTTCACAACAGCACTCATCAGGAAAGGACTCGATATTACTCCGAATAGGACCCTCTGAAACCGAAAAATCTGAATATTTGACTCGGTCAAGCGTGCTTTAATATCCTTCAGGTAAATTCATCATTTATCATTTATCACTTGGATACTAATAATTTGGGTTGTTATTCAATTTCACTGAACTGATGCCAAAGGTAAATTAATTTTCAAAAGATACCTAGTAATCTCTTCGCGTTCGCGACAACTCCTCACCAACAGAAATTATTGTAATGATTGTTTGAGGTTCTGTTTCGTTGATTATTTTAAATTCCATCAATATGGCTGGGCTCAAAATGTAAAACAAAATCCTGGAATAAAGTTCTTATACAATACATTGGTTTTTCATCATATCCCTTAAAAAACTCATTCACCCACAAAGGAAAAGTTATTTGACGTCATGATTGTTCTTGCAACAAAAAATGTTCTCGAATGAGGAAAAATGTGCTAAAACGCTGCAAATTTTTGAACAAAGGTTTATTGTTTCCATATTAGATAGCCCTACCTCCCAGATTGCTGGTCTACAATTATTGAACTCCGTTTATAAGACCAGGACCCCACAATTTTAACTTTTTAGTAATGTTAAAAAATAAAACGATTTATGACAAAGTCATTTTCCCACGTAAAAAGGTTGCATTCACTAAATATTGATTTGAAACTGTTTGTTTTTTGCACATAAAATCCTCAATTACAATTTGTTAATTAAATTCAGTAGGTTGATTAGGAAATGAACCAGTCTAAGAGGACCCTCTGCTGATAAGTTATTTTCCTCCTTTCTTTTAAGGCTTTCCAAAGGCGCTCAGTTTCAGCAGCAGGTCGACCAGCCTCTGAAGTCTCCCAGCTGATCAGTCCGCCTCCATACTAAAATTCCAATACAGATGAAATTTGTCAAATTTACATTTTTAGCAGAATAGTAATTGACAACATTTCATCCAGCACATTGGACCAGGACATTGAAAAAAAATTGCGCAAAATTGTAATGAAAAATGTACTTATATTTTTCTGTACATTGAGTTGAAGAATCTATAAGAAGAGCAGGGCATTGTTTAAATTTCAATCCGAAAACTGGTTTGTTGAAGAATATTATTTACCTAGGTAAAGATTTTTTGCCGTAAATTTGATAGTTAACAGGTTTCGTGCACACAAAGTTCTCAAACGAAAAAAGTGATACAATAAAATTACGAAATTTTGCTCTACTTCACGTGGGGCACTTTTTTTAAGGTAGTTCAACAATGAAAAGCGTTTTGGTTTAGTGGCGCTCTCTAAATCTTGCTGTGGAAGCTGAATTTCTCACACCCTCTGGTCCAACCGTTCCCAGCATCCATATTCTATTGCGTCGCGTCCCAACCAACAAATTAACTCTCTAGCGTTAGGGAGCAATAAATTTTATTCTCTGTGGCATAAAATAAACATAAAACTATTCCCGTGAAAGCCTCAGAAGAAGTCGTAAAAACCCGAATATCTTTCTTTTTTGTAGAGCTCACGAATGTTAACCTTTTCGAAGACGAGGATTCGTTTCGAAATAATTATAATTACGGTAATTGCAGGGCGGAGAAGAGAGATTATTTACTTCTGGTAAGAAACGACCGTTTTAATAACAGCTTTACCGCCATTTTTTATTGCCTCTCCCGATTAATATGCAGATTCAGAACCAGTCCCGTTAGCATGCAATGTTGTTGTTATTATTTGTGATTCAGTAACCTGAGCGGCTTATAGGGCATTTGGAAAACGTTTAGGTGAAGCATTATACGTTCCTATTCCCGCCTAGGGTATAATTTCGTTGACAGCTACTAATTTCACCAACGACAATCGTAAATGCAGTGGAAGAATTCATGATACACGCCCTGACACATGTTCATATGATGGACCATGGATGCCGACTACCCGGTATTATCGGTGAATATAAAACTAGTAGCTCTTAGCTTCACTAGCTTTAGAAAGTAAAGCCAGTACACGCGGTACTCGATGCCGCAATTTTGTATTGATATTTTCTCACTGCTTATGACCTCGTGAAACAATTTAAATAAACTAGGATGATTAGGAGGGATAAATTAAAACCAAAGAAACGTAAAAAGAAGAACAAAACACAGTTTAACTACTAATCCACATAAGCTAGAAAACACTCGGTTCTCGCTGGGGAGGCCCCAAACCCCCTTTTGCTTTCACCTTGAACCTCGGTTAAACATTTGAGGAATTTCAAATTCAGCTTCATAGGTTGAAAGCCCAAAACTTGGCTCCAGATCTCAATCAGCAGATCTGTGGAGGGGGCTATAGACTTCATGATTCGTTTCGATACGTCCCAAGGGTTCTCCATTTAAAATGTTAGATTCATCGGATGAGCAGCTATGAAATTAATCCCGGAGCTCAGCTGATCTAGGGGCTTCAGACACGAACTAAAAGTAAATCACTCGTGAAGAAGTTTGTAAACCCATTTCAAAACGGAAGTTAGTGAAAAAACGTTGTCTATTTCCACAAAAAATAAAGAGTTACAATGTTAAATCGATTTCGACGGTTAGGCCATCATCAGTAACAAACAATAACTTTATTGTTTTTTACTGTTTACTAGTGTACTGTCACTGTTACTGTTTATTGTTTGTTTCTGGTTACTTTATTGTTCGTTTGTTGTTGTTTTTTACTGATGATGGCCTAACCGTCGAATTCGATTCAACATTGTAACTCTTTATGTTTCGTGGCAATGGGGCTTCAGACTTTATAATTCATTTCTAGAGGCCTCTATTGAACATTTCAGCAACATAGATTGAATAGCAAAAAGCTTAGCTCCGGATCTCGCTCAGGTGATCTGGGTGGTTCTAGGCTTCATTATTCATTTATAGATGTTGCAAGAGGCCTCCGTTTCAAATTTCAGTTCATAGGTGGAATGGCAAAGAAATTAGCCCCGGAGCTCACCCAGCTGGTCCGGGGAGCATCAGCCTTTACGATTCGTAAAGGTTCCAAGGGTTTTCCATTTCAATTGTTAGCTTCAAAGGTTGAATAACAAAGAAAATAGCCCCGGAGCTCACCCAGCTGATCTAGGAGGCTTTAGAGTTCACGATTCCTTTGTAAATCTCAAGGGGTCTCCATTTTAAATTTCATCTTCATAGGTTACATAACAAAGAACTTCGCTTCGGATCTTTCTCAGCCAACCTGAGTTTTTACGAAACAGTGGGATAAAAAACTGATGGAATGGTAGGCTAAATATGTGATAGAATTGTATCTGGTAAGTAATTGGATCAACATGAACGTACTATTTGCAACCTTTGAGTAATAGTGAGCGCAGAACTAGAGCAGTAAAAGAAAAAAATCGAGAAACAGTCTGAAATCAATGGAAATTTGTTGTAGAATCGAATCCCTTAGTTTGGAATTATTTTCTGTGACACATCCTGAATTCTTCGTGAATTGTTATAACGAGTGTTTTAGTTTCCACGCTTGTTTACCACAACGTGCACGGCACGCAATCTCGGAGAAAGCCTGGCGTCGTACGGCAAAACTGGATCGGTGTGTTTATCCTGTGTTTTGGGGGGGTCTGGAAATTAAATACCCCACAATACATACGTAGGGGAGTTGTATATTCAGCTTTTCCGCATCTCCGAGCAAATACGCCCAAAAGGATTCCGGTCTGGGCTTAATATTTGCTGCTCATGTTTCTCGACTACGGGGAAGACCTCAGAAGGAGCGGAAGGACTGCGGGAGACGATAGGATTGAATAGGCCAGGCCCGGAGGGGTTGTTGACTTGTATTAGCAAATTGGGGGAGTGTAGGAATAGCTTTCTTTAGCCTACTGATTCTGTTTTACTGTTGTGACCAAGTAAAATATTTACTATTTAGGACAGCAAATTAACCCTTTAACGTCGGTTTTTTTTCCATTGAAGTCATATTTATTTTGCATATTACATTCAAATGTACTAAAATATGCCCTGAAAATTATTTTAAAATGCTGCCATCTATTGTGGGTCAGAAAAGGGTGTTACGTCAAAAAGGCGTTCCCATTTTCAATTCTTTGTGGTAAAACAGCTCGCCGACCAATCCGCAATGGTCACAGTGATTGTGATCCATTGAACTTTCCAGTACTTCACCACTACGTCCATGTTTAATGAATGCCGAATAGGTTTTTCGTTATTCGTATTGAACTGATCAGCTTCAGCCTTCTTCCCTGCCATTCTCTCTATTTTATCAGGCGCACCTGACTCGCCATCTAAACTTTGACTCAAAGGCGCACTTGACACGAAGAAGCCCTCATAAGCAACCGTTAAGCAGCTTAGTGATAAGTCTCTCTGATCGGCGCACTTGACCTGCCCCTCGACCCATCTACGGGAATCCCTCTCGTACCCATAGGCCTATAATACCATTTATATTGTATTATTGTATTGTAATACCCTCTTCACCTTCTTCTTGTGCACACTAATCAAGTATGCGGCCAAACCGATCAAACCAAATATCTGGTATCACTGGGTTGGTGAGGCATATGTGCTCTCCCAATTCAAGTATTACTTGCGTTGCTTATGGATGTGTGAACCATGACAACTTCTGCTTGTTCCACTTTTTATTCGCATGCGCCCTCGTAAGCGTAGGTAGGAACTTCAGGAATGTGACAGTACTGACGTACCTTTGAAAAAAATAACATTTTGATCTTCTCGTTCATCCAAAACGTGTTTTACCTATTAAAAAGTGAATAAATACACGATAAGTTATACCCGTCGTAGTCGAGGACATTAGTATTGATTTTCAGTACCAGATTGTCTCTTATTGTCTTACTGCGAGATTATGAGCACAATCGCAAGTACATCAAATGCTTCTGATAGTAGAAGTTTAAAATGTGAGTTGTCAAACATCAAGATTCATGGTGTCTTCCGATCTATTGCAAGCCTACATCTTTCTCGAGCTTGAACTTCCTAAAGTTCTCGCGGTCTTCATCTATGGTAATTCAGTTTTGAAAGGTATGAACAGTTCTTCAATGAATGATATTTAAATGCATTGAATTTGACGTTTGTCCTTAGGCGCTATAGGCGTCTACACAGTTTGCCACAAAGTCACAATTCTTTCCTTTCATAGGTACTCATCAACAAATACTTTCTTACTCCTCAAAAGTCACCACAAGAGTTGAAGCCCTGCGTTCCCTTCAATATGAATGCCGCCTAACAGCTGGACTCCAATAAACCGAACTGTTGATAGGGGTGGTGCCGACCGTGCCCCACTGAGATATCGAAAACAAGAGTTCAACAAGAATAAAATATCGAGTGTCGGTCCGGCGGGCCGTCCATCAGAAGGCCGCACTATTTCATATTCCACCGCCGGCGGCTCCGCCTCACTTTTTCGGAAGATAACGAGCAATGAGACGCCCGAGCCGATGATGAACGGCACATTAACGACCAACAGTAACTGGTTTCTTATGCCGATTCGCGTGGTCGTAGGCTCGCACTCAATCTATCGGCTTCGAAGTACCTCTGCATTCTCGTTTTCCGAGCTACCTACTCATTGTATTTAGTTTGATTTGTACAGGAGAAACTGAATTCAACTCTAACTCTCTAATTGCCAGGGCCTACAAGCCGTTACTGGCGACCACGATTCTGCTACATAGCGAACCAATGGTTTCACACTATATAGAAAACTAATACTAACGTATACAAGGCGGGCTCAAAGTATACTTCAAAGAAACACTCAGAACAGTATACCTTCAACTCAACAACGACCAGTCCAATATTATTCAATACCTTACATGAGAGGGGTGCAAGATTTTCGAGCCATATAAACACGTAAAAATTGCTTTTCGAACACTACACGAACATACCACTATTTTCCAAACTAAAAGATTTCACGCCAAAAGAACTACGTCCAGACTTGGTCTACCAGATCCCTTGTAGTAGTGGTGAGTGTGGAAAAGTATATGTTGGGGAAACGTCTCAGACCGTTTGACGTCGTTTTCAAAAACATGAATCGGATTTACGACAATAAGATACGAAAAACGCATTGCAGGACTTTAGGACACACTATGGACTTCGAAAAATTTCAAAATTGTCGGAAAAGAATCTAATTTACAAAAAAGAGTATTTCTAGAAATGGTTAAGATAAAAAAATTCAAATTCAATTAACTTCGAAAAGACACTCAAAAATTGAGCAAAATTTAATTATATTCAATTAAGGGACTCTAAATTTATAATTACGTCACCAGCGAACTAGGTAAAATACAATTAATACATTGTTACCCACATAATCTTTAGCAATTTTAAATTTGGTTTTCTCTCACTGATACGAGTACCTCTGAATTCGATTTTTTATTTTAAAAGAAGTACTTATTTATTTGAACAAATTTTTGAATTTTATATTTTAAATTTTGTCTCCCTGAAGAAGCCCCAGTTCCTGGGAAGAAACGTTGGAGAATAGTAAAAAACTAATTCAAGGACTTTAAGACTAACGATTGAGTTTGAAAGTTTTGAAACCCCAGATTTGTCTGTTATTTCTGTATGGTTTGTTTTTTCTTCTATTTTTTAGTTGTTGCAATTTTTTCTTGAACTGGGTAGGTAGTTCAGATCAGAGGGTAGCCACCATAACTTGCCTATTGAACTATCAATAACTCCTACGTGTACCAGTTCGTCCCTTCAGGTATTTTTATCTCGATTCCCTCAGAAATAGCATTTCGAGAATGCATCTCAAGTCTTTGAGCCGGTAACCTCGCGATAAACCCGAGACGGTTCATTGGCGATCGACGCCAACTAAAAATACTCTCGGCAACCAAACTGTGCAAGTGTGCGTGAGTTGATGCGCGTGAAGACTGTAGATTCCGTTGTCGTGGTGACAAGAGACCGACCCCAACGGATAATCTTAGGACCGAAATGTAGAAAAAACAGAAACGAACCTACGTCACGCGTTTTGATTTGTTAAATCGCACTGAGCAACATGTTGGAAGCTAAGTTACGAGTGAAGAGGGCATGAGATTCGTGAAAAAATCCAATAGAGACTCCCCACATTCTCGCTTCTATGTACAACGTGACATCTATGATTCAACAATGCCAAGAAAAGTAGGAGGACGATTTCAATCTTGTTAAAGTATACCAAGCAAGATGAGAAATCAAGATATAAAAATGAAAATGTAGCGATATATTTTGTCTTCACAAAATAAAACTCTAACATATAACTGTGGGTGAAGTACGAGATTACAGCACAGTATAAGCTACGAAAATAACATCTAGACCATTTCTATTGAATTAATCGAAGTTTGTACAGTCAAGCTGAGATGACTTCGAGCCAGTATTGAGGTGACGATATAATTGCTTTATGCGCATGTAGAATCGGAAGAATGAATAGCGTTGTCTTTTTCAACGAAATAAAGAGGTTGAATGTTGGATCGGTTGTGATGGTTAGGTCATCATCAGTAACAAACAATAACAGATTATAAATAGAAAAGACTCAGATTATATGATTACAGGTGAAAGGGAGCTAGAATCTCATTGGTGGAGAGAAAATAAGGGCTCGGTAGGTTCAACCAGTCAAGCCATAGTGCAACTGCACATAAAGGCAGCTAATCGGTTAAGTGAAGAGTAGGGGTTACTCAAATCAATTTCAACATAGTGAAGGGAGTTATTATAAGCGGAGCAGAAATGGACCTAATAATGGTGAAATATAGTGAGCGATATCCTCATTTAGACATTTGCCTACCTCTTTTGATTATTTAGAATTTGTCAAGTACATTCAACATGTCTCTTTTTGAACTAAAATGAAGAAATCAACCAACCGTCTCTTTATTTTGAGTAAATAGTCACCTTTCTTATTACTTCGCTTTCTTCATTAAAATGGGTATCCACAACTTCAATGAATGTAATAGTGCATGTTACCGGAAAAAATGTTCGACAAAACCTTGCGAAAAGTTCTTGCAACAACCTTGGTTTCCTCAATCGGTCCAAATTTTATTGACATTTTCAGGAGTTGAGCGAGTAATAGTGGGTCCAGGGGAAAAACCAACTAAGTCACATTTAACGAAAAATGAGGTTTTGACATCAATGAACGCAGAAAATTAAGCTGCACGTTTTAGTAAATAGAAACAGGGGAAAAATCAACGTAGTCAGGCGCTACAAGGCATGGAATTTTCGATCGTCTGGGAAAACATCATAAGTCCTTGCTTTAAGATGGGTTTTCTCATTTTTCGTTAAATATGAATTAGTTGGTTTTTTCCCTGGACCCTTGAAACGAATGCAGACACAGACTCTTCGCTGTATTCTTAGCTTTCTCATTACTCATTCTTCGTTTAATGAAATCTCCATTGAATTGTCAACTCCTACTGTATACTGACTGTGCTGTGATCACTATATATTGAATCTGTGAATCTCAAGGTTTCTAGTTCGGCTAAAATTTGAAAGTTAAGTTCAAATAGGACTCGAGAACCCAGGTGGCACAGTCAGAAATTGCATTAATATCTTATCAATAGTAGCAACTGCGCGTGCGAATATTACTAGCATACTCACTTCACCCAAACCATCTGAATCCAACAAAATTTTCTATTTTATATTATCGTTGCTCAGGGATGAAAAATGGAGTACTACATCTCAACATCACGATGATGAACTTTTCGTCCCCCAGGCGGAGGTTATCAATATTGAATATATATATATATATATATATATATATATATATATATATATATATATATATATATATATATATAATAAACTTAATTTGATATGAATTTCACAGATAAAAAGAAAAAAGAATGATTTGATATTTCGAAAATAATCTTTGTCAAAAATAGAAGAGTGATTAGTTTTTCTGAATAATTGGACGAGTAGTGTCTTGGAAGCCTGCAACCATGTAACCATCCATATATTATGGCTTCGCAACTTCTAATGTAGACTCAATCGTTGAGGTTGAGGCCGGGAGGCCGCATTGATCCCAGTACCCAGCGATGAGCGCGTTCGGACTGCTGCAACAATCTATCATTTGTTGGTGGTGGCATCACCTTTAAAACCTTCACTCCGAAGCATTCATTGAACGTGACTGTGGCGTCGTGGGACCTCGCATGCAGCTTCAATGGCAGTGGTCGATCCTGGTTTAAAGAAGCTCTATGGTTGTTTATTCGTAAATTCAATTGAGTGGCTTTTCCCACATAGAAGCCTCTGCTCTGATCTTCCGCACACTGTTTACAAATAAGCTGATAAACACACATCTGTGATTGACACTCTGCGGTTCCTTTACATTTGTAGGAATGAGAGGTATTTGGGGAGGTGAAGTGAGAGCCTTCTATTACTATCTCACACAGTTTGCACCTTGGGCGCCCACATTGATGCAATCCAGGCTGCTGCACTTCCGGAGGCTGAACACGTGGATGTCTGTGTGATAAAATCCCCCCCAGGTTCTGTCCTTGTCGGTATGACACTTGTGGTATATCTCCAAACAAATCACGGGTCAGAGGACTGGAAGCCAGGATTGGCTGTAGTTCCCGGAGGATTGCATTAATTTTCTGAATCCCGAAGAAGAACGTGGTGACGAGGGGAACTCTATCAGATGATGGTCGTGTTCTTCGCTGGTAATTTACGTGAGCTGGGACCACTCTATCACGCACGATTCGTTTTGGGTATCCTCTCTCTATCAACTTGTTTCCAATTGCAGACAAGTATTCACCCAACGCTTCACCATTGCTGCATATTTCATGCCCTCTTATGGACAAAGACCGTGGAATAGACCGCTTTGTGTGTGGTGGATGGCAACTGTCATAATGTAGATAGAGTTGTTTATTTGTGGGCTTAACATGTACGCTAGTAGAGAGGCTTCCATTATCCAATAAAATGTCTACATCTAGGAATGTAGCCACTGACCTTGAATATGACCAAGAGAATGTCACTGAGAAGCGGGAATTCAGATCTTCAAAAAACAACTCGAGCTCCTCTTCACCGTGTTGCCATATGAGGAAAATATCGTCAATGAACCGCTTCCACATTAACGGGGTCTTCTCTCTGGATGCGAGGAATTTATTTTCTAAATCAGCCATAAACAAATTTGCATATGAGGGTGCCATCCGAGTGCCCATTGCCGTCCCTCTTTTCTGAAGATAGAACTGATCACCAAATTTAAAAGCATTCATCTCTAGGACACACTCTGCGAGTTTAACCAGGAAGTTCGTAGAGGGAACTCTTGGTTCAGAACGCTCCTGTAAAAAGTGAGAGAGAGCACCCAATCCCTCAATGTGAGGAATTTCCGTATACAAAGAATTCACATCTATAGTGGCAAGAATGACATTGTCTGGTACTCTTGTTTCTCTTAGCAGAGTCAGAAAATGGTGAGTGTCTTTTATGAAAGACGGCTGGCACTGAACAATAGGTTGTAAGTGAGAGTCCACATATGAATATATATATATATATATATATATATATATATATATATATATATATATATATATATATATATATATTTTTAAAGCTTTTATTGCACCAAGTAATCTCATTAATAATATAAATCTGACTTACATTACTACAATACACTATTCAGGACCTAAGATGCATAACTTTGTCCCTTGTCTCTCGAACATATCACATTCACTTCCTACACAAGCTCATGCGGTTTCAAACGCTTAAGGCGTCGAGTTAGATCTTGCACATCCAGGAGCTTTGCAGCTTCCTCATTCACATGATCTTTTAGTCTGACAAGATGAGCCGTTGCTCGCTTTTTGATCACCTCATCCACACTGTCAACTTGAAGTTCACGGTGGAGTGCCTCATTTCGGAAGTACCACGGCGCATCAGTGATACATCGTAGTACAGAATTCTGGAAACGTTGAATGATCTGTCTATTGGTTGGAGCTGTGCAGCCCCACAACTGCGCTCCACTCCATACATCCAAACTGGCTTGAGTACTTGATTGTAAAGAAGCAGCTTGTTACCAATGGTCATGGTGGATCGCCAGCCGATTATCCAACACATCCTTCTAAGTTTCAATGCGAGCTCTGTCCTCTTCTTTTTGACATGATCCTTCCACCTGAGCTTGGCGTCTAGCGTCATGCCCTGGTATTTGGCTTCATTCGCGTAGGGAATTGCCACGTTGTTGAGGAAAGCAGGGATGTAGTTAATCTTCCGGTTGGTAAAATCAACGTGCACCGACTTGGCCTCATTAAGTTTGATCCTCGATATTGAATATTGAAATAAAATTTATTTATTATAAACAATAAAAACCTCTATTGATAGGGGTCTGTCCGATTTCAAAGGATGCCCAATGAATATACTGACTTGATACGTAAAGGTACATGGTACGAAACAATATTTATCATCGCCATAACACTGTCTATTGATGAATAAGTGAATTTTCGAGAATAAACTATAAGCCAAGAGAATGGATGTATAAATCAGCAGCCTGAGTGTTCTGTCAAACCACAAAAAGGTTTGAATGAGTTTATTTTCACAGCTTCGTTGGAATGTTGGGGCGGTCCGCTTGAAATATGTCTAGGAGGACGGGCTCGATTTCGCTCCGTTTGACGTTTGGACAGCCTCTCATTATTTCAACACAAAATAGACGAACGAAAGTCAACAGAAGCCATTGGTACGACAAGAGACAGAAATACTGGTCTCCTATTTATTCTTTTCTGCTGTGTATCAAACCTTGTTCTGATAATATTACTATCGATGAGCAAGACCACATGAGCAAGTAGATCTAGAAAAATCTATTGGGGAAACATGAGTGTGTCATTTTATAAGTAAACATTTTTTCCCCCTTTTATTTGGCATCGGGAAACCCCATACAGCCATAGCAAAACATAGGTTTACAAACATTCACACATACAATATATAATTATGCTACATACAGCAAACTTCCTAGTTTTGAAAGTCAATTGTCAGTTTCTTATTTACACACACAGCGGAACACTTATAAATGTCTGTTGATATCCGATATAAATGTAAAAAGGGCTTTGTATATAGATATATCCACACTTGCAGAGAATGGACATTGAACGGCTCGGTTAGATAGATAAATATATATTTTTCTTTGTGAAGGCCTAAATGAGGCAATACAAACGTCAGATATACAAAATAAATAAATACAAAATAAATATAACAATCCACTGATAATTAAGTCATGACACAATTAAAAATATAATAAAATAGAGAATCTTTAGGTAAAAACTTAGTCAGGTACATATTTCCTCCAATTCACATTAAAAAAACTTGATACTTCATAAAGTTCAATCTCAATCAGGGCTCGCTTCAAGGTACTTTTGAACTTTTTAACTGGAAGCATTTGAATTTGTACTGGTAGGCAATTGAAAAGACGAGTCCCCATCTGTACCGGATCACTTGTCAACGTTGTAAGGCGAGCAGCTGGTGGGCGTAAATTGTTATTGCCTCTGGTGGGATATTGATGAACATCGTTACCTCTTATAATTGAGTCAGTACGCTCCCGAACAAACAGAAGGGAATTCAGAACATAGTAGCTTGGAATTGTCAGAATCCCGATAAAGTGACTACGGCAGCTCTGACTCCAATTCAGCCCCCTCAAAATTCGAACTGCTCTTTTTTGAAGCTTAAAAACCTCGGCAGCATGACAGGAGTTTCCCCAGAGCAAAATACAGTACGTAGCTCTACTGACGAAACAGGCAAAATAAACGGAAGGAGAGTTGCGGGGGATACTGAATATAGCGAATGACGCAGCATGAACAGCACCGGGGTTGCTACTCCGGTGAGTTTTTCAAAAAGATGAGTCCTTTCCACGTAGTTCATTGGACAGCAAAGTAATATATGTTCGAGGCTCTCATTCTCTTCTTCACAAAACTGGCATGACGAGGACTCTGTTGGATTAATTTGATGCAGGTGCGTTCTCGTAAGGCAGTGTCCTGTGCGCATTCTAGTCAGAGTCCTGTAGAAGGATCTAGGCATGTTGGGTACGTCATTGAACCATGGCTTCAGTCTAACCTGAGGGAACATTTCCTTATACCCATATACCATTCTCCCGACCTATAGTTGAGAAATTCTGCTTGCCAGTTATTCATTAGTTCTCTCTGGAAAATCTTACGCATGTCGGTGATGGGGCATAGAGCGAAATCTATATCCACCGTTTCCCGGAAAGTGGCTTTTGTTGTCTCGGCATCCGCAATCGTATTTCCCCTTATATATTGATGGGCTTTTACCCACACTATAGGGCTTATGTTTGTAGTCAGATTTATATTTTCATTCTTGATTGCGCTGAGAGAGTCTCCGCTTCCCCTATAAGTAAACATGTTCTTCAGTGTTCCAAGTGTACTTCCGCTTCTATAGGGCTTATGTTGATACATGTAGCTTCGAATTTATATTTTGAAGTTTCTTGATTGCGCTGAGAGAGTCTGAGATAATTACAAGTTCTGTACTATCCCCTACATACTGCACTATCCCCATGTTCTTCCGTGTATCCAATGCTCCACTTTCGTCCTTAGGAAAATTTAGTCTCGCACTATTATTTCTTAACGGAGTTTTCATAAATCCATAATACTTCACACGTACGAGCGATTAGTATATTTGAAAAATGTGATTTCTTTAGTTGATGTCTCACGAAACTCCTATAGGGAAGCTGTTCATCAGCCTACATAGGAAAAACGGTGAAGCTGTTGGGTACAAAAACCTCCCAGCTTTTAAGATCAATTATAATTTTTCTCAGTTCAATATATTCGTAACTGTTGTCCTGTGCGTGTGAGAGAAGTTCTAAAGCTTGAGCCTAGTGAGTCTGGGCGAAAGTTATACTCGTGCTGAGTTAGTCTAGCGAGGGAAAGTGAAAATTGGACTTAGGAAAATATTTTTGACAAAACCTGAATTGATAATATGTGAATATGGAGGATGGGGTTGATTATTTTCTCCGAAGTTGCCAGGACATGTCGGCTAAATAATCGGAGGAAATCAATGGTAAATTTCGGAGGTTAGTCTGGAGCCTTTTCAGAAAAACACCTAGACATACTAATACTCAGACGAAGGAAGGTGCCCGTTTAGGGCACCGTCGTACTCGAATGAGAAGGACAACGCACTAGAACCCATTAAGGCAGTGTTTTCTCCTTGGTAACAAGGAAAGGAAGATGGGAAAGCTTCCGAATAGGAAACTGTCGGTTAGAGAAGGTAGATAAGGTAAATTGAGCAAAGACAAGACAAAGTTGAAATGCTAGAGTGGAAGAATAGACGCCGCCCTGACTGCAGCTAGTTTTATTCGTTCAGTCTCTCCCTCTCTCGGGCTTGTTGCCATTTTTTCTCCTCTTTACTTTCCAGGCTTTTGGGTGCAGGCTGGTCGGTTTCTTCTGTGTTTATTAAGGGAATCTACAAGTTACTTAGGACGGGCACGACAGAAACTAACCAATATTTTTCTGTGATGTAATTCATAGATGTGAGCCATGGGAGAGCAGCTCCATCCTCCATCCCCAGCGACCTCAACCTTCTTCGCGTTCCACGGAGTCTTTGAGAAACCGCCTTCAATATGGACATCTGCATGCTGACTCGGTCCAGCCAAAGACTTGAGGAAAGGGTCGTTTCTACTTCTCAGCTAGAATGTGGGCCATCCTTTTCAGATTTATACTCGAAATAAACCTTCAATTCCCCATTATTATAGCTCATCAAACGGTTTTGTTTACGTGTTTTTCTCATGTTTGAAGATATTATTTGCATTTTCTTTGATTAAGATACCATGACCAGGTGTGCGAGCATAATTACAGTGAGTTGCCTGATATTGATTATTATTGGTTTCAACGCTGAGCATTGGGCGGTTCCTTTGAATGCGGTTGGTACGAAATAAATACCGATCCGTTCCAGAGCGAGCCCCTACGGTTAACAGCGTTCCTCGAATTTATTTTTCTTTTCGTTCCTATTAATCCTTGACGAAAAGATTCTCATTATCCATCAAAAAGGCGATACGGCCCCAGAACGACTGGTCCCCTGCCCAAAGGTGGCGGACCGAATTCGGACGCTTTTCAGGCTAAGGGGGGACCTCTAAACAGCCTCTTGTTCAGTAGCACGGAAAACAATTTGTAAAACTTTCGGGGGAGAACCACTAAGAAGGAATGTCTATTGGTTTTCTCGAAAGAAAAAAAGATTTATCGCCAGTCGTTCGGATGTTCGTCATTCCTGAGGCGGTGCCTACTTAGGGCAATCATGGGACGAAACACGCAGACTTTGCCGCATTTACGGTCCCCTCGTCATTCGTCACATGGAATGGATTCGTGTCCATTCACAGAATGTGAATAAGCTATTCTTATGTCGAACGTTTATCTGTCTTTCGTAATCGACTTCTGAATAAGGTTGAGGTCCAGCATCCTACAACCTCTATCTTTACGCACCCCATTTATTTTCTCTCTTTTCGCGAACTACTCTATTCCCCTACTCCCTATAATGCGAAACCCATGAAACCTCAACCCCGTCTCTTCTGAATGAATGCTATGAGTACAAGCAACTGAATTCAATGATCACACTAATATGGAAGCATGAAAGGGAGGATGTAGAAGTAGTACCGGCAGGAAAACACTTCCAGTCATTCTTTTAGCGAATTTTTGAAGAAAATTAAGCTATTGCTCTCGCCTCAAAATTTGTAGAATGTGAATTTTTGAAAAAAATTTTATGCAGAAATCCGTTTCAGGCTATTCTGAATCATATTCTGAAGTTTAACGCATTTTTTTATGTATGTATGTATGTATGTATATATGTATGTGTCATTCCAGACGATAACTGTCCGTAGAATTGTGCTAAAAACTTCAAACAAATTTTAAAATGTTAAGGACACAAAACGAAAGTTCAAGTTCGTTGGCCAGCATGATTGGATTACATCTTCGGGTTGAAATTTTCAAAAATGTAGTCAAAAATTTCAAAATAAGTAGCCTGTTTTTTGCGATTTGTTGTGCGAAATAATTTTTTTAGCATACTAACAAGTGGTATATTCGGAATCAGCGTCAAATTTCCTATAAGAATATGTATCAAGTTTTCAAAAATTTCAAAGTTGAAAAATCAGTCAAAAATCGATATAATCGAAGATTTCTTCAAAAATTCGCTCATGGGGTCATGCTGCATGACTGGACTTTATTTTTTTTGACATTTTCGTGTCTCAGCTCTGGCACATGAAAATTGCCAACGAAAAAAAGTTGCGTTACGTTACAAAGAAACGCTCACTGGAATTTTTCCTAATGATTCTTACGGAACTGTATATTTGCCATTTCTCATCGTACGAAAATCGTTCGCCAGTAGTTGGAAAGATTTTACGCTATCTAAAATTCTTCGAAAATAAAAATCATTTAAAGTTATTAATGTAAACAATCTTTGAGATATAATAAAGATTCAATAGGAACCAGCTAGCTTACTACGAAAGCGAAAGTGGTAACCATGAAAGTATCTGCAGAGGTTGGAAACTCATACGCAAGCTTTTATTTTAGGTAGAATACGTTTTTAATTTTACCTTCTTTTAATCCAAAAAAATCGTTTACCACTCGTTGGAAAGCTCTCGATTTGACTAATATTTTAGTGAATTTTCGTAGAAAACGAACCTATTGCAATGGCCCGGAAACTTTTAAAATCAAAAATTTTGAAAAATTGTCTTCATTGAAATCCGTTTTGAGGCATTTTGAAAAAATTCCTAATGTTTGCTTTTTTTCATGTGTCATTCCAGACGATAACTCTCCTTAAGATTAAGATACCGTTCTTGCGCCAACAAATTACCTAAACATTCCAAGCGAAAGGATGAGTTCGTTGGCCAACAATTTTTGAGCGCGTTAAATTGGTCAAATTTCGAAAAACGTACTAAAAAAATCACTAAAAATATCTAAAAACGGCCAAAAATCGTTGTTTATATTTTTTAGTAGAATTTTAGTCAAAACTAAATTGTCAACAATTAAATAGGATTTTTTTAAATTGTTGCTCAACATTATGCTGAGAAACACACTTCAATTTCATTAATATTTGCTAAAAATCTATGAAAACTGCAAAAATGATCTAAAAATCGAAAATCTCTTTGGAATCGCCAAATTTTATTTAGTATGAGTTTATTCGCCATAAAATTGGTTTTTAATTATTTCTTTGTACTGAAATCGTTCCAATGTCAATACAGTTTAACATATTATAATACGAAACATAATTTATACAAATTCGCTCATACGATCATGCTGCATGACTGGAACTTTTTTTAAATTCACAATAACTATGTGAATGTGCGAGCAGCAGAGCTACGGGAACAACAGTTCTCACGTTTTGTCTGCAAACTAATAATCGTAAGTGTAGAAAGCATCCAGTACAAATATCTATTGATATTGTACCTATGGAGCTAATTTCTTTGCTATTCAACCTATGTAGCCGAAATTTGAAATGAAGAACCCTTGGGTAGTCTAGGAACGAATCATGAAGTCTTGAGCCCCCAGGTCAGCTAACCGCAGGATGGTAGTTTTTTTAGTGCATTAAATTGAAATTTAAACGATTTGTGTGCATGCAGATTTCGAACAATTACATTATAGCAAATAAACAAAAAAATTGTTCTTAAATAGTAACAAAATTCAGAACAGCTGGGTGTTCCTTCAAATTATAGATGCAGTTTTGTAGCTTAGTAGTGATGACGTCAAGGCTATAATATGCCTGCTGTATCTTAATGGCCGGCATTCTCATAGCTGCGGTTGTTTGATGCAAAACCGGTCGGATTTTGAAAGCTGCTGAATAAAGCCTTCGAGTGCTGACTGAACCTTCTTCGCTCGAGTAGGTTATTCTTTCCATCCGGTAAAGCAACAGCGCCACTAACCAACAACCAAGCTCGCAAAAAATCTATTTCATTCAGACATCTACCCAATGTAATTCATAAAAACTGTTTGGTGAAATATAATCATAGACATAACCGTAAAAAATAAAAGTTATAACGAAATTCGCAATATAACTCTTCAAAAATAATGCTCATTCCGGAGCTTGTAAAACACGTGAGCTCGACTCAGATTCCTCACAGGGATTTCCAGCATTGAAAATGTAAATTTAAAGAGAAACAAATGTATACCTTAATATTTATTCAAAAGAAATTGTATGTTATTATAGAGTGCACCTATCAAGTCACTATTCCCGAACCTCGAGTTCTTGTTACTTCTCACATGTTGTGGATAATTAGGGTTCATGGAATCGTGGTCTACCTCATTTGATTAGGGTCTAGCTATGATATTGAACACTAAAGATTCTCTACCTCTAATAGTATAGCTGGAGGTCGAACAATTTTATTTACGTATTGCAAATGTTTCAAATCGGATTGCCCGAGGATTATTGGATCGGAAAGGGCAACGCATTGCATAATAATTCGAGTGTCACGTAAACTTGAATAATGCGGGGCCCCATATCAATGAATCATGAGACTTGGTTACTTTTGACCCTATTAATAAGTTGCGGCGTCCGCCGTCTGCAATAAGAAATATAATTGACCGCTACAACGTCACGACTTGCAATAGGAAACAATGCGCGATGAACGGGAGATAAAAGGGGGATAATGGGAGAGCGGAACGAGAGGTAAAAGGTGGCCATTAGAGGAGGAGAGTGGCGTTTATGTAGATGGGATGGGCGGATTATGTGGGGTCGGTTGGTAGGTAAATAAATGTATATATATAGGGGTGGGTGATGTTGAAGATGTAGGATCACAAATGCACGTGCGGGTAATGGGTCCTGGACCGCGCCTCTGACCGATAATAGCAAACACGCCGATACCTTCCAAGAACTCATTATAGCTGGGTAGGTACCTACTACATACCCTTAGCAACCAACTACAAGGATTAAGTCCCCCCCCCCCTCCCAAGACAACCCCCCTTAATTATAGATTTGTTAGAGCTATTTATAGGTAGCTATGCCCGCTTCGCTCGCCCGTCCCAAAGCTATTTTGTTATGGCTCTTGCACTCTGGGTCACCACTGTCCATGATGACTAGAGCTCGGATTTTGCATATTTTGCACATTACTTTTTTATTGCCCAAAGTGATTTTTCTCGACGAATTATGATGTTTGGGTGTTTGTAGGCTACTTTAAATTCAAATTTAAAATGCACATTTTTGCATATATTCTGGGCATTTGTACATATAGGGTGTAAGTGCGTATAACTGCGCTTTTCGGCGTTTTGTAAACATATTCTAGTTTTTGAAAGAAATTTTCAGGATTCTCGTCACGTGTATCTTCAAGGAAGGTAGGTACCTATCCAAAACCTTGTCAGAATACGAGGTAAATGACAGGCTAAAGGCATAGCAGGTACTGGTTGATTCCGTACGCAGGTTGTTTTTCGACTGAATCCAGATTAACACTGCAGTCAACGACTGCTGCCATTATAAGCTAGGTAGGCATTCACATTATAGCTGTCCTTACAATCGGATTATACGGGAGCACTTAGGAGAAGACTGTGACTGGATTGAATGCACACGTTACCTTCCACCAGAGTATTAAGATTGCTACGAATTTATGCAGGGGAATGTCCATGGCTGCTCAACTTCCATGTGTATGGATCTAAATCCATAGCCTTTCATAGTTGTGTCGTGTGATGTGAAAAGAACATTTTCATATTTAAAAATGGTCCTTTCAGACCGAAGGCGTAGTTTCAAAGTAGACAATTTGGAGAAGATATTGATTGTACAAACGAACTGATTTTTGTGATAGTACAACAGATTCATTTTTATTGAAATTATAAAAATTAAGTAATTCTACTTTTGGTGGTTATTCTTGCGTCCCGTCTTCCGTACAAATAATCTCAATTTTTTTGTGGTTTTAATCCCTCACATTGTGATTTACATACCTAGCACTATTCGAAATATATTTACGGCTTGATATGTTAGGGATAAGTGAATATTTCAATGTATGCATTTGGGATACGTGCATATTTAAGTGTATATTTCCAGGTTTTTAAGTGCGTATTTATGCATATTTCGGAGGTTTTAAATGCATATTTTGAGCTTTTAAAGTGCATATCGATCCGCTCTAATGATGACTAAGGCTCGGATCAACATGAAAAAATTTGAGGCGAAACATGCACTTGAAATGCCAAACATGCAAAAACATGTATTTCTAAAATAATTCAAAGAAAACTTCATTTTTGCCATGAATGCTTATGAAACCTCCTTTTAACGAATATGTACGTAAAATGTTAGGAGTATTTGAACGAAAAAACCTATAAAAAGTAGTTGATGAAATTTGTTGATAAATAAATGAATTTAAAAAATTTCAATTTTTCATATAATGTGTACATAAATAAATTGGCAATCATCAATCATGGCTGTTCATCTGAAATCTCTCAAGCAAAGGGATGGTTTGCAATGAAAAAACAGTATTTCGAAAATTAGTATACTAGTATTAGGTTTTATTGTCATACTATACAAAAATTAATAACGTGGTGAAAGGCGTATTTCAAAATGAGAACCTAAGTAGAATGACGTTGTAGGGGGAGTGATTTGAACACTTCGAAATAATACCTTTAGGGCTGACTTGACTGTCTAAATATAGTCGATTCGGATGCTAACTACCTAATTGATCCGCGCTGCACGTTTTAACGTAACATTCCAAAAGCTATGTCTACGTTGCATCTAATTTCACACCAGTATGTGTTTGCCACAGCATGAGAGAGAAGCTTTGAAATACTCAAATTTACTTGTTTCATCTGAAGAATGTGACAATGAACACATTTTAGTGGTAATAATTTTTCTGTAATCCCATGCATCGATGCCCTACAAACTTATTGTTATATATTAACACTCTACAGAGGGGGGGGGGGGGGGAATCGCCTGAAATTGTGAATAAATTTTAGCTTTTTCCTACTGTGTTGCGTCGAAAAGTTCAACACTTTAATAACAGAGTCATTTGTTCCTCGACACGAATAGAAAATTGTTTGACGAAAAATCATGTCAGAATAGGTTATTTGTTCTTAAATGCTGAATTCGCTAACAATTGCCATACATTCAGGGAAGTTCTTTTTTCGACGCAACAGTCAAAACGTAATCTCGCGTCCACTTTAGCACTACTGCAGGTTTTAATATAAACACAACAGTTCTTTTTTTCCACTCGCGTGGTAAAGCGTCGTTCTCGTTTTCATATACTCTCCGACTTGTAGTGCAAATCTACATTATTGACCTGATTATAGAGCCAGTGCCCGGAAATTTACTTTCCAAATGTCCCTCTGCCAACTTTGCGCCAAAAAATTTCACATTTCATTTTCTCATAACTTAGTTACCAGTAAGTAATTATGTGTTACCTTCAATTCATTTTTTTTATGTCACTTTTACTTTTCATCGAGCGGGTTCTTTCTGTTTTTGTCACACTATTTCATTATATTTGTAAATTTATTTCAACCAAATGTATTGAGCCTGAAATAAATAAATAAACTCTATATATACGAGCATTTTAATTATTGGCTGCAATCAGAATGAATAGCTGGTTGGTCATTCCTAATGAAAGCATCAAAATTCAAATGTACCTGAACAAAGAAAATATTACCAAAGAGAGTGAGGAACCAGTGATAGAAAAATACATGCGGTGGATATTATATCCTGTGAATTTGAGAAATCATAATGTAGCGGTAAAAACAGATAAGTTCAACAACTGGATAAATTCAATTTCAGAGACTCGTTCGGGTCTGTTGTTTTTCCCTCTGAGTGGAGTTGAAATAATATAAGCTAAAATCATCATATGCTGGCCCTGTTCAGCGTCAGAGAACGCTAAATCATCCAAAACGACCTCCCAAGACGTCGAACCAATTTTCAAACCCACCAACTTTTTAAACGGATTAGTTTATGAGGGTTTCGCACGTTGGTAAAAGACGCTGCAGAACCCCGAGGAGCCCGTCTGTAAATCAGCCTTCTCCAGATCGCACGAGTCCAACTCGGACTCTGACGTTTATGGTTGGAGATCGACTATTGCCGTTAGGAACGCGCAAAAGGCCCTCGAGGGGATCGTGTAGCAACAGAGAGAATTACAGGGCGCCGCCGTCGGCCGAGGTGAAGTACGCGGTCGGCAATGATCGTGTAATATCGCGCCGAGAAAAGGCTTAATCGAGTGGCAGATTTTTCATTCGGCTCCGATGAAGCTGATTCGCGTTTTGCCCGAGTCCCTGTTAACAACATAACATTGAGGTCGCTCATCAGATTTTCTGTTTCCTTTCTGAAGACTGAGCTCCGTTGCAATGACGAATCGGGGATAGTTTAGACGAACTCAACTAAAGCTGGTGCCAAAAACTAGTCTTACATCACCAACCCAGCCACATTCAGAAATCTGTATTATCAATAAAGTACCTATGTACTTGTCATCGGATGAACTGAACTTGTCAAAAGAAGAAACTATGATAAAAATCATACGTAGAGTTTTGTACCTTACATTAATTCGTCCTATTTGGTCACATGAGAAATACAAATGTTAATAGAATTCAAATTATTTACTCACAAAAAAGTACTCCGTCTCATAACAAGAGCTGACTGGTACCAGTAGACTAAATTAGGACCTTGACATTCTGAATGAATGAATGAATGAATGAAAGATTTATTCCAGCGTAAGAAAAAATAAACAAGAATGAACATTGTGGCGTGTACAAAGTAAATGCCTTCAATAATCTAAGTGGAATATGTACGGAATTACCCCAACACCAAGAGACAGGCTCTGTGCGGTGTGGGGCAGTAGACATTTCAAGTAGTAAATGCACAATCCAACACGTGAACACGCAAATAATTCAAATTCACACAATAAAGTCAATAACAATACATATGCATACAAATACAGATCGTAAAACTTACAAAACCTAAATTACTCCTCTATGTATAGATACTACACATAATGTTTTTGCAATGTCTGGCCCCAATGAGATGAGCCAAGAGAAAATTTTTTTCTTATAGTTTAAGCGAGAGTGCTCTCCCGGTTTCTGGAGATAATTAGGTAAAACTCTAAGAATGTAGGGGAAACCGTAATAAACATGACGGGATGTGGACCATAAGCGAGTGGGAGGGACCGGTATGGTGGCTTGAGTAGTTGGACGAGTGATATATGCCGAAGTACGAGGGTAGTTGAAAAAATCAGGGTGCTTATCAAAGAAGCAGAGTGCAGATTTTAGGTATAATTGGTTAATGGTGAAAACCGGGAGCAATTTGAAGAGTTCTTGGGAAGCGAAACGACGAGGCTTTCGGGCTATCGTTTTCAGAATAGATTTCTGTATTATAGTAATGGGGTAGACCAGTGTGGGAAAGGCAGAGCCCCAGACCAGAATTCCGAAGCTAAATACGCTCTGAACTATGGCCTTGTAGATCCAAAAGATACATAGTCAAGATTCAGTAATAGCGTATTAGACCACAGCAACGCACTGATAGCACATATTACCACAAACCCACCCCCAAAACCAAGATATCGCCGCCTACAATTGAAGCTCCCTCAATACAGCCTTCTCGAAACAATAGATGTGTAAAATTACGCTTGTCAACATTTTCTGGTTAAGAAGGACTTTTAGGTTAAGGACAACCACTGGGTTTATTCACGTAATATGTTAGGCTAAGTCTACTGTATTCGCTTCATGTAAAACTGTACTATTCCAACAATAATAGAGTTATAATTTATATATTTTTTATATCATAGCCGAGAACATGTTAGATTACATTTACATTTTGCAAATCATCGTAAGGAATCCTCATACCTAGTTACAATTTTGATTTGACAGTTTGTACAATTTTTTGTCAAAATAAAAAAGAAAAGAGAGTTAAATGTACTTGAAAAATTCGAACTTACCAGAAGTGATAAGTTGAATGTCTAAATAAGGATATCCCTCAATAAATTGCACCGTCATAACGTTTGGAATTACAAAACTAGTTTTAGTAACCCCTTCCCCTCTTCTTCACTTCTTCAGATTACTTTCAACCTCCCTTTCACTTTGTTTGCACTTGATTGGTTGCATCTTCCAGCTCCTTTCTTTCCCTCGACCAATGGGATTGAAGCTCCTTTCTTTCCCTCGACCAATGGGATTCAAGCTTCTTCCACTTGGAACTTACGTTTTCTATCTTATGTTCAGTTATTGATTTAGCTTTTTTTTTTTTTTTTAATTGAAATTGTAACTCCTCTTTTTTTGTGGAAATAGACAACGTTCTTCTTTAACTTTCATTTCTTCATTGATAGTGGACATTGTGACTACAAAAAACAACAAATTTGGTACAATAGGTCAAAAGGTTGTACGAATTTGAAATGAATGGATTATATGAGAAATTTATTGATAATTTTCAAATGCCAGCTTCATCTTATTATTCACTCCCCGTTTCATATTTGTAACTCGTCAACATTTGGAATTCTACGACGACCATCAATGTCTCAGAAAAAAACTATCCCGACGCAAACAATTTCTTTCATATTTACATCTCGTTTTCGTCAGCACTTTTTTTTCCTGTCCCTTTTACCCCCTTTCTCTTTTTCTATGAGACCTCCCAAGTAATATCATGAAGACGCGCGAAAAAACAAAAAGGACCAAAAAACCGGAAGGCCCCCGCGATAAAAACAGTTCCTTTCGAAAAGATTTAGTGGCACATGGGTGGGGGGTTGGTGGGGGGTGGTTCGGGCAACTTAATATGGAAAGCTGACGCCGAGTTGTAACTCACCCTCGGAACAATAAAATAGTTGTTGGCCGGAACGGGCTGCCCCCATTCATCATTCCAGTACCCGGACTATCTTCGTTACGTGTTTGAATCCTTGAAAAGGACTGGGGAGGTCTCTTGAGCTCTCACTTCGTTAGTTTCGGGGGGGAGGACAAACTAATTCGAAGCTCGAAAAATATTTCGGCGGGGCGTCTTCTGATTACTTTTTGTGACGTCGGAAGGATAAATAACGTATCGACCCGGTCTGGCTGGTGAAATTGACGTCTGTGGATGAAGTAACAGCTAAGTTGGAACCGCTACGCAGGAACAATGACCCCCCTCCACTTACCACTCTCAGTTCCCAAATAAAGCCCTAGTTGGAGTTTTGTTTTCCAAAACGTCTTACTCGATTCCTGGATATGATTAATTTTTCAGAGGCATAACATACGTGTATATAATGTGTGTGGTCTATATCTGTAAAGAATAGACCATCTACCTCCTAAAACGAATAATCTTCAGAACATCCTGTTAACCCTCGGATGAGCGCGGTCTAAAAAAAAAACGGCGATAGGCGCGGTGTATCATTTCGATACAATGGGTGTTAGGAGGGGAAATGGGTTAAGGGAAATAGTATAAAGTTAACCATTGTTCAAATCAGTAGTTTTATTGGAATAGCAAACAAGCTGATAGGTAGAGAAACTACTATAACATTACTCTAAAATTCAAGAAATTAAATTATGAGGTTGAAATATTAGGTAACTAATAATTTGAGCTAGGCATAATATTGTTACGTATTTCCTTATTTAGTAAACAATTTTTTGGCAACATTCTTCACAGATGAGTTTAAATCTTTACCTATGTTTGGAAAAAATACAAGTCTATAGATAGGAAGTATACTTACTCGTAAACTCAAAGGAACGAAATAATAAACTAGAAAAAAGAACGAAAATTTTAAGTAAGGCACATAATTTGTGGTAACAAACGTATGTTAGGTGAAATTTTTAGGTACCAATTTTCTTATTGAGGTAAATTTACTTTTTGGTAACAATCTGTACAAATAGGTTTCAATTGCTCTAAACACAGAAATTTTTCACACAGTACGCAACTGTCAGTCGTCAATCTACTTTTTTTAAGTTCTACAGGGGTCGCATCTCTTTCGTTTTTTCCTGATGTGGGTGATCTTCATTATTGCCATTGACATTTCCAATCTCGTAATCTGTAAATTACCTGGATGGGCGCGGTGTATCAATTTGATTAAAAGCCTCTGTAGCTCACTCCTTCGACACGTGATGGTCAGCTGATTCTGAAGACGGATTGAAGTTAGGAAGGTAGATGGAAAGGGGCCCCCCTCCGCATGCGATAGCGGGCGTTGCAACCCTTCAAAGCCATGTTCTGTATCAATTTGATACCGCGCCTATCCGAGGGTTAATTTACATATAAGTGTAAACTAGTTGTGTAGGTGATTTGTTATCCCAATCCTTAAGATTCTTTCCCAAAAATCAAGTAGGCCGAAAAAAATAATAAGTTCTTTGGACCCAAAAAACGGGTTAAATAATGATAATAATAATTATGTATTCTGGAATTTGGAAGAGGAAACACAGACTGCTTTCAGTTTTTTGCGAGCGCTTTCGGGAGATACGATGCCCCCTTCCTCAGGCTAACAATCAACAAGCCAACTCAATACTGCAAGCCAACTCCAGCTACTAATCGCAGAAGTATTGAGTTGGATGATGGAAGGGATAGAGAGGCAGAAAGAGATGGCTTGTTGATCGTTAGGCTGAGGAAGGGAAAGACAGTAAAAAACAAAGAAAGCAGTATGTGTTTCCTCTTCCAAATTCCAGAATATTATGATCTACACAGAAAATCCAGACAATAATTATATATATTTAATACTACACACACACAAACACATTTTTTTTTTTTTTTTTTTTTTTTTTTTTTTTACAAAACTCTCCTCAAAGGCGGAGGTGGCTCACCATTAAATTGAAAAATAAACAAATAAAATAAAAAAGTGGGGAGGACACCCAGGTTTACCCGACGCCGGCTCTAGGGATAAGGGAAGTTGCAGGACGAGGAGGAAGAATGGGATGAAAGGAAGTGCCCCTATAAAACGACCACCAGTTCAAGTAAGAACCCCTCAGGACGCGGGTGGTGATACCCCGGAGCACTCCCGCCGAGATGCCCAACTCGAGTAACTCCGTGGCACTTTTCCCGCACCACACCCCGCGCCATGACACGGTCGCAGCCATTACTTTGGTGTTATTGGTCGCCACTCCTTTTAGCTCGGAAATCGCTTGCCGCATTTCATTTCTGTCATACTTATTTATCTTAGCCCGCCAGGTCTGCTCCATGTCCTTGCTGCCACTGACAACCTGGACATCCAGGATTAAACACACACACACACACACACACAAAATTAAAAAACACAGTTCCTTTGAGCCTGACGGCTAAAATTAAAAAACATGAATATGCTTTAGCCGTACACGACTCACTCCTCGTCGATTCTCTGAACCCGACCCCCCATCGGCCTCTGAACTCTGTTTATCATTCTGCCATCAATCCTAAAACATGGAATCATGTTTTAGCTCCTCGCTCTCACTTTATTATAGAAATGATCACGACCATTAAGCTCTTGTGAGATGATGATCTCCTAATAGAAACTCGCGAGTAAACATTCACTTTATTATAGAAATGATCACGACGATTGAGCTCTTGTGAGATGATGATCTCCTAATAGAAACTCGCGAGTAAACATTCACTTTATTATAGAAAGAGGCTAAAGAGGCTCTTTATCCCTAGCAGAGTATCATATCCCTAGCAACGACTCGGTTGTAAGCGGAAATCATCACAATTATTGGCGCTACTTTCGTTGCACTCTCGTGGGACATTTTTCGGTAGTTAGGTCACGGCTAAAGCATATTCATGCTAAAAGTACTTCAATTTCTTCATTACGTGCTAATAAACCAATAAAAACTTCAAAAAATGTTAAAATCCAAAAATGTATTTCAACAGAAGAATATGATTTAGAACCCCTTGTTGCTACCTCACTACCGAAGATAAGGAAGCTTTGTGTTCGTGATTGAAGTGGAAAAAAATTGTGTTCTCCAAAATCAAAATTTCCACTTCTTTTTTTCGTTACAGAGCTTGCTGATCAATATCGGTTCTGTGTCTGTCTGTCCGTGGTAAATCCTTGTCACGCTCAAAACTACACCAAGTTTCAGTCCGATTCTTATGAAATTTTCAGGGATTGTGCGAATTAGCTCCCATATCGTCCCCTATAATTTTAGCGCCGTCGAATCAACTCTAGTCTGTGCGCATGCGCAAACGTGAATTTCTCATCGTCTGTTGGTCTGATTTTGTTCAAACTTGTTAGGTAATTTGGTATATGTTCTTGAAAAATGCCCTATAAATTATATTGCGATCGCTGGAGTAATAACCATTGTGCATTCGTAAACTAATATCGATTGACACAGGTATAACTCCGATTCTAATGGAACGATTTTGATGAAATTTTCAGAAATTGTGTGGGATAGCTTCTTGATGGTCGCCCACCCTTTCATTGCGTAACATAAATAGTAGTAGGGATGTACTTTAGAGCTGCCCCCCATTTTCAAAAAGAGATTTCTTCCCTTTAAACCATCGTTGTATGGTTTCAAAATTAAAATCGAATCGCTAGAATCCCCTTTTCTTCATCATTTACTTTTGAAACGTTCTAAAAACTACGAGTATTTACATTAATTAATTAGGGGTTTAAAAAGCTGGGGGGAAGCACTAAAGTATTTGTCTCGTTATAAACTTCAATCCCGCCCCCAACTATCTAATAAACAACCCATAAACTGTAACGCCATGTATGACTGATGAAACAGATAGTGTAACACATGTATGACTGATGGCATAGATACTGTAACACATGTATTACTGATGACACAGATACTGTAACACATGTATGACTGATGGCACAGATAATGTAACACATGTATGACTGATGACACAATTTCTGGAACACCTTCACCTTTAAAGAAATCGTAGGGCAGCACTTACGTTTTTAAATATAAAACGGGCTTAAGTTTTTGACTAGTCAAAAACTTTAATGCTGCCCGCAACTTTTTAAAACCCTTATTAATTAATCGTATTTTTAAAATTAGAATACGATGGTTAGAAGTGGAGAAATCTCGTTTTGAAAATGGGGTTTGTACTAAGTTACACCCCTTTGTTGTGTGTGGTATATTATAATAGTTAATTTACCTATTGAATGATAAATTTAAAAAGCTTTTCTCGCCTCCCTTAAAATTCACACCAATGTCATATTGAGGAAACCCGTCTACTGATAATAATGGTGAAGAGAAGAAACCGAAAAGTTTAAGCGATCTGCTTTTTATGCACTCCACTGTCGAGATGGAAGTTATCGCTACGAGTTTCAAATAAAACCATAAAGAAGCCAATAATTGAAACTGAAAAGATCAAAAAACGTATCTCGAAGCGTTAGGTCGGAGATTGGGAATTTTCCGAGTTGACTTTTCCAGTACTGTCGCGGTCGTTTATGCCCCCGATCTCGGGAAATGAAGCTATCCGAGGGAACAGTTACGCCCATAAACCCCAACGGCCCTTGTGTCAATAATATTTTCACGACCTCGTTTACAAGAGTCCACCATGTTGTCAGTCGGGTGAGCGGAGTTAGGTATTAAACGAAAATTGAAACTCGTAACTTCCTAATCTACTCGTAAGTGCATACTCGAGTTTGTTGACAGTAAAACGTATTACGACACACATTCCGTCCTTCTCTGAGGTTCACTTATTGCTTCCAGCCCTATTAGCGAATTTTCGAAAAAGTGAAGCTATTGGAATGGCTTTGAAAATTTCAAAATAAAAATTTTTGAAAAATTTCTCCATTGAAATGAAGAAAAATAAATAAATAAATAAATGTATATATATAAAGAATTTACGTATATGTCATTCCACACGACAGATTTCCTTAGGATTGAGATAAAAATTCCGTTCTTGCGCCAAAAAATCAAGCTTTCCAAACGAAAGGATGAGTTAGTTGGCCAAAACTTTTTGATTACATTAAATGGGTCAAATTTTACAAAATTTACAAAAAAAATCACAAAATGGCTGAAAATTGTTAAATTTATATTTCGTGGTAGAATATGGCTAAAAAAAAGTTATTATCATATAAAATAGAACCTTTAAAAATTCATTTACAAAATTATGCTGAAAAATGTAATTAAAATTCATTAAAATTTCCTTAAAAACTGCAAAAATGACACATTGTTATTTAGAATATGTTTTTAGCCATAAAGTTGATAGTTAAAAATTTCTTTGCACTGAAAAGCTCACATTTCAAAACAATTCAACATTATTTAATAGGATAATTTACAAATTTCGCTCATACGATCATGCTGCATGACTGAAACTTTTTTTACGCACTATGACTTGTGATCGGTTGGGTGATCTGGCTTTTAGCTAATTTTTGTGGAAATGAAGCTATTGCATAGGCACTCATAATTTTGAAATCAATATTTTTGACAATTTTCTCCATTAAAATCCGCTTTTTTAGCATTTTGAAACAGTTCCTGCGTTTTACAAATTTTCATATTTATGTATGTATATTTTATGTATAGCTATATAAAGATATATATTTATTTATATTGGAGATGAGTCGATACCAAAATTCATCGATTCCCGATACCGATACCTAAAAAATCGATTCCCGATTCTCGATACCGATACCATCGGCGCATAATACCTAACTTACCTGTAGGTGAAAAACAAAAATTCCTCTTGAACTAGTAATATATTCAAATTTTTTGTACAACATATAACTTATACTTACAAAAAATTGATCCCAATATATTTGCAAATGAGGTAATTTTTAAATAAAAACAAAACATTTATAATAAAACCTTTATTCTCTTATCGGGAATCGACTCATCCCTAATTTATATATTTATGTATTTGCCATTCCTAACGATAACTCTACTTGTTGTCCAGAAAATCTTTGTCTGCCATCTCAAAATTGGTGGTATACAAAATGACTGCCTCATAAAGATGACTTAATTTGGCCATTTTTAAGTTTTCCTCTAATAATTCCTAAACCGCAAATCCTACAGAAATTCGTATACGTAACAAAGTTGTAGAGCATAAGAAAACGAAACGATTGGATTCCAAAACATCGAATCATCTCTAAAAATAAGAGAATTACAAACAATTGAATATCATGCTAATTTTGGGCGTCCTCTCCCGTAAAGACTTTTGCCCTTCAAAATCACCTGGTGGCATTAATATTGGTCTGATTTCATTCTGCAAAGCTCATTCTTCTCAAGATTAAACACTTTCCGAAATTCATCAGAATATATTCTGATCCTCCATTTTCAGACAGAAAAGCTACAACCTGGAATGGCTGTTTACTTTTTACTTTACATACTGAAATTATTATAAAAGTTGTAGAAAAACGTGGCATTTTTTCTATCGGGAGAAAATTCGGAATTATTCCCCGAACTAATACGTATCTGTGCCAAAACAATATCACTGAGTATTGGCCTGCAGTATAAGGGTAGATGGGTAATTTTATGTGTGCAAGTTTTTTTGAGAGTAGAAACACTGGCTATTCCTACATTGGCTTGTTGTCAAACTAAAGCAAAAGATCCCTTAAATGGAAATTTCGAATTTGGAGGTCACCTCCAGCAGGAGTACATAGCTTTCCTACCTTCAGTTGTGGAGAAACAATGAACTTCTCCCGAAATGTGCACGTTGTGTTAAGATTCATATTTATTGAGTAGAAAAAAAGTCGTTTCTCGTAAATAGTCGCATCCTACGTGCGAGAACGTTCCCTGGCTCACTATTTTGTATTTTATCCGTCGATTCTCTTTGTGAGGAAGCTTCTTCCTTCTGAAACAATAATACATTTCGGGGGAGTCAGTTTTTGTCATGTCCGACTTATCTTATCTGATGGAGTTGTGCGTTCCAGCCAGATTGACTACACATAAAGAAGTTCGCTCTTCCCTCTATTTTTCCGTCATGAAAGCCCTTGTAAAGTTGTCTTGTGGATCCCGAACTTTTTATCGGTATCGACGACCACCCCAACCCCGCCGCCAGTCCTCCCATCCTCAATAAATATTGCCAACTGTGCGTGACACTAACAGAAACACAAATCTTTCGTTCTCGCTTTCGGAAAACTTTATTCAGATTATCTCGTTGGTGTAAGTCCACTCTACATCACGATTATCTTCCAGAAATCTTGGAGAATCAATTTTTTTGGAGAAGACAAAAACGCTGGATATCACGCGAAGGTTTCTCTTCTATAACCCCTTCAGATCTGAATTAACCTGGGTAATAAAATAAAATTTTTGACTTTTCCATCTAACTCTTATGGGGCTATGGACAGTCTATGCGAAATTTCAGATTCCTACCTTTATTGGTTAATTAGTAATTAATTGGGTTGTATGCAACCCATCAGGACCGGACGTAGGCACATTTCGGTGTGTACAAGTAACTAGCATATGACTAGCAAATCGTATTTTCTTTCTCTTTGAGACATTATGATGAATGGAAACATACTTTCTGCCTGTATAAAATGTCTATGTATATTCGTGTTTATGGATTTTGGGACATCAATCTATTATGTGATTGATATGGATGGATACCTCTTCCCGTCTCTTGAAACTGCCAGGGGCATTTTAGCTCCTACATTATCTGCTGAGTGTTGCAGGCTAGTCGCCTCACCCCTTGGAATTTACTCCATTCCATTGCCTCTGTCACAATCCTGATCAGCAGAGTAAGGTGGATCCTTTCCTAATCACCCAAGAAAATTGAAATATTATTGGGAGCCTTTTAGGGACATCAAGAGACAAATGAAATTGTGCGTTCCACCCTAATCAGCTGAGTATGCTAATTTCTCTCCAAGTCTCCCTGGGAAGTTGAAGTTTGATAGGAAGCCAAGGGTCCGATGTAATGACGAGTTCCATCCTGATCAGCTGAGTGAGCTGAATTCTCTCCTTTCAGTCCTAGGAAGTTTAAATTTGATGGAGTTTCTCTGGGATTTCAAGAGACGAATGAAATGTCGGGCTCCATCCTGAACGGCTGAGTGAGTTAAATTTATGACCTTTTCACCCTAGGAAGTTGGATTGATATTATGAAGCTTTCCCGAGACTACAAGGGACAAATGAAATTATGGGCTCCATCCTGGTCAGCTGAGTGCGCTGAATTCTCTCCTGTCACTATTGCATCCCACTAAATAATAATTTCTCTCCTGTCACTATTGTATCTCACAAAATAATAACGTTTGCGTAATATTTCGTTTGCACAGATTAACGCCTCGTTATAGAACGACCAAAAATCCTAAATTACTGATTCATCCTATGTAAAGCCCATCCTATGTTTAGTCTTATTATCCAATTTTCAAAAATAATGCACAATAAAGTTATGTATTTTGCTTCAATTTTTCCAAGAAAGATGGAGTTACCAGATAAACTGGATGCTGTTCTAGCAACTTTCTAAAATTTACCTGGAGGAGAAATCGTCGGTAAATCATACACTAGCAGAGATGCGTTCTGGCGGCTAGTTCTTGAGAACAGAGATAACTGTGACGTCACCAGCACAGGCAAAACCTGAACGCCGTAATTGACCATGGCGAATTTCAACTCTGAAAGTTCTGTACCTCCCCGGGGCTACAGCCCATCAGGGAAGTTTGGAGGTCTATCACGCATGCAACGCTTCCCCTCAAGATATAGGTGTCTTTGACAACAATATCGAGCTTGAACGCTTCCTTTCATTTCTCTAGAAAACCAGTGCCCCCCGTATTTTAAAAGTTAACAGAGGACAACCTGTTAAAGGAGTGTTGGAATGGAGTTAAAGAATGAGGGTTAACCTTCAAAAGTGTGGATCCAACAGCACGCATTTAGTTGTGGCACGCCTCGGAGATAGCTTATCCTACACGCCTTTCATACTTGGACCTAGAAAATCAATCTATCTCTTTGTTTTGGACGTAAAATAGATAGATATAGGTATATTTATAACACTAAAAATGAAACAAAAAAAATTCTTTTTGGTAAAAATCTTTAATGCTCTAACCCAAACCAAAGAATTAAAGAATTATTGTTCGATTCACTGGAATTACAAAAACTTCTGTAAAAAAAAAAAAAAAAAAAAAAACTACTTTTAGGAAGCAGATAACTTAAAAAATGAATAAGAGACGTACGCAGTTTGCCTTAGTAGAACAAGCTTTTCGAATTGAAATAGGTAAAATAATATAAGATGGTAAAAACTATTTTGAACTTTTTTTTTGTGAATCAGACGAGAGAAAACACAACTTAATGGCGAAAAAATAATGGTTGAAATTTGGATTCGTAAATCTAGGTTTGTAGAGTAAATGGTGAAATTCGATGTAATCAGACAGACGACATAACTTTCAGCACACTCAGCTGATCAGGATGGAGCCTCTACGGTCATTCGTCTGTTGTCCCAGAGAGCTCGCTATCACATTTCGATGTCCTACGGTGAATAGATGAGTTTTAGCACGAGCCTTCATAATGATTGATATTACGGCTCGTGGTCAGCTGATCCCCACCAAAGTCAACAGGTTCGTTCTGCTAAGGATTCTGGACGAGTTCAGGACGGGGCGGCATTCTAAAAGGGGAGGGGATAGGATCAGTTTGGTACCGTTCTTAACCGAACGCCTTCTGAACTCGTACTGAACTGGTAGCCAACACTGCAACCTTCCCTTCATTTTTTTTAAATGTATTTTTTTACGGTATTTGTCTGTTGTCTTCTCTCGTTTTTAGAGTTTCAGTGTGGATTTTTAAACGTTTACGAATTTGATAGTTATACTTCTTTGCACACAAAAACCTCACATATCAAGACAATTTAACATAAATTTAGTATAATAGGTACCAACCTACCTACCATCATTTATGAAAATGAGAAAAACATCAAGAGAAAACCAATAAATTTTTAGTTGCATTCAGTCACTAGGTATACATTATTATATTTCGAAACTTCATCGGACTCGTAAAAATCTGAGTCAATCATTTTAACTCAAAATTATTCAACAAAAATGACAAGACGAACACGCAAACAGTCAACAAAATATTTAGATGATAAGTGAAACGACGATAAGACGATGTGATAAGCAAAAATATCTAGTGCGCATGTCTCGGACTATCAGTCCCGACGAAAATCTCAGGACTGGTTGAACTGGTCCTGGACGGTAATGGATGCCTAAACGAACAGCGGACTGTCGGTACTGGACGAGTCCTACGCCTAAACGAACGCCACAAAGGGGGCGTGGTCAGTCCCGAACCGTTCAGAATCCTTAGCCGAACGAACCTGAAGGCACAAGTTCCGACATGGTAGTACAACATATTGAAATTTGGTCCAAATCGGACCAGCGTTTTAGGAGGAGCAGTGAGCACACAATATTTATATATATATATAACGAAATCTGAAAATGAATGACTATCGTAAACGCAATGAAATCACATCCCACCCCCATGTGCCGCCGTACCGACGGCTGTAAACCCCTTTTTCTACGAAAAGTTGGGTAGTGAAAACAAAAATACCTAATTACAGTTTCAACAGATAAACCCCCATTTACAACTTTTTACTACAGTCCTGGCTCAAATCGTCCACTTTACAAAACATGGTAAACCCCCTTCTCCCCTATCTACAGTATGTTATGAGTGTGGTAATTAGGTAATAAGTAAGTAAATAGTTAGTAAGCGGTAATGAGAATTTTTAGAAACTCGTTTCTGTAACGAGAAAGAGATACCCCCTATCCTCTCCCTCTTTCTACGCCAGAATTATCCCACTATACATATCCACACAAATTATAGAAAAAACACAGCTGACCAACTGAAAGGTGATACATCTTTGAACTAATACCGAGATGAAGTTCACTGAATCAGATGTGGTAGACTTCTCAGGCTGCAGCTGACTCGGCGGTTTCAGTTGTGGCGGTCTCAAAAACTCGTAACAGCTAGGATGGTATTGAGCTGCACGACACAGTACATAAATGTTCATATAGGTGGTACGGTTGGGGAAAGGGGAAGGTGGGTCTCCAAAACCGCCACAGCTTTTGAAGGTTAAGGTGAATATCCGAGGATTCGGAGAACCTTTAAACTAAATTTCTTCAGGTATCACCTCAGGGGCGGCAATTACAAGAAACAGGAAGGGGTTCCATATCCTTGGCGAACAAATCAAGACAGCTGTAGGATGAGCTAGAATGATGAGTTTTGAAGATCCTCCCTAGACATCTGTATCCAGATTGAGATGCGTTGCATTTATAAAGAGCCTTCACTTCTCCATGCCCAGTCGCTAGTCAAATAATATGTACAACTGTCAGGGCTGAAATTCACTTTGGTGAACTCCCTGTTCATTTACGAAGCCTTTTGAATAACGATGGTACTCAAGAGAGAAATTCAGGCAAAAAACACCAAAATGGAGGAGAAACTTTGTGGATGGGTTTTCCAAAATCACACCAAAAGACTGAACCGGTAGAAACAGGCATGTTATGAGATATTTAATTGATCTAGAAATGGAACAATTTTATAGTATTTCAACTTTTGATTAGGTTATACGTCTTAATTTGTGGGACAATCAATTAATGTAAAACTCTTCAATTACATATGAGGTATGTAGACTTTCCAGTAGATTCAGGAACATCACTTCTCCTAGAGATTTCTCTGTCCTTAGAGACATTAATGAACATTGCCTAGAGCCGTCTCAGGGTCACGACCGCTTAATTCGAGGTCAAGACGACAATTTTGCCGTTCAACCCTCACGATTGGCCCTTTTCCCCTTCGGTTGTCCTCACAGAGACCGAATCGGGGGGCCTAAGCGGATACAAGGCCTCAGCTGATGATATCGGTGTAATTAGTGGGCGATCCCCAACAAGCGGGGGCTCGACTCCTGTTCTATTGCTTTTTCCAACGCAATTCCAATTAACTTCCGATGCCGTCTTCTCCATCCTTCGTATCGGCCCTTTCCGGGAGTAGCGAACGATTTAGTGGCGGCGTCATTTCTCGATCCTCGAGAATTTGTGCTAAGTTGGTTTGGGATATCGAGATACCGATGACAGCGTTAGAAGCGGAAGAGAAGGAACTAAAGCTCGGGCGAGGTCTAGACATTCGTTAAAATTTTCAGCCTTTGTTGTGTAGTGATTGTTGAAGTCTTTGGAAAGCTAATGATCACTCAGGCGGTATCTAGACAATTCTGTTTATTTGAGCTACATTTCTTCAGATGGTTCCTACATGTCTAACTCCGCAATAGAATCAAAAGATTCGAAACATTTTCTACGAAAACGATCAAATTTCATTCTTCAGCGTTCCTCAATAGCCCCTATCGAACTATTTCCTTCTCCATCCAGTTCCAACTTGATGGATACTGTCTAAATAGGTACGCACAAGGAGGGAGTTGGAGCCCAATAATTTTAGTTACGACTAATTTTTGTTCAGATTGCCATAGCTTAAAATTTTCTTTAAATTGCATAGTTGCTTTCCTGCTGAACTGAAAAATCCATCAAGTTGCGTTCTACCTCACCGGAATTTTAAATTCAAAGTGTTGTCGGCCGATTCATTTTTGATTTTTTGAGGTACCTTCCTCGTTTTGCTTTGAGTCTGATGTTTACGATTGGGTGCGGGTGGAAAATGAATTAAGCTTGAAAATAGTATAGAAATATAAACAACGACGAAATAAGTTTAGAATGTTAACTATGCTAAAATTTCACTAAAACGTTATGTATTCTGTTTTGTTCGCGTTTTCAATATATTTATTTAAAATTTGAGCACTATTCTGTTCAATTAAGACTATTTTACGAGACCGTTAAAAAAAACCATAGAACTATTTATAAAAGACAATAAGAGTTAGATAAGGCGACGGGAGATACGAAAAAGAAGAACATCATATGAAAATATTTCAGCTTTACCGTTCTAGTCATTCCTCACAGTTCTTTCTAAAAACTGCATTGACGAGACTTTCAAATAAATTTTCACACTACTTCCATTGTCAGATTTGTGAAAATTAGGTACATTTTTGTTCAAAAACATGTGAGTGTGTGTTTTAGAATTAAAAAAAAAAATTACAAAAATAAAAACCCAATGAAGTCTGATTTTTCAAAAAAATAAACATTTCTAAGACTCAATACTATTCAAGGCAATTCTGAATCGATGTTTGAAACTGTTTCATTGTTCGATCCCAATTTTGCTCTGGTTGTGCAACAAACCCCGGAAATTTTGTATTCCATGATGGAAAAGGAACTGCTCAATAAATGCTGGCCAACAAATTCATCCTGTTGTTTGGAAAGCTCGATTTTTTGGCGCGAGAACGGAATTTTTGTCTTAATCCTAAGGAGAGTTATCGTCAGGAATGAAACACACACACCCATTCACGTACTCAACACACACACCCACATGTGCATATATATATACGGATTGTAAAGTAAGATAGTAATTCGTGATATATAATAATCTAAATTAATTTAAGTGAAAACAAAACTTTCGGGTAGAGCACAGGAAAATAATTTTTTTCTTTTCTGATTGAACGTAAGTTTTTTGTTAAAGGGGAGACGATCGAATCTTCGAGCAACTCAGATCTCAGAAAATATAATAATGTTGGATTAATGTTAACGCGTCATAGTAGATTGAAGGATTTGCTAATTAATTAGTTGTTCCCAAAATGTAGAACGGAATCGATAGTTAGGTATTATTAACATTGAAAATATACAATTCCCGAAACGGCCATACTATATATATATATATATAAATGAAAAAATGTTGAACTTTAGGATTAATTTCAAAATGTCTCAAAACGGATTTCAATTAAGAAAGTTTTGGAAAATTTGTATTTAAACTTTTTTGGAGCCATTGCGATAGCCTCATTTTCAACGAAAATTCGCTAAAAAAATAATGAAACTCACTTTCTAACGAGGAAGCTAAGAGACGGCTAGCAGGTCGTTCGCCAGACGCTCCTGCCAGGACTCATCACCCCCTCGCCCCCAGCAACCCCCTCACCCCCAGCAACCCCCTCACAACCCCCTCAACCTCACCCACAACCTACTTCTCACCCACCCCAGTGCCGCCCCCAAATGCCAACAGATAGCGACGAAACTGCACCATAAATCCCCCAGCTGAGTGCCGCCGCGACCCCGGGGGAGCTGCCGTTGATTACTCGCTTCACATCTTCCGCTCTCGCACCTCTCACCTCGATACCCCTATCGAAACCCACTTGACTCCCTACGAAACAAAGATTAACACTTGAAATAAAATCGAATTTTCTTGCGATCTCCTATTAGAAGCGATTCAATTTTCGCAAGAAACAAAAACAATTTCAATGTGTCATACATAGATAACTATACATTATTACGATGAGGTTAATGAAATTTAATGCTTTCTGGTATAGTCTACCTATATACACATTGTGTAGTCTACTATCTATGGACCTTACAACTAATTTGCAACAAAAATGCATTTGGAATCGTCTTGAACACGTCGACGTTCGAAATCAGCTGATACAATTCCACTTGAACTCTCACTTCACGAATCGTGTTTAGGTATTTCTGTCGCCTATAGATGAACTTGTGAAGCGTTGGTAATAAATTTCACCTCGTTATTTTTCAGTTGGCAAGCCAGCTCTTATAAAATACAGGAGCTGTTTAAAGTAGTAAAGAGTAGATGTTTTATATAATTTAATTGATGTCACCTCGATAGGTGTCATCGCTTAGATAATGATTGATTGATTTAGTTTAATGATTGAGGAGCCTCGTAGGGCGGGGTAAAAATCCAAGTTTTTTTTTATACACATTTTGAACTTACTATCCAACCGATTTAAACAAATTTCTTCTTCCGGATTCCTTCTTTTTTTTCTTTTTTTTCTTAAGTACGTGGGGTGACATGGAAAAAATCCACATGTGGGGAAATTTCAAGAAGGTGGTTTGCTAAGCGTCGTAATCTATTTAGAGGCAGATGGTAGATGAAGTTGGTAGGAGCAAACGGAACACCAAATAAGAGGGAATGACGAGAGTTATACGTGGGTGTATTAAAAGAGATTCGAGTTAGAAGGGTGGCGCAATCTACACGGTTACTTGGAAGCTTGTAGAGGAACATTACATCTGCCATGTTTCTCCGTTCTACCAAATATACTACATGGCAAGCTCCCATCATAAGCCACGAGTGGTATTTCTCAACATTCCCCAATTTGAAAGCCGCATAGCTTAAGGAATGATTTTGAACATGTTCCAAATTGTTTTTACAGACTGCATAGTATGGGGACCATACTATGGTGGAGTATTCCATGATGGGTCGGACTATCGATTTATATAGTAGAGAGATGGTGTCGACATTTGTGAATTCCTCGTTGTTACTTGGACAGTTCAAATTATTGGAAGATTTTTCTAAAAAGGTCTGTCTCTCCTTAATTTAGTTTTTTTATTTATTACACTTTTATTAAGTATTATTGGAAGATTTTTCTAAATAGGTCTGTCTGTCCTTAATTCAGTTTATTATTTATTACATTTTTATTAAGTATACTGAATTAAGGACAGACAGGCCTTTTTAGAAAAAATTTCTCATGTTCATTGTAAAGCGAATTTGGCATTCAGGAGTAGACTGATCTTCTGCTGATTCAGCTCGATCTTATTTGGTTTTCTTGTTATAACTATTCGTGTACATGTGATAAGTGACTACAATATATGTCTTTTATTGGCATGGCACAGAAGGGCCACCAGTCACAACAGTTGCCAGTGAACCCCAGTGATCTGCACAGAACGTCTAACAGAAATGATTCACCTTTGTGTTACCGCTAATGACACTTCTGATTGTGGTGCCGCTTAAACCGTTGAATTTTTAAAAATCACCTTTGTGTTATAATTAGCGGTGTTTTCAGCATTTCGGGAAAATGATTGTTATACCCACCCCCACAGATCCAACACTGGTTCTTTTCATAAAGATGAAACGCCAGGCAACGCGTTGAGATTTATCGTTTGACGACTGGAGCTGTCAAGAAGACGTCAGGGAGGCAGCAACACAACCTTCCTTTTAAATAACAGCCCCCGAATATATATACAGACATTAGTCATCTGTCAACGTCGACGAGATCTCGGCCGAAACTGATGATTTGCTGCTCTGAGGTGCTCATTTTCTCAAACGCGAAGGGATTCCCCACGTTATTAGCAACACACGCTTCCCGCGAAATGGATCTTATTTCTTCATAGTATAGGTTCAGCAATAAAATTGAGTTTGCGTCTGTGGAAAAAACAAGGACTAGTGGTCGAAAATTCTTGACGACTTCTTCCAAGCTGACATAAGTGGGCTAAGTTCCCATCTTATTGTTTGATTCATTAGCAGGTTATATACGAAAAACTAAATCGCTATAGAAATTTTAAAAAATACTCTCGTAGTAAATATAAGTAGATTAGCCTTTCACAAGGAATGACGAAATTAGAATTTTGGAGGGGACGTCCCTAATTACGTTTTTTTATTTTTCTAATTCTTAAATGAAATTAGATAAGTTTCTCAGCTTTCTAGGGTAAATACTATAGAAATTGGCGTTAAAAGCTCACTCAGTCGATCCGGGTGGTTTCGGCCAATGAAAATCACTTTCTACCTGTCTCACAAAGGCTCCGTTCCAAATTTCTGCTTCGTAGGACAAATAGCATAGCAATTAGCGTTAAGAGTTCACTCAACTAATCGGGGTGGTTCAGAAAGTTAAAATCCTATTCTATCTGTCTCACAGAGACTCTGTTCCAAATTTTAGCGTCGTAGTTTAAGTAGCTTAGAAATTATCGTTACGAGCTCACTCAGCTGAATGGAGTGGTTCGGCAAGTTAAAATCCTCTCCGATAGGGAATTTCGCAAAAACCACCGATTGTCAGGGAATTTTATTTACTGAAAACTTTGTGTAATAATTTGCAGCGTTTTTAGGTACATTCTAACTCCCAAACTATCAAACTTCAAAAGCGTACTTTGTCATACTACATATTATTTTATTGATGGGTTGTACGAATGACAAAAACAATTATCAAGAAAGGTGGTTAAACTGTTCAAAAAGTAACAACGCTACACACAGATATCTATGTACATAGTGGCGTGGATATGCATGTCTTTGGCATCACCTACTAGTAAACCCTATGTCATTGCAATAACTGCATTTTCATGGAAAGTCCTTCAAAACTAAGTCGGAATATCAGTTTTTTAAGAAAGCAATTTTTTTTCAATATGTAACACGTTTTTGCCATCATAACCCGGCCAAAAATGAGACAAATATTCTCTCAATTAAGTTTTATTTAAGTGTTTCCTATCTTTTCCAACCTTCTGTAATACCTCAAAATAATATTACACGCGACTTTCATCTTTCATCAAAACTATTTATATAGGTATATATATATATATATATATATATATATATATATATATATATATATATATATATATATGTCATTCCAGACGATAACTCTCGATTGAATTGAGATAAAAACTTCGTTCTTTCGTCAAAAAATCAAGCATTTCAAAAGAAACGATGAGTTTGTTGGACAAAACTTATTGAGCACATTAAATTGGTCAAATTTCAAAAAATATACTAAATAAATCACTAAAAATAGCTAAAAACGGCTAAAAATTGTTTAATTCATATTTGCTGGTAGACTATTGCTCAAATAAAGTCTATTAACTATGAAATAGAACATTCAAAAATTTATGTACAAAATTATGCTGTAAAATTTACTTAAAATTCATTAAAATTTGCTAGAAAATCGATGAAAACTGCAAAAAAGCTAAAAATTTAAAACCTCTATCTGAACTGGAGATTATTATTTAGAATACGTTTTTTCTAATAAAATCAATAGTTAACAATTTACTTGCACTCAAAAAGCTCAAATTTCAAAACAATCTAATATTATATAATACGATGAATTACGAAAATTCGCTCATACGATCATGCTGCATGACTGGAACTTTTTTCTATTTTATTTATTTATTTTTTAAACTCCGCATACAAACGTGCGGAGAAACCAGCCTTGAAGCCTCGCTCCAGATGTTTCTATGAGAAAAACGGATATTACAAGACCGCAATCTACGTCCCGCCCTTCATCAACGTTTGTTGGCTCCGCGATGACCCAAAGAGTTTGTACACCACCGCGGAAAATAGATCAAACCGATTAGTTGCGGTGGGGCGCTCCCCGATTTAAATGCTAATCTCACGGGCGGGACCCCTTCAGCTGAGAAAAAACATACTCGCTCTCACACCAGCCGGCAATTTGTTTTTTGTTTTTGTTTTCTAGTTTTGTTTTTCGTTTTTTTATTCCCACCGCGAATGTCGGACGGTTGATTGGGGAGTGTGGGCAGACGGAGGGCTATTAGCTGAACGAGCAACGCAATTTACAACGTCTTTTCTACGAGGCGTATGCATGTGTTCTGTGCCCACTTTGCTGGTCAATGATAATAATTGGTGATTTATCGTCCTCATATTCCTTTTTAGTGCATGTCTAAATAATAATGTTGAACACAAAGCAATGTATCATGTTTGAAACGGCTACTTTTCACTATCTAGAACAAACATCAACTTTATTCAACGAAAATAAAGCAAGCTGACCCGCATTGACTTGGACGAAGCGGTAAGGCCTGGATGGTCAAATTCTATCATGTTCTCGGAAAAGGGGTTTGATAGTTCCGTTTAAACAATAAGTGCAAAAGTGCATCTACTTATCAAAACACAGCAGACAAAATACACTACGTATATACTGCCGTACTGAAAATAGATCCCTTATCTGCATTTTTGGCCATATCGCGTTAATGGGGGTGATTTCTCTCAATTTTCAAAGTCGGATCTCAATGGGAAATGCCTCAAAAACGGCTTAAAATTATCGCATTAACTACGTTTTGGTTCGATTTACTAATGAAAATCCCGTAACTTGCCTTTTCTAGAGCAAACTCGGCCCTTCGGGCCTCGCAAGGGGCTCCGCCCCTTGACCCCACCTGGGGGGCTTCGCCCCCCTGGACCTCCCCGGATGTTATTACTTTGAGCCTGACTGCTAAAATGTAAAAAACATGGAATCATGTTTTAGCTCCTCGCTCTCACTTTATTATAGAAATGATCACGACGATTGAGCTCTTGTGAGATGATGATCTCCTAATAGAAACTCGCGAGTAAACATTCACTTTATCATAGAAATTATCACGACGATTGAGCTCTTGTGAGATGATGATCTCCTAATAGAAACTCGCGAGTAAACATTCACTTTATTATAGAAAGAGGATAAAGAGGCTACATACGAAATTACAGCTTCCTATAGTGTAAAGTATAGAAATTACCTATTAAAATGATTTAACCACTGCTTCACAAATCAAACCGTTCTCGCAATATTCGGATCACCTGCTATGAATCACATAATCGAAACACCAGCAATCATGTTCACAATATCAATAATTGAGAATGATCACCTGTGTCTAAACAATTATTCATATAACCATGCTCATAACTCAGCTTGTTGGCCACGCACTTCGCAGTAGTTAATATAGTATGGTTGGATAAATCGAGAGCTTTCGAACGAATGGTCAACGAATTTTGTGGGATGAAAAACGACGAAGTATCATATCCCTAGCAACGACTCGGTTGTAAGCGGAAATCATCATAATTATTGGCGCTACTTTCATCTCACTTTATAGTCTCACTTTTCAGCGGGGGATCCATCGCTAAAACATGATTCCATGTTAAAACCCGCATCTGGGGGTCGAATACGATTATTTTATTTGTTATTAGAATTGATTTATTAGTATTTTGGGACTCGTGGCGTCTGATACGATTTCGGAATCAGTGGCAGATACGATTTTTCTTCCCAGTATTTTGATAATACTAATGCATTTTCTCTTGTCAGATCAGATACGGTTTTCGGAGGTTGGCAACCACGATTATTTCTATTCGTACCCTGCATATACGAGACATTTTTTTATTTTCACTGTTATTATTATTATTATAATTATTATTTTTTTTTTTTTTTTTTTTGCCACGTACTGACTTTGTATTAGAAAAAACGTATCAGTCTTATTGCAAAATGAAAACTCGTATGTGCACCAGATACGAGGAAATCGCCTAGTACATATGTTCTATACCTTTTTTTGCAATTTCCTGACCAAAAAAATGTTTTTCCAGCCACACTGCCCGATTCAGCGAGAAATTTCCTTTGGAATGAGCGCTTTTGGTGCTCGAGACAACATAAAATTGAGCTAACCACTGAAACTGAGTTGTCACAGTAAAAAAAAACAACAACTGTTTGTTTTTTGGAGACTAAAACTTTTCCGCCTTTCAAAAGTCAAAACTATGCTGCCACTACCTATAAATAGGTAGACTAGGAAGCAATTTATGAGATGAAATAAGTATCTAACAATGCTTCACTATTATATCCGCACGGGCAATAGTTGATTTACTCGATTACTCAAAAATTAAAATAAATTCCATTGAAACTATATCAAGTATCAAATAATAATTCCATTGGAAATATATCAACTGATAATTCCATTGGAACTATATCAACGATGGAATTTATCAGATTCATCGTTATCTAGCGATCATTGATGGAATTTAGAGATTTATAGGTTAATCAATAGATTTGCTAGCAGCGCATGATTACTCTATAGTCTCGCGCTTAGAAATCCGAGGTGTTTTATCGAAGTTCTAGCACTTGGGGAAAGTGAACGGATAGTTTTAATCGATCCTTTGAGATAATCATTTATTTATCATTGACGAGCAAACAATGATTACACTTTCCTTTTGAAAGTTATCGAGATCTTGAGTTTTCAATATTTAGACCTTCAATACAACCCTTAAGGTTGATTAAATTTTATGCCAAGCTCTTAGGAACATCTAGACCCCAAATGTAATTTTTAACATAAGTTTCATAAAGTTTAGTCTCGTAATTTTGAAGAAAAGCTCTGGACGGAGGACGGACGAATTTTTGATACGCGTCAATTTTTTTTTTTTTTTTTTTTTTTTTAATACTAAGCTACGAATGATGTTGGTAGTTTGGTCGGCCGTAAGTACTTATTGTTTTGTTGTAATTAGTCGGGATGCGGCCCAGGGAATAATAAATGAAATTATTTCATTTATTGTTTATTTGATTACGTTTCGTCCTCTTACTGAGGGCATCTTCAGATTGCTACACGGACAAAACAGGCATTATATGTTGAACAGAAAAAAAAAAAACACAACAAAAAATAATAAATAAAAACTAATTTAAACAAAAAACTTACTGGTGTGACCAGGAAAACATTCAAAACATCCGAATAACGGAATTTGTCAGATAAAAAATAAAGGTTCACCTAAGGAAAACAAACCAAACATAAAAAGTTCCAGTCATGTAGCATGATCGTATGAGCGAATTTTCATAAATGGTCGTATTACATTTATGTTAAATTCTGTTGAAATTTGAGCACTTTGGGGACAAATAAAAATTTTATGGTACTTGAGTATTAAACGGAGGCCACCTAACCTATAGAAATATTTCGTACCGGATACCAAAAATAACTACATAATTGGAAAGAACACAATTTAATAGAATGTACATTGCACATGTACATTATGTGATCTATTTTTGAGATGCCAGCTTGTGAGCATCCAGACCGCCAAAGTATACACAGCATTCTGACCTACATGTCCAACTAATCTGTATTTTTACTATGGGATTGACTACTTGATGTTATGTAATTTTGAGATGCGAGCTTGCGAGCATCCAGACCACCAACCTATACACAGCATTCTGATTTATTTGCGCGAACTAGGACAACAACAATACTAACAATTTAACCTTCTATAAGTGCCGCGGCGCGTTTCGTAATGGTGGCCTCCGTTTAATACTCAAGTACCAATTTTATTATACATTTTATAGCAAACTAACTATTTGTCAGTAATATTCCAATGAACAAACGATTTTGTGGATTTTTACAATTTTTTCAAGTGTTCCTATCGATTTTTAGCTTATTTTAATGAAATTTAAGTACATTTTTCAGTACAATTTTGTGCTCAAATTTTTAAATTTCCTAGTTCATGTTCGATTAATTTTTTTCGAGTAGCATTCTGCTAAAAAATAGAATTTGTTAATTTTTAGCGGTTTTTTGCCTTTCTAGTGATTTTTTAAGTACATTTTTTAAAATTTGACCAATTTAGTGTGCCTAAAAAGTGTTGTCCAACGAACTCATCCTTTCTTTTGAAATGCTTGATTTTTTGGCGAAAGAACGAAGTTTTTATCTCAATTCTATCGAGAGTTATCGTCTGGAATGACACATACATATATACACTTATATATACATATATATATATATATATATATATATATATATATATATATATATATAAAAGAGCGTTAAAATCCAGGAATCATTTCAGAATGCCTCAAAACAGATTTCGATGAAGAAAATTTTTGAAAATTTTTATTTTAAAATTTTTTGAGCCATTGCAATAGCTCTATTTTCTAAGACAATTCGCTAAAAGTAAAAATATAGATAAAATGTTAAAATATTATTAATGGATAACAATAATAAAATATAAACATTTTTCAAAAACTAACAAGGTAAAACAACAACAAAAAATATGAAAAAAAATTTTTTTATTTATTATTCCCTGGGCCGCATCCCGACTAATTACAACAAAACAATTAACGACAAGTGATCTGTATGAAGTAGGTACAGGACTGATTTAGCCTCAGAAATTGATATTTATGGCAAAATTTGGGACAGTCTCATATTTGGCCTATTTGTCCCGGAAAGTCCCTATTGGTGAGTGGTGGGAGGGAGATCAGTTATGAGATGCTGCGGTGGACCACCTGTAAATTTCCGAAAGGTTCATAAAGAGGCTGCAGGTCTTGCGAATGTGTGTTGTGAAGCTACGCGGGAGGGCGGGAGTGGTCGCGAAGGGGCCCGTGAGCCCCGTCCGGTGGTAATGGGGCGACGCGGTATTTCTCGGGTAACCGCTTAATTACGCCGCGGGTAATGATTATTACCGCGTCCCACGGTCCCGCCTGGGACGGCCGCTGGGGGAATGAGAGATGGCGACGAGGGGGAATGAGAGATCGCTCCCATTCCCTCCGCCGAGGCTGAGCGGGGTTCGCTCGGTGCTAGTGAGGAAGGGAGAGGCTCCATCACCAGGTGGCCTGGGGCCATCTCCGGCTCGGCAGTAAACAAGAGATGAATATCGGAATGATCTAAGAGGGAGTCATAGTCCTCTACACAGTATACTACATTGAGATCTGTGGAGGGAGTGGCGAGATCTGCGTGCATCTTACTGTGAGCATTAGATCTAAGCGATTGGAGACGGGTTTTCCAATACGCGTCAATTTCTCAGCGATCATCGCTCAGCGTCTGACAGACCGAGTTGGGTAGTAGCTAGTAGCCAGCTACATCAGTACCTAGCTACAATAACAGCTACTTGATTAATAGTAACTTAGCTACAGCATACAACCACATCACCTGTAGTAATTCGGTCGAAAAAGTGACGAGACGTTCCAAACCCGACGCGAGCACCTCCCACTCCAACATGTTCCTCCCTACAAAGCAACCGCTCAGCGTTGCCAACCTTCGTTAATATCCGTAACTGCAGGGAGTTATTGTCAAATGTACAAACAAATAGTGAATCGAACTTGAACGGCAGTAGGTACTTATTTTAAAGTTATTTTTCATATCTTTCAGATTCACGTAAGACATTAGGATCATGATTTTAAAAGTTTCAGTCAAGCAGCATGAACTTCCGAGTAACTGCAGTAACTTTTGAAAGTACCTATACCTTAACTCATGACTTTTTCAGCATGCACCTTATAAGATCAAATTTAAATACTTTCATGAAGCTAATATGGTGATGTTCAAATTTCCAGGGTGACAAACTCGTTTTAATAAATATTTTAATCTTAAAATAAAATGGATAATAAAACAATGCGGAATTTGCATGGTTATTTTTTATTTGCTTAATAGACAGATCTTAACGAGAGCTACTTGCGTGATCTTATCACCCGTTTATTGGCCCGAAAAAACAGTGTTTTCAGCTGAAAATTAGTAGTAGATGGTTTTCAAGTGTGCTGAATCCGACTCTGGGGTCAAAAGTGTGGAATTCCAACACATGAAAGTTCCCCATTAAATTATAAAAGAACATTTGTTTTACGAATTTTTTGCCATTTCTCGAGTTCATAAATTTTGAAATTAGAGCAACTTTTTGCGTTAACATTTTTAACTATAAAATTTATTGCTATCTTCAACCTTTTGATTCATTGTATCTGAACACATATTTCAAATGGAGTAGGGAAAATAAAACTGATGCAAAATGACAAATTAATAAAACAATAAAGCTTTTATTTTATTATGTAGGAGGAACAATAAATTACCACCACTCATTTTCCATGTGACTTAGAGACTGACTTAGAAGAGAGAGTGACTTAGCTAAAAGAGTAAAGTAAAATCAAGGTAAACGAGTTATAAAACTCAAGAAATTTTCCTGAACATGAAAAATTCATTGTTTGGCAGTTAACTTTGTCCGAACCATGCCAAGATTCTATGTGCCGGCGAAGATTGAATTTCCTCTTCGTTTGGTATGTGCAATGGTCACAAAATAGCATGTTTTAACGGAGGAACATACATGCGGAGGAACATATAATAAAAGTAATTTAAACTACATATATAACATATAATTAAAAGTACATATAAACTAAACACGCATGTTCAAAGTACTGTAATCTAAACAGAACCTAAACAATAATATAAGTGATAAGACGGGTCAGCTGTTCGGTTGTTACCCAGCGCTGCTCGCGTCGGGTTTGGAACGTCTCGTGAAAAAGTGATGCAACTAGATGCTACTTCAGTGTAGTTGCAGACAGCAGGACAATACCACATTCATTTATTTATTTATTAATAAGCACGGCTTTCGCCAATCACATAGGGAGTCGAGTACAAAGTATGTAAGTAAAAAAATAACTTCAAACTTGGAATGAAATGAAAAAATACAGAATGGAAAAAATAGAAATAAATGCATCATTTGTATGCCTCAAATGCAATTCATTGCATTCGAATGGAGGTAAGAGTCTAGGCTCCTCGTGAGATGCGGAAGGCCATCGAAGAAAAATTCAAAATCCACAGTCTGGAGGAGGGCATTAGTTTCACGAGGTATCCGATACCTTGGCCTTTGCAGTTGGTAATTGTAGGCAGCAAATGGTACATAAAACAATGAGTTAGAACGGACGGTTTAGCTAGGAACGTGGATATTCACTCTTGAGAGAAGGGATGGACACTGAATCCCACCATTAAGAAGTTTGCGGAAAAAAAAGACATCCGCCATGACACATGCGAGATATATAATTAATTTTTTTTAAATACGATAGATATATAAATATAACCCACTAATTAATACACCAAGACAACTGCGCCAGTGTCGACATATCAACCGGCATGATGTGATCAGTAAATAAAATACACTGACAAGGAAATGGCACATGAGCTTCCTCGTGACCTTCACAGTACGTCACCATTAAATTCCAGAAAACTAGAAACGACCGGTTCTGGCATCAGGGAATTAATAAGGTGGGAAATTGGAAGCTGAATGGTACATATAATAAATGAAATTAATAAGGAAAATTTTGATTTTAATATGGGACCATCCAGGATGTAGTCCGCATGTTCCCTGAAAATTTCGTCTAAATCGGATCAAAACTGAAGGAGTTTTTAATTGATTTACAGGATTTCATTAATATTTTGATCTAAATTCATGATTAAAACATTCTTGGGGATATTTTTTGGCAACTTTGAGCATGATGGACCACCCGATTTGTTCATTTTCCAAACTTACGGCTGTTGCAAGGACCGTAACAAGAATATTTCGTTCACGCATGCGCAGAGCGTACCGCTAATGCAATTATGATGATTGTCTTATGGGACCTCAAGGGACCTTACCCACATTATCCCTGAAAATCTGACCGAAATCCCTTCAACATTGACCGAGTTATGACCGTCCCAAGGAATTCACGCCAGCGCCAGCGCAGAAGCTACCGTTGATTCGATCATGATGAAGTTGATGGGGGACCATCTAGAGCTTAACCCGCACGATCCCTGAAAATTTGGTTGAAATCGGATCAAAATTGTGGAAGTTATGGCTGTTACAAGGAAATGTGGACGGACAGACAGACAGACAGACACGGATCCAAATTTGTTCAGGAGGCTCTGAAACGCAAAATGCGAGTGGAAATTTTGATTTTGGAGCAAACATTTTTTTTTCATTTCGAAAGTGAAAACAAAGCTTCCGCTGCCTTGCAGTCTCGGAAGCAAAATGTATCCGCCGTACGCCAAACTCGATTTATTAATTAATACACTAGAACATAATCAATCAATTAATGATCCAGAACCTATTATGTAACAGGTCACCAAAGCCTCGTAGGTATATAGGTACATAGGTTTAGACCCTGAATGCAAACATAGTAGGTATAAATACATAATGTACTAGTATATCATTTATTAATAAAAGAGAGATAAATCAATCAATTCAATTTTATTGTATAACCCGTAGGTATTACAAGGAGTTCCTTAAATATATATTAAAAATAGCATATGATATCTTGCCTTCATTTCTGCCTCAACAATGTTAGACTTTTACGTATGATGTATCAAGTAATTACTTATATAGGTTTAAATAATTCACGTATAATAAATGAGCACTGCTTAGTTAACATAGATCACAGTCAATAATGCCTACACTCCACTGCCAAATTTCAATAATGAGCCCGAGTCAAAGCCAAAATTTCCAAAGCGGTGTTGATGTTTCGTTCTATCTCTTGTAGATTTTCATCTTCTTCTTGACCTGTTTTCATGAAATGTTGGGAGGGGACGAAGGAGGAGCATTCAGATTAATATCAACTTCTGACCCAATAGATTTAGAACCCTCCAACGTTCATCGACCATAGTGAATGATAAGTTTTTTTCCATCAACCAGTAGTTCATCTCCAATCAAGACGGCATGCTTCCCTTCTTTTCTTGCTTGAAACAACTTGGGCAAGAGAACTTCCTAAATTCCTTATTCCATAATACTTGAACTTGTAAATGTTCTGGCGTACTTTAGATTTAGAGAAATTATTAGCAAAATGAATGTGAACTGGTCTACTTCTAGAAGGTTGGATGGTGCCTAAACGTCTTACACCTATAACTTCATAATCCTCAAGAACGCAATTTAACTCCATTCTAAAAATGTCCATCACCTTCCTCTTGAGAATATTCATGTTTTCTGTCCCTTCTAGAACGTTATGAAGAATAAGATCGTTTCTGTTGTCCGTGTGCCGGTTCTGTTTCGTATTATTATTGACATGGATATGTCTTTTGGCTGGGGGTCAAGGAATTTTTCGCGACACTTTTTTTTCCCGACCGACCATCGTTCACACTTTTTTTCCCGACCGACACTTTTTTTCCCGACCGGCACATTTTCTATTGATTTTCACGTACAACCAAGGCGTTACTAGGGAAGAGTAACTCCCATAGTTTTCATAGTAGGAAAATCGTTCGCCACTTTTTGGAATGCTCTCATTTTACCACGACATTTCATGACCTCTAAGCCATTGTAGTGTCAAGGAATGCTGATTTATTACTCTAAGTTAAAAACTAATATTGTTAATCTTGTGAAAAGAAGTCACCACTATAGTTGGTATACAATTGAGTAGTAGGTACCAACCTGTAAGCAGTAGGTACTACACATATCCATGATCTTTTGTTTTTCCCATCAAGGGAGAAATTAAAATGCTTGATTTTTATTAGATCATTGTAATAAACATATTAGTTGTGCAATGTCAACAGCCTAACCCCAATGATTCCTGAAAATGTCTTAGGAAACCGGTGGAAGAACTAGAAGTAAAGTCCATTTAAATCGGTGTTCCACCAGCGATTAGACACTTCCGAGGAAATTCAGCGATGGGAAGTGGCAGAGGGATTTTTCAGATTATGCTAGAATTTTTTCTATACTGTCAATTCTCTCATTAATTTTAATTAATTTCTCTTATTAATACTGTCAATTCTCTTATTAATTACTAAGTAATAGTAATTGGAATTTATTTTTTAACAACTCTGCTTTCAGACGAAGACATAACTGTTGGCATGAAGAAATTAATAGATAGAGAAATGCACTGACCGTACGGAGTAACACCTCTCCTGCATAGGTCGTAAATTAATCTTAATAGACCGCGGGCACCAAACCCCACATTATCCCGATATTTTGCATCATGCAGCGCCTCCAGGCTGGTGCACCGCATGCCTTTCCGTTCTCCGGCCGCGAATGATGGATTTTTTTCTCTCATATCGGGCCGAAGTTGCGAAAACGGCGACTTCGAAGGCGCGTCCCGGGGCGATGATGGATGCGGCATAACGAAAAATGAGGTCGAGTCGGGGGAAAAAAAAACTTTCGAACCTAAAAAAAACCTCTTGGAGAGGATATGACCTCCTCCTAATTGGATATCTATTTGAACTGAGGCGTGGGATGAATCGGTTAATTTCCAGCGGTCGTAATTTCTGCCAAGACCGGGGTTCGTGATGGTCGACGTGAGCTTTCCCTTCAAGATGTCCAGCTGCTACGTGTTGGACTCTGCTGCCTCTCGAAACTCTCAACTGCATACAGAATGAGTGTACACTTGTACAAGAGCGGATATTGAGGTTGAATAAATAACGCAACTATTAAAGTTGCAGAGCTTATAATTAATACAATTGGTTCCAAGAAAGACAATGTTCAAACGAAAGATCGAAATACGCAGAAAATATAGCGTTATTACAAACGGTTGAAAATACGGTTTACGAAGTTAATAAATGTGAACAGTATGACGGTGCTACTTACACAGACCCCACAAAGCTAAAATCTGGAGTTTATATACGAAAATGAAACCCATCGAACAAAGTTGAAAGAGAAGGGTCTGGGAAAATTCCCAATTAGCTACTGTAGGGTGAGGTAGGTAAGTAGATATTCAGGCTTAGGAAAAAAACAAGAGAGAGCTTAACTACTTAAGTTATGAAGGGATAGGATTTATGCATTTAGTGATTTTCATGACCATGTCAACGGGGTTTTGACCTCTAGACAGGTATTTTACCCTTTTTGAAGTAACAATGAGGTAAACTCTTGATTGCATTAGGTATCTGATAATTTATCCAAATATAAGGCAAACTGTAACCCCTGTATCATGTTTTTTGGTAATAAAAATTATTGATTGATTTATAAGTCTCAGATTATTTTCAAGGAAAATAATTAAGCTATAGGGATGGCTGTGAGAACGTCAATCTATCTATCTATACTATTAATAAGAATGAAACTCCGTCCGTTTGTCCGTTTGTCGTGTCTATGCACGGCCAAACGGCTGAGTGGGGGGAGTCTACGAGTGGGGGGATGTTCTTGGGATTTTCCGATAGGGTGTATAAGCGAATTTAAAATTGTCTAATCCCACCCGAACCATGGGCCGTAGGGCGGGAGGGGGGTCGAAGTAAGAATTAATGTGCGCTTTTTGGACTTCCCCGCTTCCCCTACCCCTCTAAACGGCCGTCGACAATTCCGGAAAAATACCGATTTCGTAGGTTTTTGAACGAGGAAGACGACGGCGCGATCGGATCGCGAAAAAAGTATCGGGAAATGCGTCAAAAAAATGCGAGAGTACGGACCCGTTTTCTCGAAAAGTCCGCCGAAAAACTTGGTTTTTTCCGATTAAAATATACCCCATAAAGGTACGTTTTTCGGAACGGTTTTCGCGGGCGAAATACAGCTTTGGGTCCGCCGAATCTGAATCCGAAATCGGATATCGAAAAAAGTGACGAGAACTCGGTCAAATTGCGAGCGGAAGCGAGCAAAGCGATTAAAATTGTGCCGTGGACGAGAGAAGGCTCAAGAATTGACGTGAAGGGTTCGATGTCACAATGTTGCGAGGCGAGCAGGTATACATAGGTACCTACCTTGCGAGCGAAGCGAGAGCCATTTCAAATAATAAATACGGACTTTGTCCTACACATATACAGGTATACCTTGCGAGCGAAGCGAGCAACATCCCCGAATAAACTTTTCGTGGGTCCAGGTAGTTTTATAAGATTTAATTTGTTTGTAAGAATTCCCAACTGAAAAAAACGTCTGCCAAGTTGGGTGGGCAGTATAACTTCCTCAAGCGAGCGAAGCGAGCAGCATCCCCTACAGAAGTTAAACCTACCCTTAGGGATCTACCGTTTGCGAGCGAAGCGAGCATCATTCCCTACATGCCATACTTTGCGAGCGAAGCGAGCAACATTTCCTACATGCCACAATTTGCGAGCGAAGCGAGCAACATTCCCTACATGCCAGAGTTTGCGAGCGAAGCGAGCAACATCCCCAAATAAACTTTTCGTGGTTCCACGTAGTTTTATAAGATTTAATTTGTTTGTAAGAATTTCCAACAGAAAAAAACGTCTGCCAAGTTGGGTGGGCAGTATAACTTCCTCAAGCGAGCGAAGCGAGCAGCATCCCCTACAGAAGTTAAACCTACCCTTAGAGATCTACCGTTTGCGAGCAAAGCGAGCAACATTCCCTACATGCCACATTTTGCGAGCGAAGCGAGCAATTTAATGGGGGGTCCGGGGGCTTGGCCCCCTTGCTGGACGTGGAGGCGAGCGTAGCGAGCCGGAGCGGCTAGTACTATTAATAAGAATGAAACTCTGTCCGTTTGTCCGTTTGTCCGTTTGTCGTGTCTATGCACGGCCAAACGGCTGAGTGGGCCGGATCTACGAGTGGGGGGATCTTCTTGGGATTTTCCGATAGGGTGTATAAGCGAATTTAAAATTTTCTAATCCCACCCGAACCATGGGCCGTAGGGCGGGAGGGGGGTCGAAGTAAGAATTAATGTGCGCTTTTTGGACTTCCCCGCTTCCCCTACCCCTCTAAACGGCCGTTGACAATTCCGGAAAAATACGGGTTTCGTAGGTTTTTGAACGAGGAAGACGACGGCGCGATCGGATCGCGAAAAAAGTATCGGGAAATGCGTTAAAAAAATGCGAGAGTACGGACCCGTTTTCTCGAAAAGTCCGCCGAAAAACTTGGTTTTTTCCGATTAAAATATACCCCATAAAGGTACGTTTTTCGGAACGGTTTTCGCGGGCGAAATACAGCTTTGGGTCCGCCGAATCTGAATCCGAAATCGGATATCAAAAAAAGTGACGAGAACTCGGTCAAATTGCGAGCAGAAGCGAGCAAAGCGATTAAAATGATTCTGCCGTGGACGAGAGAAGGCTCAAGAATTGACGTGAAGGGTTCGATGTCACAACGTTGCGAGGCGAGCAGGTATGCCTACATAGGTACCTACCTTGCGAGCGAAGCGAGAGCCATTTCAAATAGTAAATACGGACTTTGTCCTACACATATACAGGTATACCTTGCGAGCGAAGCGAGCAACATCCCCGAATAAACTTTTCGTGGTTCCACGTAGTTTTATAAGATTTAAATTGTTTGTAATAATTCCCAACTGAAAAAAACGTCTGCCAAGTTGGGTGGGCAGTATAACTTCCTCAAGCGAGCGAAGCGAGCAGCATCCCCTACAGAAGTTAAACCTACCCTTAGAGATCTACCGTTTGCGAGCGAAGCGAGCAGCATCCCCTACAGAAGTTAAACCTACCCTTAGAGATCTACCGTTTGCGAGCGAACTGAGCAACATATCCTACATGCCAGACTTTGCGAGCGAAGCGAGCAATATTCCCTACATGCCACACGTTGCGAGCGAAGCGAGCAACTTAATGGGGGGTCTGGGGGGCTTGCCCCCGGCTGGACGTGGAGGCGAGCGTAGCGAGCCGGAGCGGCTAGTAAGCAAGAAATTTCTTTCTATTGGCATAAAAATATGACTTAGCTCAGGAAGTCATTCCAAATTTTCGTCCGACTGAATTTGTAAAACAAAAAAAAACTGCAAGTTTAGTATTTCTTTGTTAGACAGCCTTTTTACGCAGATCGAAAAGGAGCTCCATTTCAATTGTCAGCACTGTGGGCACATTAGTGTAAGGGAATTAGCTTCAGAGATCCCTCATCTGAACCCGAGCTCTATTATTCTTTGAAACTGTATTATAGATGTCCCAAAAGAGCTCCATTTCAAATGTCAGCACCGTAGATTTCAGGTTTCAGCACCATAGGTCGATTAAGAAACAAATTAGACACAGGACCTCTGCTGATTAGGTGTGTGCCTCCGTGCATTGAAATTGTATTCAAGATATCCCAAAGTTACTGCAGGACACCTTGGAATCTTTTCCATCTGATAAGAGAAGGGCAATTGAGCGTTCGGTGGTTAAGATCTCTAGGTCGAAGTCATCAGGGTGGTTCTCAGTACTACCCCTCAGAAAGCACTATTTCAACCTCTCTCCTTCAGAATTCAGAGATGCAGTGGCAGTGAGGTACAAACGGACACCAACCAATATGCCGACTTCTTGTGATGGATGTGGTTCAAGAATTTTCAGCTTGGAACATGCATTAAGCTGTAAAACGGGAGGCCTAATCACTCGGCGACACAAATAAGTTAGGGATCTCTTAGGAGAGCTCATGACAGAAGCATGAGGCAACTGTGTAAAGGAGCCGATCATCATAGAGGCAATCACCAGGCCTCAAAGGGGATTTGGTATGCAGAGGGGTGTGGGAACCACAGAGGGAGGCGTTATTTGACGTACGTGTCACAGACACAGACGCTCCCTCTTACGTTTCCCGTCCTGTACCATCCATTTTTACTGCTGCAGAAGAAGAGAAAATACATGGCAGCTTGTGAAGATAGACAATCTTCATTCACCCCCCTGGTCTGTTCGGTTAATGCTCATTTTGCACCACAGATGGTGAGTTTTCTGAAAGTGTTGGCTGAGCGACTGAGCGATCGATGGGGACAACCGCAAAGTGTGGTGCGTGGATGGATTCGCGCGAGATTGGCTTTTGCGATTTTGCGTGCATCAAGCATGTGTGTGCATGGAGCCCAAAAACGCTGGCGAAGCTGTGACGAACTAATAGGGTTCTACGATGGTGCAGCAACGCGACTACACTAAAAAATACCAAACACAACGGAGAACGTCAACACAGGCTCGTTTCACTCTTTCTACAAGAAGTTCGTTAAGACCTTTCTATAGATAATAAATACATTGCTATAAAGATATCCCAAAGAAGCTCCATTTCAAATTTCAGTGCCTTAGATTCATTAGTTTAAAGGAATTAGCTTTAGAGGTCCCTCATCTGACCAGAGCCCCACCATTCTTTGAAATTGTATTCTAGATGTCCCAAAGGAGCTCCATTTCAGGTTTCAGCAAAATATGTCAATTAAGAAACTTCTGGTTTTGGTGCGGAAAAAAAAACACGAACAAAACACAAATACAAACATTAAAACATCAACGAAAGATAGCACGAAAGCGGCAAAAGTCAGGCAATTTTGACATTTTATGTCTTTGCTATGGCACATAAACTAAAAAAACGCCACGGAAAATTGCTCACGAAAATATTTTGATGATTTCCACTTACAACTGAGTCGTTGCTAGGGAAATGGTACTTCGTCGTTTTTATCCCACAAAATTCGTTGACCATTCGTTCGAAAGCTCTCGATTTATCCAACCATATTATGTTAACTACTGCGAAGTGCGTGGCCAACAAGCCGAGTTATGAGCAAGGTTATTTGAATAATTGTGTACACTCAGCTGATCATTCTCAATTATTGATATTGTGAACATGATTGCAACTGCTTGTTAATGTCTGACGATTTCATTGAGCTGGTGTTTCGATGATTTGAATCATAGCAGGTGATCCAAATATTGCTAGAACGGTTTGATTTGTGGAGCGGTGGTTAAATCATTTTAATAGGTAATTTCTATGCTTCACACTCTAGGAAGCTGTAATTTCGTATGTAGCCTCTTTAGGGCATTTACTTGACGATGCCCAGGGTCCGGATCAGATGAGTGGCTCTTAAAGCTAATTTCTATGTTTTACACTCTAGGAAGCTGTAATTTCGTATGTAGTCTCTTTAGCACATTTACGTGACGATGCCCAGGGTCCGGATCAGCTGAGTGGCTCTTAGAGCTTGCAAACGAGTCTGCAACACATACTTGTCTTCAACTAAAGACATAAAATGTCCCAATGTGTTGCAGACTCGTGTGGTTGCTAAGTTAGGGTTATCTTGGAGCAAGGTTATGTTGTCGTCTCGTAATTACGATTCCGAAAAAGTTGAGCACGAGAAAATCTGACTCTTTCCGTTTCCAAAAGCGTTTCAACGTAACGAAAACCTCTTCTCGTTTCGGAGAGGATATTTTCCTGTACGAGAACATGAATACGAGAAGTACCAAAACTCTCTGTTATGCATATTCGGAGAGAATTTCGTAATACTACATAATTTAGAGAAAAAAAGTTAAAACATTATAAACGCACCTTGACCATTTGTAGAGAATGGGAGAAAGTAAAAAATAATGTAGGTACGAATGAGTGTTGCCATGGGAGAATGAAAAATAATGAGAAAGAAACCTGCGGTCAAGGTGTTCCTCGAATAAAAGACCGTCTTCCCATCAAAAGGGAACACTTCAACATTTTTGTTTAACTCGGGAATCCATGCTCGAACTTTTGCACTCTAGATGTACCACTTTTTGGCATTTTCAACAAAATTTGATTGGACCTCCGAGGACTTGAGTATTGGTCACGGAGAGGACGTGAGTGAATTGACTGAATTTCGGACCCAGTCATTTTGAGTGATTTGAAATTAGCTCCGATCACTTCAGTTGATGAGGTGTGGAGCGTTCATTTTCCATCTACCTATATTCCTTCTAACGTCTATTTCCTCTGTGATCACTGACAAAACATTGCTTAAGACAACTTGGAAATGTATATTTGTGTTATCGTACCTAAACTTATAAAAGCTGGCCAATATTCAAAGGGAATCAGCTATTACATCAAGCTGTTAATTATTGACCATTTTGTAAAAAAAACCATAAACCTAATATTAAGAAACTTTCATTCAGAATTATATTCTTCAGAATTTTTTCTATTCAAGTATTGAATTTTATCTCCCATGTTTTACTTGCTGTTGCTGCATATTTCATTGGTTTTTCGCTTGCACATTCTATGTCTCTACTTATATCTCAGCAATGAGCAAGCAGCAGTGTTGGGCATAATCTTATCGTTAACTACGAATACGATTGTAATCGCGATAACTATTCGTTGATTCTAAGTCAACTGTGATTATATTCGTATTCGTGTAATCGTATTTGTCTGTCGGCAATTAACGAATACTACCCATAAAAATGCGTCACGGTCATCAATTTCAGTAGGGCGTCCCTCCTATAATATGCAAAACCTTGCTAATATTACCTAGCTTCAGAGAGACGTCTTATTGAAATAGATTTGAGAATAGGCTGGGCTCCTATCGTTTAATTCGCTTTAAGCACGTCCCTCTGAAGCTAGGTATATTAGCAAAGCCTCTCATATTATAGGAGGGACGCCCTATTGAAATTGATGTCCGAGACGCATTTTTATGGGTTGTATTCGTGTAATCGCCGATAGGCGAATACAATTACACGAATACGAATGTATAGAATTTGCAAATAGAGTTGATCTTTTTGCAAATCAAATTAATCTTTTGTCAAATTTAATTAAACTTTTTAAAAATAAATTTAATCTTTTTACAGATGAATTTAATCTTTTTGCAAATGAAGTTAATCTCATTGCAAATAATATAAACTGACTTAAAATGTTCTGTTATGGTCGTAGGTATGTAGACTTAGAAAAAAAAGGAAAAATTTTCCGTGACGTTTTTTTAGTTTATGTGCCATAGCAAAGACATAAAGAAACCATTATTTGGATCGGATTTTATCGGAAACGCTTGGATACGAGTCTGCAACACATTGGGACATTTTATGTCTTTAGTTGAAGACAAGTATGTGTTGCAGACTCGTATGCAAGCTCTAAGAGCCACTCAGCAGATCCGGACCCTGGGCATCGTCACGTAAATGTGCTAAAGAGACTACATACGAAATTACAGCTTCCTAGAGTGTAAAACATAGAAATTAGCTTTAAGAGCCACTCATCTGATCCGGACCCTGGGTATCGTCAAGTAAATGTCCTAAAGAGGCTACATACGAAATTACAGCTTCCTAGAGTGTAAAGTATAGAAATTACCTATTAAAATGATTTAGCCACCGCTTCACAAATCAAACCGTTCTCGCAATATTTGGATCACCTGCTATGAATCAAATCATCGAAACATCAGCTCAATGAAATCATCAGAAATTAACAAGCGGTGGCAATCATGTTCACAATATCAATTATTGAGAATGATCACCTGAGTACACACAATTATCCAAATAACCTTGCTCATAACTCGGCTTGTTGGCCACGCACTTCGCAGTAGTTAACATAATATGGTTGGATAAATCGAGAGCTTTCGAACGAATGGCCAACGAATTTTGTGGGATGAAAAACGACGAAGTACCATTTCCCTAGCGACGACTCGGTTGTAAATTGAAATCATCAAAATATTTTCGTGAGCAATTTTCTGTGACGCTTTTTTAGTTTATGTGCCATAGCAAAGACATAAAATGTCAAAACTCTCGAATGACGAGCTTGCATAAAAAGTTAGCTTTTCCTATCAGTTGATCAAGAGTACCCGGAATGATTGTCGAAGGAATGATTGCCGGTTCGAGATTGGGAAATCAAAACTATCCCGAAAACTGTACACTTTCCGGGTGCCCCTAATTCACTGTTAGTAAAAAGTTACTTTATGCAAGCTTGTCATTCGAGGGTTTTTCCTTTTTTTCAAGTCTACATACGTCCATGACACAACATTTTAAGTCAGTTAATCATATTTGCAAAAGATTAACTTTATTTGTAAAAAGATTAAATTTATCTGTAAAAAGATTAAATTTGTTTGTAAAAAGTTTAATTAAATTAGCCAAAAGATTATTTGATTTGCAAAGAAGATTAACTCTATTTGCAAATATAATAATTGCAGTTGAATCAACGATTAATTATCGCGATTACAATCGTATTCGTATTTGACGATAAGATTATGTCCCAGCAGTGAGCAAGCAGGTCGAGCTTTAGGCAGTCTGGTGGTGGTGGCGTGACACTGGTTTTTGGGGGGTCGGTGTTCCTTTTGATTAGATATGGGAAGGGGTTGGAAAGGGGGAGGGAAGGGGTTAGAAGGGGAGGGGGTGCCTCTCAAGAGTTCAGGCAAAGAGCCAATATCGCTTCGCAGTCTCTTGTTTCCTGCATTTCCGACTTGAGCTCGACTCGTAGCAGCAACCCCCCCACCCCTCCCCTCCTCCTTCTCATTCAGCAGCATTTGTCTCCCCCACCCCCAGTTCATAGCAGCACCTCCGCCGCTCTCGTGGCAGTAAACTCATATTCCGCCCCTAACGACCATGTCAGCCGCTCCACCGCCTCCTCGGCCATCCCAAAAGCCAACTAAACTACGGGACAAAACAAGATACCCCCTAATACTTAGTTATGAAAATAAAATTCCCTAACTGTCGTATTTAATGAATTATTATTCCGATTTCGTTTTAATTTCACATTAATATCAATTTTACAATAAAGCTAGTTCGAAGCATATCCAATTTTAAGATATTACTTTGTATTTTTCGTAAATTTTGGAGAAAAATGAAACCATTTTAACACGTTCACTGCGTTTTGATGTACAGATCATCAAACTAGTTTCTTCATGGTTCGTCTCGATGGACAGGTAATCTAACGACGTCCTTACGACAGAGCGACCGACGTCCGAATATCGATCGCTGGGGGAGTCAATTGAGGACTTAAAAATCGACTCCGAATTCGATAGTGTATGAAGGTAGTGGTATCTCTCGTTGTGCCCTCAGATTGATTACAAAATCAGAATCGATCATTGAAGTTGATATTTCGATTTATCGTTAGGATTCACGAAATTTCTTTCAGGCCCTTGAAAAGTTTTGTTTTCGGAGACGCAGTCAACGTGCTAATGACCTCAAAATTTAAACAAATAAATACGTCGAACAATCTGTTTTCGGAAATTCCCAGCTAAAACAAAGATGTTAACACGTTTTATACAAAATGTATTTTGTAAAAAAATTATTTTGTGTATTAAATTATTATATAGAACACATTTTATTCCCATTTTAAATTTTCAAACTTCGAGGATCGATGAGTTTGGAAACCACTCTTATCAATATGCATTAATGCTCTGTCAACTCAATCAAATGGTAACGGGTGGCAGAGAGGATAAAGAATTAATATTTCACTACGTTGATTCAGACGTCAAAGTAAAGGACCATTTGCACTTGTTAATTTGGGATGATCATCCACCAGTGATCATTCAAAGTGAATAATGTAAACTGCATTTCACTTCCACTTCATCCAAATCGAGCGATGAAAGTGAAGGATGAACGAATTCAGTCCGAATGATTTTTGGATGAACGTGAACAGGGCTTTCAACAAGGGCTACCTTGGAGTGGATGAATCACACAGGGGAACGACTGTGTTCGGTAAAAATATCAGGTCCCGTTCATTGCCTAAGTGTAATAGTACGTTTCCACAAAACTTGTATGTCGATTTCTCCTTGTTTTTCAGTGATTTACATTATACAAATCCCTATATTTCTTGAATTTGAAACCTTTGAGTTCAAACAGAATGTGGCCCTGTTGACTTATTATAACGCTGCACTGTGCCATCATTTGCGAGTTCGCCTTTCATCCGACTGACTGACGCCAGGGCCGACTTTTCCATACGCTAATCCTCCCGATCCGAGTGAGGTGCCCCAGTTTACCCACTAGTTTGCTCTAAACTAATTATTCTCTCAAACTTGGGCTGTGATTACCTCCGCCCGGCTCCCCAGGGCATGAAAACCTCTCTTAACACAAGTAACAACAGCTTTTCTTGACATTGGCAGTTTGACGCTTGAGATGTTGCCTACACGCATCAAGGATCAAATCTCCTACATTCAACATACAGCCAATTCCATCTGGCATGAACAATGGCAGGATGAGATCACTGGTATGCGTGGTGTTCTTGAGGACTTTGCCCGGTATATATGTATCATTCAAGTCAAATTCAACCTTTTTCAAGTCAAATTCAAACTTTTCCAAACCAAATTCGACCTTCTCCAAACCAAATTATACCACATTTCCAAACCAAACTCAACCTTTTTTTAATAATTAGAAAAATGTCGACACGAGCACCCACTTGGAATTTTCATACCCACCTATCATACCTTATTTAGAGCCCCTGGCTATAATTTAATGAACAGAGAATCTGCTTTCGCTTCTGCTACTGCTCAATTCTACATTTATAACGTGCCCTGAGAAGGTAAGGAGACGTACCTTGCTTATTACGAGCCAACAATAAACGTTTGGTACTTAGTTTTCATAGGAAGGTAAACGTAAAAAGATTTTTTAAAAACGTAAAAATAACTCTGTATAAGACTAACAGATTCTTTTTAGAGAACCGTACTTAGGTGGTGAAATGTCGAAGACCGAACTGATGATCTGTTTTGGGGACAATTCCCGAAATCCCAACCATAAGGACCACAGCGGTAAGAGAGAAGTTGGGAGATGTGTCAGAAGATGTTTGGACAACGTCGTTCGGCTCTTACGAGAAATGTCATCCGTCGTCATCTTCCAACCGGCTTCCCCTCGCTCTCGAAGCTTATTGGAAGGGAAACCCGAGAATATTGAATTAAAGGGAGCAGAGGAAACTGAGCTTGCGACACCGCCCCATCTTGGATTTCTCGGCAACTACCATCCTCTCGTCTTATCGTGGGTTTTCATAAGGTAATTCACTTCAGACGATGAAGTCGGTTTGGAACCTACGAAAGGACCAAGAATTATGTAGTATCACACAGTGCCGAGCACTTAGGACCAGCGGTGCACAATCAGTTTAAACCTGACTCAACGTTTTAACTGATGTTTAAACGGAGAATGTAGTTTATAACAGGTGTACAAGTTCTTACACCGCGCTCATACTTTGTGATAAGATATAGCTCTGTTTTAATTTGAACGGTCGTTGAGGGACGTTTAAACTCAGTTTTATGCGTTTTTAGTGGAAAATTGTATAGCGAGGTATATTATTGAGAAAACGTAGTTCGGACCAGAAGATATTTCTGATTATGAATGCATTGCGGAATCGATGGAGTTGTTTTCAAGGCAGCTACTTATCTTCCAGGAAAGCAGAAATCATTTCGAAAATGGATTGAAGAGGAAATGCTGGATTCTACAACTATTAATTCTCATTTCGTTGACTTTGCTGCCTTACAGCGTCCGTATTTTCGGTTTTTATTATAACGGAATAATTTTAACGAAGTGACATGAGGCGGTTAGCAACATGGAACTAAAACTGCCCTAGTAGTTCCATGATTTTATGCTGCCTTTTCGTCTTTTTCTTCTCCATCATTGACGTTTAAACTCCAGTTTCCTAAACCAAAGTGTTAAGGGCTTGTACACACGCCAAACGCAATCAGTAATTTAAACCAAGTTTCAAAAGTAAACTACGTTTTGGCTTCGTTTCAGGTTAAACCTTCACTTGTCCCTTACTGTTCCGGACTCTTCCATGTTTTTCTATAAATCAACTACTTTAGTAGGCTTTGATAATGCGGTATACACTGCCATGATCCAAATCCGACTACAAAAACTTCTCAAATCTGAGAAGAGCAATTTTTTAGGGGCGCACATCATAGCTTTACACAATCTTTACAACCAGTTTATCGTTATGAACTAATTTTCATCAAAACTGTTAGGCCCTTGAATTCATCCATAAAAAAATACATACCAGTACTCACGAAGTGAGCCACATGTTAAGTGCAGTTGGTTTTAGTAGGCTAGTGTTTATCAGCTTTGTAGGATAAATATCATAGAAATTAGCGTTGAAAGCTCAATCAGTAGATTCGGGAGGTTCGTCAAGTTGAAACACTATTCTAACTGTCTCACAGAGGATCCTTTCCGAATTTCAACATCGTAGGATAAATTGCATAGAAATTAGCGAAGAGTTCACTCAGCTGTTTGGGGTGGGTCGGCAGGTTAAAATCCTATGCTACATGTCCCACAGATTCTCCGCTCCTAGTTTTAGTGTCTTAGGATTGGTCTTTATATAAATACTAGAGGCCTGTTAGGGCTTGGAAAGCCCTAATCTAGTACGTATAACAGTAGTGCCTAAAAGGAACTCAGCACATTATAGTAACGATATAAGTCCTACCTATTTGCAGTGTTATGTGACCTGGTGCAAAGCTAACGCCATGTTACTAAATGATTAAAAAAGAGGAAATACCGATCAAAATGTAAGTAATGTAATAAAATAAATATCACCAGTTGAGGTGGTCCTCGCCACTATGAGACTAAACAAAAAGTTGAATCGGGGAACTCAGAATTCGGGCATGGTGAGATGATGGTGTAATTCTATATCGAGTCTTCTTTTCATTGTAAGCGTGTGAATCTGCGCGTCCGTCTCTTCTATCTCGTTCTTTATATCGTTGATTGTATCTTGATCGGTAGTACTCGTAGATGTCGAACTGGTGTTGAGTTGTGTGTAGGAGATGCTACAGCTGTCTTCGTCCTGATGTGTCAAGTACCACTCCGGCAAAGCTCGTACTTGTTCTGTGTCTGGATTAATTTCGAGTGTTGTGTCATGTCCAATTTGTGCTTCGAATATATTTTTGAATTTTATGGTTGTAATGAGGTGTGCTGCCACGAAGTCATGTGAGAAATATATGTTACCTGGTTGAGATCGTTTTGGGATGGACTGATTCTCGTAGATGAGGTTATTTGCATTTCCAGCTCTTTGCTATAGGAACTGTATTTTATCTCAACGTTATTAAACAGGAAGCTCGGAAGAGGTTCTACTTGATTGTAAGTTTCTTCCGAAAAGGAAACACCTCGTACCTATGTACCTACCAGACTCGTCCTGGAAGGTGAAGTTGAATAACTTTCCGCTGCACCCGTTCTTGTCGTAGGACTTCATTGGACAGCGTGTTTGAATTCTTCAAACTGTTAGTAACTACACTACGTTTCTTACTTACCGTGGTAACTGTTGTTACTGCCACAGCCTAATAAACAGAGAGTCTCCCTATCAAATTTCAACTTCCTACAGTGAACAGGAAAGAATTTAGCTCACTCAGCTGATCAGAAAAGACCCCATCACTTCACTCGTCTCTTAATGTCCCAGAGAGTCTACCTATCAAATTTCAACTTCCTACAGTGAACAGGAAAGAATGTAGCTCACTCAGCTGATCAGAAAAGACCGACCCCATCACAACGTTTCTTACTTAGTGACGATTTTGCAACAAACTTGAGGCCGTGCTGATTCGGAATTATATATAAAGACCGTTCGGAATTATATATAAAGTTCGTTAAGTTCTTCAGTTTCAATTTCTTCGTTCAGAAATTACTCTCCTAGATGTTAGTAACTACACTACGTCTCTTACTTACCGTGAATTGATGGCAACTGTTGTTACCGCCACAGCCTAATAAACAGTACTCGTTGATAAAGGAGCGCCTAGAACACGGTCAAGGCGGGTATAGAGACGAACGGCGACACTTTTGCAACAAACTTGGGGCCGTGCTGATTCCAATGAGCAGTCTAACACTAAAATCGGACAGCGAAGTTCTTCATAATTTCAAAGACCGTTCGGAATTATACATAAAGACTAGAGGCCTGTTAGGGCTTGGAAAGAATTAATCTAGCCTAACAGAATTTAATCATTTCTCTTCCATGATCGATTCATTCGCCAAATATCTACGAAATAACCACTCCAGTGAATTACTTGCAACGCACTTCTTATTTCCGTGAATTGATGGCAACTGTTGTTACCGCCACAGCCTAATAAACAACTCTCGTTGATAAGGACCGCCAAGAACACGATCACGGCGGGTATAAAGACGAACGGCGACACTTTTGCAACAAACTTGGGGCAGTGCTGATTCCAATGAGCAGTCTAACACTAAAATCGGACAGCGAAGTTCTTCATAATTTCAAAGACCGTTCGGAATTATACATAAAGACATAACAAATACCTAATAAGCGAATAATCATCAGGACCCTTCAAAAACGGGATAATTCTTACTATTTTTATCGAATGGTATATTACTTTAGCGTAATTTAAATTTATCTTGTAAGATTAAACTCTATGCTATCAGTATTTTGCTGCTCGCTGGACCTCAACATCAATTGTAAACGTTTTAAAAGATCCTCTCTCAAGGTTAACAAAAATAATAGACATGAAACAGATCAAAACCTCTTGACCTTTTGACGTAACGACTTTTACTCATTTCCTCGGAGAGCAGGGCAGCTCTTGAACCACTTGCAGCCCTCTAATCTACGTCAAAACTAGTTATGGAGTGTTGGGATTCACTGAATACCCCAAAAATTAATAATTCTTCGCGCAGTCAAAAAATACATCAACTCTCAGACTGCGAACTTAATAAAACCGAAAACATCTGTGAAGTAAAACTAGGTGCGAATCGACCGACAAAGCACATTTCTTTAACTTTTCGTTCTTCGACAGTAAACACTGACTTGGCAAGGAGGGTAAGAAAAGTGTAATGCGGGTTTATACGATAACATTGTCTACTTACATAACATGAATCCCTGCCGCGAATGTCAAACGTAAAATACGTCGCTTTCCAAGCTTCCTTGGAGAACCTCATATTTACCGCGTAAACCCAAGTACCGCTCAGACATGCGGAACGCCCCGGAAGCCAATACCACTCGAATCCCCCCAATCGTTTCCTCGTATCTTTCAAAATCCGTCCGGACATGCTCCGAGTGGGGTCCGACTGTATAAACCAGCCGTATATATCCGCCGAGGCGGTAACTCCCCGATCTGCTCGATAATAATTTAATAATAGAATAGCGGAGGCGGAGTCCCGCGGGAGAAAAATGTTCAGTTCGGGCGGCGACCCTTGTTTTTGCCTGGAGACGCTCCCCTATACTTTTCCCTCCTCATAAAGGTCTTCTGCTTCAATGGGAGATATCTTAAATCCCGGGGGCAGATCTCGAAGGAGAAAAACTGCCATTTAATAGCCCAAAAGCAGAGCTTGACGGAGGGGTATGGAGGGGGGGGGGTGAAGTGTGGAGATATATTTCTCCAACTTTTACTATTTCTATCGCTGCTTCGGCCGTTTCTTTGATGAGCCCTCTCGTCCTACAAATATTAATGACGGCGTTCGTATCAGCAGTATGTCAAAGTCAAGATTCCTCATCTAGATCTTTCTTTGATGAATCCATCAAGGGATATTCCTTATAGCTAGTGTTTGAGGTTCAGACCAGTAGGCCCCTTAAGAGAGTGCAGACTGTAAGGCTCCATCGCGTCTCGATAAGTCACCAAGATCCTTTTATATAATAATTATTACTTCTGTAAATTTCAAATTTGCTTCCGTTCACACAGTAAAATATTCATAGAGTAAAATATTGCGGTTTCATTTTTTTATGTTACAATATTCTTTAAAGCAGTAACATCATTTACTCCACTTGAAATCCGTACGGGGCGGAGCCGTGGGAGCCCCGAACTTGGGTAGGGGCCTTGAGTGTCTAAGTCGACTCCGAAAGCGGGGGGTTAGGAGCGCGGGCATGGATGTGACGCATATCTTGAAAATGACCCTTCAAACAATGAAGAAGGAGAAAATCAAGGATGGATTGGCACTCATGGTAGAGGATTCCCTTTTTAAGAGATTGTTTTCCGAGGAGAAGAGCCGGAGGATAGCAGCAGTCATGAACTAGTCCAACTAAGGGAAAAGTGTATAGGGCAGGAATGCAGTTCAGTTGCCAAACCGCCCTCGGGAGAGGAGAAGTTGGTGTAAAGGCCAAGAAGGAGGGGGCTCCACAGCAAGATCAGGGACAGAAGACAAAGAAGAAGGTAAGAGAACGGAAGAGACGAGCCCCTAGACCGGATGCATTGGTCATCAAGGTCTCGGACACTCTGAGCTATTCCGACATTCTCAAGAAGCTCAGAACGGTGAATCCTGAGGACACTCAGACGGAGGTGAGGGCCATTAAGAAGACTCTGAAAGGGGATGTTCTTCTCGAAATGGCCAAAGAATGTAGTGTCTCGGACAATTTCAGGAACAGATGCCGTGGGTGTTGAGAACGCAACCAAGGAATCAGACTTGCAGGTAATGTAGTAAGGCCGCATGCCCAGGTCCAAAAGGTGCCTGGGTTATGGGCATAGAGCGGCTGGATATAGGTCTTGGGCCATAAGGCATCAAGTGTGAAGCAACAGAGGAGAAGTGTGTGTTTGTGCTCTGATCTTGGCGAGCAGGCTAATCATGTTGCAGGAAGAAAGAGTTGTATTGTATCGGAAGGCACTAGAGGAAGCACGGGGGAAACTAAGATGAAGTTCCTCCAGATAAACCTCAATAGAAGCAGGACGGCAAGTGCCATGAAGGAACAAATGGCATATGAACAAAACGCGGATATCATGCTGATAAGTGAACAGTATAATTACGAAGAAAGGGGGGATAATTGGTTTGCTGACCCATCCGGCACTGCTGCTATATGGGTGGTAAATCGCACGTCAGCTCCAGTAGAGGGTAGAGGAGCAGGGACAGGTCATGTTTGGATAAGGAGCAGGGAATAACATATTTCAATTGCTGTGTTTGAGGCAAAGCTGGCAGCCATTGAGGATGCAGTGCGCAGCACAAGGGGACCTGTGGTTGTCGCCGGGGATTTTAATGCGAAAGCGTTGGAATGGGGTGAACCAAGCGCAGATAGCAGAGGGCATAGGGTGATGGAGATGGCGTCAAGATTGGGCCTAACCATCATGAACCACGGTGGCGTGTCGACTTTCCGAAGAGCTGGGTGTAGGGGGACCATGCCAGACATCACAATGGCCTCCAATAGTCTTGCATCACGGATTAGTGCGTGGAAGGTACTGGAGGACTATTCTGCCAGCGACCACCAATACATAGAGTTTGAGATAGGGGGGAGTCAGCCCAGTCAGGGAAGGGCCCCTCTTCCGCGCTGGAATGTCGAGAGGCTGGACAAGGAGTTGTTTCAGACTATGGTCCACTTGGGGAGAGGCACACTTGAAAGAATTAAGCGGAGGGCATCGGGTGGACCCATCGCCGCAATACTGGTGACTGCGACCATGGGTCTACTAACCAGAGCCTGTGAATACACAATGCCGAAGAAGACAGCTGTGCGGGACCGCCGTCCTGTGTATTGGTGGAGCCAGGAGATTGCGGAACATAGAAAGGCCTGTTTCAGGCTTCGTAGGCTGGCACAGCGTACTAGAAGAGAGTTGCCTTGTATTCCGAGTGCGGACTGAACAGTATAGAGCGGCGCGCCGAACTTTGAAGGCCCTAATAGCTAAGAGTAAGCTCCAGAAGTGGAAAGAGTTGTGCAATGATGTTGAAGACGACCCCTGGGGACTGGGGTACAAGTTGGTGCTTCAGAAGTTGCGGGGGTCGGACTCAACACAGTCAATGTCTACCCAAGTCAAGGAGAGGATCGTGGACGAGCTTTTCCCGACCCACAACATAGAGGAAAAAGCACCGCTTGATGTGGCACCAGAGGACTTTAGGCCTTTTACAAAGGAGGAGTTGATGAGCGCTTCAGCATCTATGCGCAATAAGAAGGCCCCGGGCCCGGATGGGATCCCTGTGGAGGTGCTGAAGCTGGTAGCTCAGACACACCCGGAAGTACTGCTGGACATGTACAATGAGTGTTTGGCGGAAGGCATATTCCCAGAGCAATGGAAAGTAGCGAATTTGGTGCTCATTGGGAAAGGAAAAGGAGATCCCAACACGGCATCTGCACATAGGCCCCTGTGCATGCTGGACACCGCAGGGAAGCTTTATGAGAAGCTGCTTAAGCAAAGACTGTTGGGAGCTGTAGCGGATGCAGGAGGGTTATCGCCGAGACAGTATGGCTTCACAAGGGGGAGATCTACAGTCGATGCGGTTATGGACGTGGTTGAGGCAGCAAGAGCTGTAAACACGGGGAACCATCACTCAAGAGATATGTGTATGGTAGTCACATTTGATGTGAGGAATGCTTTTAACTCAGCACGGTGGAAGGACATTCTGCAGGCATTGAGGGAGGTTTTCCGAGTACCGGCCTACCTGTACAGGGTCCTGGAGGACTACCTGGCCGACAGATGGCTGGTTTTCGATACACAGGAGGGGACCAGGAAAAAGAGAGTTACATCAGGAGCTGCTCAGGGATCGGTCCTGGGAGCCGACCTGTGGAACATCAATTACGATGGGGTCCTGAGGTAATTCTTGTCTCTGGCCATTCAGAAAACGGAGATCGTGGTGCTCACTACTAAGAGAGTACCACGCATTGTTGGCATGGACGTGGGAAACCAGCGGATTACGACAGCCGAGGCTGTCAGGTATCTCGGGGTCATGCTCGACAGCAAGCTCTCTTTCTGGACTCATATCAGCAAGGTAGCTGACAGGGCTGCCATTGTGGTCGGAAAGCTCAGCCGGCTCATGGCCAATGTTCATTTACGAAATACCGTTCCACTCTGCATGAGGAAAGGAGAAGACAACCAGATTCAAAGTAACATTTTCATCCTCTTGATCAACAGTCGACTCTTAACAACAACTCATTGTAGTGGCTTCTCTCCACAGTTATTATCAACATGTCTATAAGTAAACCGTTGTTTTGTTGGAATTAGTCGGGATGCGGCCCAGGGATTTGTTTAAAGTTAAAGGATTTGTTTACAACTCTCGAGGACAACCGTTATGAAATCCCCAATCAAAGACATATCCATGTACTCGCCGATGGGGTGGGTAGTATAAATCTGCCAAAGAGGTGGGCAGTACAAATCTCGCCAAAGAGGTGGGTAGTATAATTCTGCCAAGGATGTGGGCGGTGTAAATCTGTCAAAGAGGTGGGCAGTATAAATCTGCCAAGTAGGCGACCAGTATACATCTCGCCAAGAAGGTGGGCAGTATAAATCTGCCAAAGAGGTGGGCAGTATAAATCTCGCCAATGGGGTGGACAGTATAAATCTGCCAAGAAGGTGGGCAGTATGAATCTCGCCTGGGAGGCGGGCAGTATTATTCTGCCATGGAGGAGGCCAGTGTACATCACGCCAATGTGATGGGCAGTATAAATCTTCCAAGGAGGTGGGCAGTATATATCTTGCCGATGGGGAGGGCAATTTAAATCTCGCCAAGATGGTGGGCAGCATAAATCTGCCAAGGATGTGGGAAGTATACAACTGAGAAGGAGGCGGGCAGCCTAAATCTCGCCAAGGAGGTGGGTTGTATAAATCTCGCTTATGGGGTGGGCAGTATAAATCTGTCAAGAAGGTGGCCAGTATAAATCTACCATGGGGGTGGGCAGTATACATCTCGCCAAAGAAGTGGACAATATACATCTCGCCAATGAGATGGACAGTATAAATCTGCCAAGGAGGTGGGCAGTATAAATCTCGCCAAGGAGGCGGGCAGTATTAATCTGCTAAGGAGGCGGCCAGTGTAAATCTCGCCAAGAAGGTGGGCAGTATGAATCTCGCCAAGAAGCTGGGCAGTATAAATCTCGCCAAGAAGGTGGGCAGTAAAAATCTCACCAATGGGGTGGGTAGTATAGATCTGCCAAGGAGGTGGGCAGTATACATTGGATTATTATTAAACAGTGTTATTGGATAATGATAAGCGTCAGAGAGCAATGGTCGGCCTGTCACGCCGAACGGGCGCTCTGCCAAAGCGCAATGGTTGGCCTGCCAAGCTGATATGGGCGCCCGTCAGGCAGCAAAGGCGGAGGTTGGCAGGCGAAGCCTGCAGAGGGTATCCCCCTAGTGAAGTAATAATGTGAAAATAAGGCACTATAGGTACATAGAAGCCTGAGAAGGTACTTGTAAGTAGTTAGTACTAGACGATGCAGAGCCCTTTAATGAGCTCCTAAAGTGGATGGACTCTTAAAACTGATGATTTCTATCGTAATCAGTCTCTGAAGCTGAAATTAAGAGACGGTTGAATTGATTGGCACATGCCTAATCAGCTGAGTGAGCTAAATTCTCTCCTGTTCATCCTAGTAAGTTGAGATTTGATTGGGAGACACTCTGGGACACTAAGAGACGATTGAAATTATTGGCTGTTGAATTGGGAAGATTGAAAGTCCCAATCAGCTGAGTGAGCTAAATTCTCTCCTGTTACCCCTAAGAAGTGGAGATTTGATAGGGAGACTCTCCCGGACATTAAAAGACAATTGTAATCCCTTATCTGAGACACAAAGAAGCGATTGAAATCATTGGTTCTTTCCTAATCAGCTGAGTGAGCTAAAATCTCTGCTGTTCGTTATAGGAAGTTTAGCATTGATGGCGGGACTCCCTGGGACATTAGGAGACGATTGAAATGATTGACTGATTAGTTCTCAGCTGAGTGAACCAAGTTGTCTCCTGTACATCCTTGGAAGTTGAGATTTGATAGGGAGACTCTCTGGGACACTAAGGCCCGGTATCTAGAAACAGAGGGAGGTTTCTCGAGGTAGAGGGTATCAACGAAGCGTAACGGAAACACTAGACAGGGTTAGAACAGCTGACCCTGGTGTCAGCAACCAGTTTTACCTTCTCCAGATGAAATTTCGTAATTGTCGGGCTGGAAAACTAATGGGAGGGTGGCAACGCTCGTGGTTCTATCGGTAGTGTGCACTGGGGTTAGCATCACTCAAACCGCCGTTCAATTATTTCTCTGTGCGTCCGCAAATCCTTGTAATAAACTTAAGTTTTACATATTTCATCCAATTTTATGAACATTCCATGGAATGTAGGGTTAGACTGCAGGTGGTTCACAGGACCTTTGAGCAAAAAAAGCCAACAAGTAGTATTTTCTCATGGCCTAGTCGGAAGATGTTTCTCAAATGTTTTAATCATCCCATATCAGTCAACACAATGGTACCATTAGTAGCTACTGCAAATTCACAAATGCGATATCCTTGTAACAAGAACAAACACGTGATATAGTTGACATGAAGAACGAACGAGAGCGATCTTGCCGATTCTTCTAATTTATTTGCCCAACAACCTAACCGTGCCTCCGGACTTTAGTTGAGCTAAATATACAAAAATATGTTTTCAGTTTCCTAATTAAAAAGGGACATGGGGAATGTGAAAACCTGTTTTCGAGCATTTACGCTGCGAATTAACTTAGACTAGTCATCATATAGAAATTTACAATAGTTCAATTAAAATATTGATAAGACAATAATGTTGCATTACGTTCGATGCAGTTGTTAACAATAGGTTCGCTTTGTCTTTGACATGACTGATCCGCAGGTTGGTGGGCACCTCAGGCCGACTCCCCTACTTAGCATGGAACTGTGTTCCAAAAAGTGAAGTAGTTCCAGTAAAATTTGTTCCATTTACAATTTCTACTATTTATTTTTTTCTATTATGATTTTATTTATTGTTTTGTTGAAGGAATAAACATAATTTTCATTTCATTTCATATCCTTGTTCATTGTAAAGATACGAGAAGAGAAACCCATCTCGTCAGACTTTTTTGTTGTTCGTAGTTTCATAAATCGATTTCACTCTGCGCTATACCATGTTGGCATATACATTATGATGATAATAAAATGTGCTGATATGTGTTATTTGTATAAAATGTGATATTTATTTGTGTTTGTTTCAGGTTTGTTTCCACAATCACGTCTGATTGATTGACAGCCACAAATATGTACGTACAATACTGATATAACTTTTTTCTCACCACGGGTTTATTTTTGAGATTTCAGGATCAGATTTTGGTTTAGCTTCTAATCTTGGATATAACTGTTTTTTCATCTCTATTTTCAGCTTTTATAATCTTGTCAATCTTCTCCAGAGGTACCTCTCAGCCGCACTGACTCAGCTCATCATAGCGTACTCGATTCTTATCCTGAACCATATTATTACTTGGCTGAAATGCTTATCCCTCTTCTTGATCAGATACGGTACACCTTTGCACTTCAGAAAGTTTGAAAATTCCCAGTGGAGAGCACCATCACAACTCACACCAAAGGGGTGATGTGCCCTCTAGCGTCTTCAGCAGCCCTGAAATATTTTTGTTCTTGTTTCTTGCTGTGTGCTTATCTCTGTTTCCCGGTCTTGGGATCGATAAGAAGGGACCTCAGCATGCATGACGCGGGTATCTAAGAACGCCACCCTCTCTCGGACATACAACAGACTCCAATAGTTGTTATATCGCCAATCAGACGTGGGGACCCCTCGCTTTCGGAATAATTGGTTTGATACTGACGGTTTTCCGCGCCATATCAGCCATCTTGGCATTTTCACCCCATAGTTGGTCCTGTTTTTACAAACGCTCCCCTCTTGCGATCAAGAGCGCGGTTCGCATCCAAGGTGCTCCCCACCGTCACACTTTCTTGATAGGTTTTTGGGTTCCCGTCCTCAACGAAGTGCCATAGTATCTCGGAATTTGGATTTTGATCAATCGAATCCATCTCCAAAGATAGGCAGTTAAAGATAATCCACCGAGATGGACTACTTCTTGCAACGTTCTTGATTGACCACTGCTGATGAGGATTCAGACCAATGATCACCTCTTCGCTCCTAGATGATGCCCTTCGGATGGTTCTTTCTCTTGTCAATAGCTCTGAGGCTGCTATGAGCTTTATCAATCGGGTCTTCTGAGTTGATGTCATATGCATATATGCAAGGATATTTTTGGCTTCATTGGACATTGTGAAGGCAGCTTTTGTAGTTAAGTGGGAATTTTCCATTCCCACCCAAACGGGTTGGGAGCCCAAACAGCTCCTACACTTCATCTTCAACAGTTCTCCCAATTATTGCTGAAGCCTGCTGGTGTCTGATTGCGTCTTGTGGAGGGATATAGCAGTTTTCACAATATAACTTGTCATTTACAACATACACCTTTATTAATAGAGAATAATATTTCAAGTTGTAAAAATAATCGTACTTCCCCTAAATAAGCAAATGTGCTTATATATATATATATATATATATATATATATATATATATATATATATATATATATATATATATATATATATATATATATATATATATATATATATATATAAATCTTTTACTGGGTACTTTTATTAAGTTGAGAAACCAGAATTGACAAGAGAGAGACATTTTTAGTACCTACCACATTTTGATGGCCCCATTTAACACATAAAACTTGATCATATCAACCGAGTTAAATCGTTTTGATTTTATTGGATTCGCTACGCATCACTTTAGACAATTGTCCTTGTGGTCGTCATGCATTCAGTGGGACTGCTTTTCATCATTTACGAAGTTACGAAGGTCAACTGGTTATTCGCATCTCCAAGAACACTGTAAAAACGAATGGGGTATGCGCACTTATTTTATTTTATTTTTATTTTTTCATATTTTTAAAATGAAAGTAGTCTTTATTCTGGGAGTTTTGACACTAACCACACTCTTCTGAAATGTGTAGTTCTTTTTCCATGATTTTCCAAATAATTAGTACTTAACAGAGGCCGAGTGCATTGCTAGGGGGATATAGGTGCTGTGACGTAGCAATGATTAGAAAATTTGAAAAATCATAGAAAAAAACTAGTCATCATAACGTGGTTGGCATCAAAGCTCTCAGGATGGAATCCATATTTATTTTTAAATATTATTAACGACCCATTTTAATACTCACACTATAAGCGAAATAAAAGAGTTTACAGTTTTTGGCCCTATAACTCTGTTAGTCAGAAAACAATATATAGAGGCGATCTTGGGACGAGTATTTCCCGACGAAAACAGAAGGAAGCTGCGTCAATCAGAGAAACCTCATTGCAACTCATGAGGTGCATAGACCCTCCAGGACAATATTAGATAATGAACAAGCAGCGTGCAACGCCCCATAGTAGGTAACTCGAGTTTTTTTTTTTAAGACTGCGAAAACAATTCTTCATAAATCTTTTCTAATCTCATGGAACATCACCGCTTTATTCATTTTTACCATGAACTTTTTAATAAGATAAGGTATAGCCGATACCTACAATATATTACATTGCTATACATATCAGTTTGGAAAATGTACAACATATACCCTCGAACATAAGGTTTAAGCTGCACCTCATTCAGAAGGATCATTAGCGGCATTGAACAAGGTGTTTAAAGGGACACTGGAAGTGGCGCGATTCTAAGGGGAGCCATGTTGCCATCCTTGACTAAAAAGGATTGCCATCATGGACTCCACTGGCAACTCGGAGGGTTGAAAAATGAGGGGTACAGTGATGACCACTGTTTAGCCCTCAAAAACCCCAAAAATAAAGAAATACAACTAAGACTAAATGTAAAATAGGCTAATAACGATATACATGCTGCTATACACAACCAGTAAAGCTTCGACTAGATTTATATAAATATATCACAGATCAGATACCACAGTTCGTAGTAGAGCTCGACGGCTCTCACGTACAACAACAGGGAACGGACCTTGTCTGGTACGGGTGAAACGTCAACTGAGGGGGCTGATGCTGGACTCGGAGGTCCACAAGGGCTGGGCAATCCTCCAGAAAGTGACGGAATGACAGATCACCCCCACACCTCCCACACACAACATCTCGAGCTTCTGCACTAAGCAGGTGTCTGTGAGTAAGACGGGTATGGCCAGTGGCAACCCGGTTGACTACTATTCGATCCCTCCTTGGAAGTTTAATTCGAACCCTCATTTAGTTTAATTAGCGGTTTTGTTACCTACCTAGTTATTTACTTTGTCACCTACCTAGTTATTTCGTTATTTGGTTGGATGATATTGTAGAGTTTAGTTGTAGTTAATGCTTAGCATCTCGGTCTATGCATGCAACTATTTAGATTTTAGTGTATAGTATATTTCAAGTACTTAGTTATGTTTACCATTTAAGATTATCATATTTTTTCTGGGGTTCCCCCAACTCTGCTTCTCTGCTTGGTATTCATATATGTTTCCTCTCGTTTTTTCTCTTTCGAAATAAGTTCATCATAGTTATTTTTCATTATTGAAAGTATTTGGGTTCATTGTTAATGTTTATAATGGTGTGATTTTAGTGTATTAGTTTTAAGTTCCTACCTACTTATAGGTTTAGTTTTGCTCATCACTATTGTGCTTTAATTGGCACTTCCAGGTTGGATTGCTCATAGATAATGGTTTATCTAAGTTTGATTCACAAAGTGAGAGTTTTATCAGGCAATAATATAAAGCTTTATATCCAAATTCTTCACAAATAAGTAAAGGGACACTGCACACGACTTGCTAAAGAGTTAGTCAGCTGCCACCTCCTTTAGTTGTTGTAGATTATATGCGTTATCGTTGTTTGGTATGCTACAATAGCATGCAGTTGTAAATTTATCTGTTCTTCTTTACTTTTTCCAAATGATGCTGGTACTTATTTATTTCTGCAGAGATGGGGTTCCCAGGTCACAATAGGTAGGTAATTTGTGTATTCTTATTTTTTGAACAGCGGGGTGAATTGCTCCCCTAAATCTTTGATATCGGTCAGCTTATTCATTCTCTTATCGTAGTTTTTTAGGATTTCTATATTTTCGAGTACTTTTCGTTTGATAGTTTTATTTTCTCCTCTTAAACTGTTTACATTGTCAAAATCTGGGTGTGTTTATTTTCTAATATATGTTTTGCTAATGCAAAACCCTAGGAAAAATATGATAATCTTAAATGGTACCAAAATATAATTATGTACTTGAACTATAATATACACTAATATCTAAATAATTGTATACATAGACCTATATGCTAAGCATTAACCGCAACTAAACTAATTCTAATAATATTAACTCTTTACAATTCATCCAACCAAATAACTAGGTTAGAAACTAAATAACTAGGTACCAAAACCAATACTCAACTACTACTGGGATCAATACCTGAATAAGAGATTAGTTAGCAAAAGTAAATTATGATTCCTTGATTGAGCAGCTCAAAGAAACATAGTTGAAATTTATTTTCAATCTTTTGAAATAGGACACTCTGCTGATAGACTGCAACATTCAACACAACTAACTATAGGTACCTATAAAGAAATAGGTACTTGAAACCAGAAACGGTGTTATTTCTAATCATTAAAGTGAACGATAGGTTTTCGAAGAAATATTGTACAAGTACAGAATTTTTTATTGTTAAGTAAACCTTCATAAACGTTTTGAGTACTTAGAATTCATGAGACTCACGGTTACGTTCACGATATGTTCGGGATGTATAACCAAGCGGAGAAGTAAATAACAAACGGGATCAGCAATATACACAATGGCAAAAGTATTAACAAGACAATCGCAGGGCCCAAAACGACGAGTACCACGACCGGTAAGAGCATCAGAAGAAGGAAAGTCGTGCCAAGAAATTTGACGACATTCCAAGCCGGTGTTGAATATTTCGAAACTTTGTGGTTGTGCTGTGATTCATGTGATTTCACGTTTACATTTTTGTGTTTGCCGTGTTCCGATTTACGGTGAGTTTTACCGCACTCTGTGATCACGAGCGACGCACTCAAAACAATCACCAGTGGCCACCATGTCATGATTCCAACTAAAATTTTGTTACAGAAAAAATTATTTTTTTATTGAGGTACACGAAACATCAATTTTTATTGCTCCAATATTAATTTCCAGTTCATCTCTGGTTATGTTTATAGCATCTAACCGTCGTATGTTATAAAATGACTATTGTCCTTGTGGTTTGACACCGCTCTAAACTCCTTTAGTTCATCCATTATTGGAAAATGCGTTTTTTGATTGATTGTCGCTTAATATAGAATTATATCAAATAGATGCATTAAGCTGTTTTACTGTCACAAGGGTTTGGGTATGTATTCTCCTTGTATAACTATAAAATTGAATTAGATAAAGTACTACTAATTAATAGATAATCACATTTCATTACAATACAGAAGCATGTTTAAAGCAGCATCCTAGAATTATTTCTAAGTTACCGCCCACCAAGTCACCTACCCTGTCTTCTACAGTAGATAGATCTCCTTCTATATGGTTAGGGGGGGGGGGGGGGGGGGATCTTAAGATTGCTGATCATTAATTTCATCTTTCCTATAGTTAACAGTCGTTACGGGCAAACGCCCTCAGCTTGAGCGATACAAGCGGATGCATTGCCATTGGGGGAATGACAGAAAAGGCAATGCGTTTGGAGATAGTAAACATAGGAAACGGTATGAGTATATTTTTGGGTAAAGTTGAAATATCTAAAAATGTATAAGAAAAGAAAAAATAAGGCTGGTAGTGAAATAACTAGTGAATCCAATCGAGAATCCAAAATTACTGTGAAACAGGTGGTCATGAACGACACGAAAGATCATAAATTGACATCGGATAATATGAGAATCAGATTTTGTGGATCCATCACACACGAATGGTATAGTGTAGACATAATATCGATCCTACAATATCAGATAACTATGCTTAAAAAAGAGAGAGGGGATCAATTTTACTCGTAGAGATGACGAAATTGGCGGGTCTGTTTACACTCAGGAAACAGATAGAACTCGCAGATGTGATGGTGATCCACTTGGCGGAATTATTATTGACTTGGCGGAATACCCTGTTTAATAGAATTTTTACATTCCATTGTACTTCCCTCGATGAATGTAAGAATTTTTTACCAACTCAGTCTCTTACCGGTCAATGAGAGCGAATAAGACACTTTTAATATTTTTAAATCGAAGAAGGTTTCATCCTAAGAAGATTCACGCCATCTTCACTTTCCCGCGCACTTTCATTAGTAGTTTTATTTTTATGATTTTTCAAAGTTTCGTGCAAATGTGACGTCCACTTAGGATGGGGTCGCGCCCGCCGGCCTCATGAAGATTGGTGCTTTGACGTCACCGATAAAAATAACTAATCCAGATGGCTGTAGTGTAAGTACAGAAAATCGTTAATGATAACCATAATAACGTTATAATCTCTTGAGAGGGCGAAATCACTGTCTAATCGAAGGAGCTTTGATGACTATTTCTCATGCACACAGTTAGCAAGCACTAGGTATCTTTTTCATAAAGATTTTTAGGGGTATAATTCAGTTCAATATTACTTTACATAATGCGGCGCCAACTTTCAGTTAGTTTGTGGGTTGAGGGTGGACGAAATTGTAGGCCTCTTCCTGTATCGAATTATAATTCGCATACAACTAGTTTCGCCTGTTAAGGCTTCACCAGGTACTAAAAAACAAATAAACAAATAAAGTACTAGGGATTTCGTCAAACTAACTTGTGTAGCAATTCATTAATATTACAATAGAACGTACTGTTAGGGAAGTAGTAATTATGTACCAGTAGGGACATTGACTGCTTGTCATATTTCCCCAGCACTAACTTCCTACAACTGTTTATTCTCCGTGCACTTGCCTAGTTTGACGAAATCCCTAGTACTTTATTTGTTTTGTAGTACCTGATGAAGCCTCACCATGCGAAACTAGTTGTATGTGAATTATAATTTGATGCTGGTAGAAACTTCTTCAACCCAAAAACTCATTTTCAGATTTCTACTACCACAAAAACTATCATTTTAAATTATTTTTATATCGACTTACGTTCTTGACGGATTTTCGTAGTAAATGAAGCTATTGCAATGGCTCCAAAATTTTTAAAATAAAAATTCCCGAAATTTTTCATAATATCCGTTTTGAGACATTCTGAAACGGTTCTTAGAGTTTAACGCTATAATTATTCGATAATACTATATATAAATATATATTTATTTATATATGTTCTTGTCATTCCAAACGGTAACTCTCCTTAAGATTGAGATAAAAATGCCGATCTTGCCTCAAAAAGTCAAGCTTTCTTTTGTTTGACCAGCATGAGTTCGTTAGCCAGCATTTTTTTAACACATTAAATTGGTCATATTTCAAAAAATGTGCTAAAAAAATTACTGGAAGTTGGTAAAAACTGCTAAATTAATACATATATAATTATATATTTATATTTATACAGGGTGTAAACGTTAAAGTGGAACACCAGCAGGGGATCCGGAGAGCTTATTTCTGATCGAAAGTTTCTCGTAGAGATTTCTTGCTAAACGCTTAGTTTTCGAGTAATTTAAGTTTTGTTTTCGTGGTTTCTATACCTTTTGTCACTAAAGCGATCATAATTCCCTTAATTTGCTGTGTAAATTCAAGTTTGAGGATACCTTTGAAAAGAGTATTAAATTTCTAATCAGGGAAACGCCTGATCTTTATTATGAATTAAGGTTTAAGGCATGAAAACCCCTCTGAAGAGAAAATTTTACCTAATTTGAGAAACCTAGACTATTTTTCGATCGGGATTTGAACTAATGAAACCAATTTTTTTCAAGGTGCAAGAACGGTAAAAACTGCGCCATTATCTCACCTTTCCAACAGTGTAGTGAATTTTGCTTTACTTTGCTGATTAGGTGAGAAAACTATGTTTTAATGTTAAAAAACCTTGTTTTTTCAATGAAATCGAAGGTTTTCTTGAAACCTGAACTTCTATGAAAATTCGAGTTTGGAGTCGGTTTTTACGTATTCATTTGCCCTGAATCGAATGGTAGCACTTACATATTTCACCAACCCCATTAATACCAATTTTTACTCTTTAACTCACAAATTTCAGTTCATTTGGTTTGATAAATTTTATGTGTTATTAGGGGTGGAACTAGTTAGCTTAACTGTGAAACTTGGTTATAATGGAGTTCGGGAGATCTACGTGTTACCACTTGATTCAGCGTGAAAAATACGTAGAAACCGACCCTAACCTCGTGTTTTCATAGAAGGTAATTTTTCAAAAACCCTCTATTTCATGGGGAAGAAAATGTTTTTCAACATTCAAACATAGTTTTCTCCTCTAATCAGCAAAGTAAAAGTAAAATTGACAACACCGTTTGAAAGATGAGATTTTAGCGCAGTTTTTATCGTCCTTGCACCTTGAAAATATATTGGTTTTCGTAGTTTAATCCCCGATTTCAAATACTCGAGGTTTCCCAAATACGGTAAAATTATATTTTCAGCGACGATTTTCATATCTCAAACCTTAATTCATAATAAAGATCAGGCGTTTCTCTTTTAGGAAATTTAATATTCTTTTCAACGGTATCCTCAAATTTGAATTTACGCAGCAAATTAAGGGAATTATGATCGTTTTAGTGACGAAAGGTCGAAAACACGAAATAAATCTTAAAAATTAAATTACTCGAAAACTACGCGTTTAAAAAGAAATCTCTCCGTGGAATTTTTGATCAGAAATAAGCTCTCGAATCGACTCCTGGCCGGTGAACCACCCTTAACGTTTACACCCTGTATATTCATAACTACTATACAGAGTGGGCCACCGGCCGGGGGTCGATTCCAGACCTCATTTCTGATCGAAAGTTTCCCCTAGAGATTTCTTTTTAAACGCTTAGTTTCCGAGTAATTCAATTTTTTAGATTTTTTCGTGTTTCGACTTTTTGTCACTAAAACGATCATAACTCTCTTAATTTCCTGTGTAAATTCAAATTTGAGTATACCTACCGTTGGAAAGAACATTAAATTTACTATCAGATAAATGCCTGACCTTTTTATGAATTAAGATTGAAGATATAAAATAGTCCTCTGAAAATTTTCCTATATTGGGAAATCATGAGTTTCTTCAATCGGGAATTGAACATTGAAAATCAATATTTTTTCAAAGTGCAGTAAGGTTAAAAACTGCGCCAAGATCTTCCCTTTCCAACGGTGTAGTCAATTTTACTTTCACGTTGCTAATTAGGGGAGAAATCTATGTTTCAATGTTGAAAAACATTGTTTTTTCAATGAAATCGAGGGTTTTATTGAAAAATGACCTACTTTGAAAACACGAGGTTGGGGTCGGTTTCTACGTATTTTTCTCGCTGAATCAAGTGGTAAACACCCAGATCTCCCGAACCCCGTTACAACTGAGTTTCACACTTAACCTAACTAGTATTTTCGTATATTAGTTCCAATAATGAACCTTAGTAATCGACCAAGAAAAAAAATTTTAACAACCCCTGAAAATTTTTTGGTTTACGTTTCAAGATGCGTAGAATCCAAAAATCGAATAAAGAAAAATCCGTCCGTCCGCCGTCCGCGGCTTTTCTCCGAAAATACTAGACCAAACTATATACAACTTGTGGTAAAAATCACTTTTTTTGTCCATACTGCTGACTTTAGAAAAGGGTGAAGCCAACGAGATGAGATATTAATATCTAGAATGGAGCTGTCCGCATTAATCATTTTATCTCCTCAACCAACACTTCAAAATCATCTTCTCTAACTATCGTAAATATTGTCTTGTAACATTATTTGTTTTAATTAGCACGATCGACACAGTTGTTCACAATTATTACACGTTTTAATCGAATTGAAAAAATAAAAAAATGGATTCCGAGTTTGCGATCAAAATTTGTTTTATTAAAAGTAAAAAAGGGGTAATGGCTTTCGATAAAATTTACTGATGACTTCTCGAAGAGATACTAATACGGATATGCAACTATTTGCTTATTTCTTATGACCCTTTATCATTTTCATTCTGCAATTTACCTCAGCGTAAAATACTGTATCCGAAGAGAAACTGTAATTATGCTGGAAACTGCCAATGAAGAAGCGATAGATGAGCAGAATATGACTCAACTTTGGTATCTATACCAAATCATCTTTTCTTTTGAATTTCGATGTTTTTCTCGGTCTTAAACATACGTATCCATTTGATAACGATTTAGTTCAAGAGAAACACCAGATAATGTTCATAATTTCATATCAAACGTTTTATGTGTTATATACAGCGAATCGTTACATCAATATTATAATGAATACCATGCCTAAATAATAATATTAAAGTAAAATATTACCTATTAATTTTATCGAAAAATTTCTAAGTAACAGTTATAATTTTTTGCTTGTCAATGATAAATTTAATCCCAAAGAATCTATTAAAACCACCCGCAACGCTGTACGTTGAATAGTTCGCTTCCCCTACGGGCTTGAATATCGAGAAAAAAAACCTTCAAATTACTAAACGCGAGAAGATAGAGAAATCACGCGCTGCTAGCGGATCTATTGAATACACGATCCAGCTCGAAATTCCACCAAAAATTTCTAGATAAAGATATTAGAATGTACATAAAAATTGCCTTGTAAATATCAGCTGATATAATGCCTGTATTGGAATTATCAGGTGGTATAGTTCAAATGGAATTTATTATAACGTTGCAAAATCGAGTTTATTAACTATTGTCCGTGCGATGTACCTACTAGTGAAGTATTGGTACCGAAATGCTAAATTTCATCTCTTAAATTGCTCCAAGTCTACCTATAGGTAGCGGAAGCATTGTTTCGAGAGATTTAAACGTTGGTCTCCTCTAAAATCAAACGGCTGTCGTTTTTCTACAGTGTTGACTTTCCACTCGCACTTTACATTTTAGACTATTCTGTATACAGGGTGTCTCTCGTTATATCCTTCACCCACGTATTCTGCAACTAAATTCCGATCGAAAGTTCCTCTTTAAGGTTTTTCAATAACATGGATATGTCTTTGCTCTGGGGGGACAACCAAACATTTCCGTGACGCAAAATTTGTGTCACTAATTTCAGTGTTTTTCACGTACAACACAGCCGTTGCTAGGGGAATGGAACTTCCGCAGTTTTCATCGCACGTAAAAAATCATTCGCCACTCGTTGGAAAGCGCTTGATTTATGTGATAAATGTTCACATCTCAAGCTACCAATTTCCCCCTCCTTACGTATAAAAACACCTGGCTACATTCCATTTTCCCATTTTTTAAACTAAGTTGATTGGACTATAAACAATTTTAATAAGTTTTTTACGGTTACAATATTCTTAACGTAAAGCAATAGCATCATTTACTCCACTCCATAGGAAACAATTTCATCCTACACAATAAATTGACAACAGTCGAGGACAACTCGAGGACAACCGTTATGAAATCTCCAATCAAAGACATATCCATGTAACATCCTAGTGGAACTCGTTTACGAGTTTTAGATAAGTCACTTTTTTTAAACGCTTTGTTTTCGAGTTATTTTACTGTTAAGAATTTTTTCGTGATTTCTACCTTAACTCACTAAAACGGCCTAAACTTCCTTAATTACCTGAGAAAATTCAAATTTGATTATTCCGTTGGAGAGTGTTGAATTTTCCATCTCCCTAATGGTCCATAAAAGTTTTTTAAGATGGTTCAGTTGGTTAAAAATCAATCTGAAAAGAGAATTTAGTCAAATCTTTAGAATGACCACTTTTTCGTACCCTGTAGGTCCAATTCTTCATGTCAAATTCAGCCTGTAGTCCTAAAATTTGCACCAGAATCTCGGCTTTCCTACGGTGTAGTCAATTTCTCTTTTACTTTGCTATTTAGGGGGGAAAACTATGTTTTAATGTTGAAACACTTTTTTTTTTTTTTTTTTTTTTTTTTTTTTTTTTTTCAATGAAATCGAGAGTTTTCTAGAAAAATGACCTCCTACGAAAATACGACTTTGCGGTCTATTTCTACGTATTTTTTCATGCTGAATCGAAAGGTAACTCTTGCATATCTCCCTAACACCAGTAAAACCGAATTTAACACATTAGCTTACTAGTTTCACCCCTGAAATCATATAAAATTTGTCATACCGATAGAATTCAATTTCTTAAATTAAAGTGTAAAACTAGGTTGCAACGGGGTTGAGAAAATATGCAAGAGTTACCATTCGATTCAGCGTGAAAAAATACGTAGAAATAGAGCCCAAACTCGTATTTTCGTAGAAGGTCATTTTTCAAGAAAACCCTCGATTTCATTGAAAAAACAATGTTTTTCAAAATTAAAACATAGTTTTTTCCCTTAATTAGCAAAGTAATAGTAAAATTGACTACACCGTTGGAAATCTGAGATTCTGGGACAAATTTTAAGACTACAGGCTGAATTTGACACGTAGAATTTCATTTGAACTACAGAGTATGGAAAAAGTGGTCATTCTGAAGATTTGACTAAATTCAGCGCATGTGCGGGCTAGGGGGTAGGCGGTCCCCTATCATTTTCATCGTTCTTGACTCAATCTGCGCATGCGCTTTAGTAGATTCTATCAAGTATTATTTTCTCAAGCCAAAGTCGTCCGATCACGCTCAAATTTGGATGATAGTTGGGGGATGACAATTTGATGATCTTATATCAATTTCACAATGATTGTATTATCAATAGCTACTGCGTATGCACCAATATGAAATCCAAGTAACTAGCTTATTTTCCATAGTTTTCCTATTTCATTGTTTTCAACTCATCAGTTCATTCTGCGCATGCACAAACGTAAACTACATTATCATTTTTTCGTTTCTTAATTGACCAATTATGATATTTTACGTTACTTCTTGGTTTACTCTTTTCCGCTATGGAATTTCTCAAGATCATTTAAAACTTTTTAATGATCTGTACATTCATTATAGGTAAACGATCAAGCTATGTGCCACACTCAACTAGGCAGACATTTTTTAATCTCATGCTGGGATTGTTCTACACACTCTAGATCAATTTCAGTGAGTTCCCTCTACTGACGAAGCCTACCTTCAGAGAGAAGTTCTGAAAAGTGGGTGGCCAATAACTGGGGTGAGACCATTAACTGGTGCTCCTTCCCTACCACTAAAATTATTCAATCTATTGGAATAACTGCATTATATAATAATTGACCTGGATATCTGCGAGTGTCAGGAGGAGCTACGTGGGAATCTTCTATTCCGTCGGAAATCTCTTGATGAACGGAAGCGATAAGATTATCGTCGATTTGGAAGCGATACTCATCATGTCAAGATGAAATTCGGCCAATCAATGATAGAGAAATTTTATTTCATAGAGGCTGAGCTTGGATACTTGGGTGTATAATTTGATTATACTTAGGTGTATAATTTGAAAAACTATTCCGGAATTATTTTATTTTTCAAGTTCTGAAGAAATGGTCGTAAATATTATTTCCGTAATAATAACCAAATGACACAAACCACCAACACTATTGGCAAATTAAGTATTACTAATGGCGCCACTATAACAAAAAAACTGAAAAAGGTCATGAGGCGTAAGACGAATAACGTCATGACTACCGGAAAAGACAACAGAAATTTGCCCGCGACTATTAATGACTTTTTAATAGTTGTCAAGTCTAGCGTGGACATTGTTTCCTTGTTGTCACGATTCACTGACCCGCTGTAAAGTTCTTCTGGGAATCCTAAGAATTTTGTAATAATAGAAATTAGTTCGTAACATTCTGCTACCATCACCAGCGACTCGACTAGCACAATCACTAATAACAGGTTCATGATTCTACGAGTAACTGAGCGATTCCAACGGAAGGAATAATTATTATACGACAACAGCGATTTTAGTGCCCTCTAAGAAAATGACGCTATAATGTCATTGTGTCATTTCTTGCTTCGGACTATATTGTACATAATTGTCGCACTCATTTTATCTATTTTCCTGGCGCGGAGGCGAATTTAATAGTATAATGTAATAAGCTGTGAATAATACCTAAGTAATGAGTATAATGTAGTAGTAGTAGTTCAATATTTTACGTGGATTATTTTAGTGAGGATACTCCTTTCCATCAATCACCTTCTGCCTTTAGCATGATAATTATGATACACAGCTACGAATTGGCGAAAATAATTTGAATAGAGTCAACCCTTTTGGTGAGCTCGAATAACTTTACAGTTGCTAGAAGACAATGATATTTTTGAGCTAGTTAACTGAAGTAGGTTGCATGAATCGTAACAGCATAAACCCATTTTTCGATTTAAACTTTAGGCAACACTGTGGAACTCAAAGATATATAATTACACCCTCGGGTATTTTTGACCCAACTTTCATTTATTGGTGATTTATTTGACGATTTCGACGTTCTAAGAAGCAATCAAATCTAATTTTTCAAGAATACATCTTTTAAATCAAAAATGTGTTTTCTGAATTTCAATAAATGATAATGAGGCATTTCTACCACTTAAATACAAATAATTTCTAAACTTTGAAAAAATGGGCCTTTCTGACTTCAAATTCTAAGTCACATGAAGCTCAAGAACATTCCATATTTCAGCTCACAGATTGATAGAAATTGATTGGAAATTAATTTGCTTAAACGTAAACATACAGAACAGAGACTATAGGATCATCACATTTTCCCTTACTCCATGCAAGTTCGAAAAGCACTTGTCCCAGAGAGGCTGCGGTGAACAGGATAGATTTGAGCACAATTTTGCTATCATTACGGGCATCATTATGGACTATTACGGCTCGTGGTCAGCTGACCGTCACCAAAGTCAGCGAGACACAAGTTCCGACATGGTAATACAACATATCTAAATTTGGTCCGAATCGGACCAGCGGTTCTGGGGGAGTAGTGAGCACAAAATTTCGTCTATAAATATACTCATATAAATAAATATATATTCAGGGTGTTCACACTCAAGACTGTTAATCTCCCAGGGATCGATTCTACAACTAATTTCCAACAAAATGTTTCTCGTAGAGATTTTTTTATTTTTTATCGCTTTGTTTTCGTTATTCAATTTTTAAGAAAATTTTCGTGTTTTCGATCTTACATAACTCAAATTACCATATCTTTCCTAATTTACAATGTAATCTTGAAATAGATATATCGTTGGAGAGAACGGTGAATTTACTATCTCTCTAAGGTATTTAAGGTCTTTTTACTGAGTACAAATATAACGTTTGATGTGAAATTGGGAACACTATCTGTTGTTTCCCTTGAACTAAATCGTTATCAAATAGTTACGTATGTATAAGACCGAGGGAAAAACCGAGATTCAAAAGAAAATAAGATTTGGTATAGATACTGGAAGATGATGAATCATGATCAAGTTGAGCCATATACGTAATATATGATCAGAACGTGGCGCAACGTGCCTCCAAGAAGGGTTTACAGTTTTACAGTTCCAAGACCCCTCAATTTTACGCTTCACAGTAAAGATGTTTAAAAAACGAAAAAATGATGCTTGAAGTAATTTACGTTAGCACATGGTGAGAACGTAGCTAATGATTTGAGCAAAATGAAATTGGTAGGGTACAATCTTAAGCCTAACCCACAATTCCCACAAAATTTAATCAAAATCTGATGAAAACTAGATCTTGTTCACGGAGTACACTTTCGCGCATGCGCAGAAGCTAATAATTATACAATCATGTTGAAATTTACATGGAATAATTAAACCATTGTCCCGCAACTATGCACCGAATTTGAGGGCGTAAAAAAATTATGCTTGAAGGAATTTAAATTTGCGCATCCGCAATATGGATCAATGATTTGAGAAGTATGGAATTAATAGTGGACCTTTTTCAGCATAACCCGCACATTCCCTGAAAATGTCATCAAAATCAGATGTAAACTGTTGAAATTAGGATCGTTTAAGAAGGAATAAATTTTCGCGCATGCGCAATAGCTACTAATGATAGGATTATGTTGGAATTGCTAAGGAATGCTCAAATCAACCTTTCCAGATTTGAGCGAGATCAGACAACGGGGGCGTGAGAAAATTATGGAATTTACGTTTGCGCATGCGCCGAGTGAAGTATTGATTTGTGAACAACGAAACTCATAGGGGGACCATCTTCACCCTAACCCGCACATACCATGAAAATTTCATAAGAACCGGTTGAATATTGTGGAAATTAAGCTTGTTACAAGGATTTGTGGACATACACACATAGATACACACACATAGATAGAGAGAGAAAGACACGGAACAAAAGTTGTTCAGAATAGTCTAAAACGTAAAATGCGAGTGAAAATTTTAACACATTTTAACTCTGTAAAAAACGACAGCCGTTTGATTTTAGAGGAGACCAACGTTTAAATCTCTCGAAACAATGCTTCTGCTACCTATAGGTAGACTTGGGAGCAATTTAAGAGATAAAATTTAACATTTAGGTACCAACATTTCACTAGAAGGTACATCGCACGGACAATAGTTAATAAACTCGATTTTGCAACGTTATAATAAATTCCATTGGAACTATACCACCTGATAATTCCAATACAGGCATTATATCAGCTCACATTTACAGGGCAATTTTTATGTATTCTAACATCACTATCTAGACATTTTTGGTGGAATTTCGAGCTGGATCGTTTATTCAATAGATCCGCTATCAACGCTTGATTTCTCTATCTTCTCGCGTTAAGAAATTTGAAGGTTTTTTTCTCGATGTTCAAGCCCTTAGGGAAAGCGAACTATTCAACGTACAGCGTTGCGGGTGGTTTTAATAGATTCTTTGGGATTAAATTTATCATTGACAAGCAAAAAATTATAACTGTTACTTAGAAAATTTTCGATATAATTAATAGGTAATATTTTACTTTAATATTATTATTTAGGCATGGTATTCATTATAATATTGATATAACGATTTGCTGTATATAACACATAACGTTTGATGTGAAATTATGAATATTATTTGGTGTTTCTCTTGAACTAAATCGTTATCAAATGGATACGTATGTAAAATACCGAGAAAAAATCCAAAAGAAAAGAAGATTTGGTATAGATACCAAAGTTGAGTCATATTCTGCTCCTCTATCGCTTCTTCATTGGCAGTTTCCAGCATAATAACAGTTTCTTTTGGAATATAGTATTTTACGCTGAGATAAATTGCGAGTTGAAAATATTAAAGGGTCGGAAGAAATAAGCAAACAGTTGAAAAGCGAAAGTAGTATCTCTTCGATTTTATTGCAAATATTGCAAGTTTTTATTGCAAATTTTATCGAAAGCTAATTCGCCTTTTTTAATTTCAATGAAACAAATTTTGTTCGCAAACTAAGAATCCATTTTTTTATTATTTCAATTCGATTAAAACGTGTAATAATCGCAAACGACTGTGACGATCGTACTAACTAAAACGAACAATTTTACTGGACAATATTTACGATAGTTAGAGAAGTTGATTTTGAAGTGTTGGTTGAGGAGATAAAATAATTAATGCGGACAGCACCATTCTAGATATTAATATCTCATCTCGTTGGCTTCACCCTTTACTAAAGTCAACAGTATGAAAAAAATGAATTTTATATTATCTCAATTTGGGGAAAATTCGAGCAACTTTTTCTTTTGCATTATGTTTGCCATATAATTTTTACTCTAACTCAACAGTTGAGGATATAGGTATGTTCTGGCACAGGGGCCCACACAGGGCAGATATACGAACACACACAAAACATATCAAAATGTCTTTAGCTGCAGACTCGTATGTGTTGCAGACTCGTATGCAAGCTCTAAGAGCCATTCAGCTGATCCGAACCCTGGGCATCGTCAAGTAATGTCCTAAAGAGGCTGATACGATATTACAGCTTCCTATAGTGTAAAGTATAGAAATTACCTATTAAAATGATTTAACCACCGCTTCACAAATCAAACCGTTCTCGCAATATTCGGATCACCTGCTATGAATCACATAATCGAAACACCAGCTCAATGAAATCATCAGAAATTAACAAGCGGTTGCAATCATGTTCACAGTATCAATTATTGAAAATGATCACCTGTGTGTAAACAATTATTCATATAACCATGGTCATAACTCAGCTTGCTGGCCACGCACTTCGCAGTAGTTAACATAATATGGTTGGATAAATCGAGAGCTTTCGAACGAATGGTCAACGGATTTTGTGGGATAAAAAACGACGAAGTACCATTTCCCTAGCAACGACTCGGTTGTAAGCGGAAATCAGCAGAAATGTTTCATAACGCTTTCTACGTCACACTTTTTGAGTTATGTGCCATAGTAAAGGCATAAAATGTCAATAGCGTTGACGTTACGTTCAACGTAAATGTGAACGTTGGCAGGTTGGTGCGTTGGCATTACGTAACGTCAACAACAACGTCAGCAATGTAACGTCAACTTGCTAACGTAACACTAACGTATTCTTAACGTAACATGTCATCAAGAGGTTGACGCGTCAACGCTGTTCCATATATTTTGTGTGGATAAGTATGTCTACCCTTTCTTGGTCCGTGGGCCAAAACATACTTATATCCTCTACTCTAAACCTATAAGAATCTAGACTTGATCGCGTTCAAGTCGAAACTAGCAGTCTCGTAAAACCAAATAATTAGTTGAAAAAAAAAAATAAATAAAAAATCACTGTAAGGAACTACATACCTACTTATAAACTCGTAAACGAGTTCCACTATCTGCTTTACAAGCAGATACCTACCATGTTACATGGATATGTCTTTGATTGGGGATTTCATAACGGTTGTCCTCGAGAGTTGTAAAAAAATCCTTTAACTTTGGACTGTAGGCGACGAAATGTAGGATAAAGAATTTATTCTATTATTCTTGGAGACACAATAAGCATACTATATTACCATACATACTATTAAAGTTATTTCTCCAATACAGGCGCTATCATTTTTATGTTCATGATAGCCTTATTTTTCATCAATAAATGAAATTATTTCATTTATTGTTTTATTTTATAACGTTTCGTTCTCTTACTGAGGACATCTTCAGATCTTGCTTTCTTGACTTTGAGTTGACTTGGTGAGTCACTGTTTTATTTGACAAATCTGTTATATTCGGATGTTTATAAATTTTTCCCTGGAGACACCAAGATCTGAAGATGTCCTCAGTAAGAGGACGAAACGTTATCAAATAAAACAATAAATGAAATAATTTCGTTTATTTTCCCTGGGCCGCATCCCGACTAATTCCAACAAAACAACGGTTTACTTATAGAAATGTTGAAAATAACTGTGGAGAGAAGCCACTACAATGAGTTGTTGTTAACAGTCGACTGTTGTCAAGAGGATAAAAATGTTTCCTATGGAGTGGAGTAAATGATGCTATTGCTTTACGTTAAGAATATTGTAACCGGCTTATTAAAATTGTTTATAGTCCAATCAACTTAGTTTAGGAATGTAGCCAGGTACGTAAGGAGGGGGAAATCGGTAGCTTGAGATGTGAACTTTTATCACATAAATCAAGCGCTTTCCAACGAGTGGCGAACGATTTCTGTGCTATGAAAACTACGGAAGTTCCATTCCCCTAGCAACGGATTGGTTGTACGTGAACATCATTAGAAATTGTGACATCAACTTTTGCGTGACGAAAATTTTTGGTTGACCCCCCAGAGCAAAGACATATCCATGTCAAAATGTCTGTCAAGTTGGGTGAGGCAGATAGTATCCTCGTTTACCTATCATGACTGCATTAATCATTGAAAAGTTTTAAATGATCCTGAAAAATTCCATAGCGGAAAAAACTAAATCAAGAAGTAGCGTGAAATGTCATATTTGGTCAATTAAGAAACGAAAAAATGATACTCAATGTAATTTACGTTTGAGCAAGTGCAGGATGAACTGATGACTTGAAAACAATGAAATAGGTACGGGACCATCTACAAACTAAACCGCGCATTCACTGACTATATCATCAAAATCGGATGAAAACTGTGGAAAATAATTTCGTTGCATTTATTTCAAATTGGTGCATGCGCAGTAGCTATTAATGATAACATCATGTTGATATTGATATGGGGCAATCAAGTCTTCTTCTTCCAACTAGTATCTAAATTTAAGCGAAATTGAACGACTTGAGTGCAACAAAATGAAGGATAATGTAATTTACGTTTTCGCAAGCGCAGAATGAACTGATGAGTTGAGAACAATGTAATAGGTACGAAACCATCTAGAATCTAACCCGCGCTTACCCTGACAATTTCATCTAAATCGGATGAAAACTAGAAATTAAGGTCGTTACAAGGATTTCACATTGGCGCATGCGCAGTAGCTATTAAAGATACAACCATGTTGAAATTGGAGATGATTAACTCGTCATCTTTCAACTATCATCCAAATTTGAGCGAGATCGGATGACTATGGCGTGATAAAATAAAGCATAATGGAATTTACGTTTGCACATGCGCAGAGTGAAGTATTGATAATACAACAATGAAACTGATAGGAGATCGTCTACACCCTTGCCCGCACATTCCTTGAAAATTTCATCCAAATCGGATAAAAACTGTGAAAAATAAGCTTGTTACAAGGATTTCATATTGGGGCATGCGCAGTAGCTATTAATGATACAATCATCTTGAAATTGATATTGGATAATCAAATTGTCGTCCTCCAACTAAGATTCAAATTTGAGCGAGATCGGTCCATCAGTCTATTGTCCATGCTCTTATCGTCCCATTTGTGTTAAGTATAATTTGTATTATTATAAAAAAGTAGCGTCTTATATTCAAGACAATAATTGATCTACTAAATTTCAAATATGTTTACCTTCAAATCAATAAATTTACAGTCATATAGCATAATCAGATGGGCGATTTTTTGTATTTTTCGCATTATAATTTTGTTAGTTGTTTTGAAATTTCATCAACTCATGTGAACAGAAACCATTAATAATATAAGGAAAAGAAACTTTCTTTAAATACAGCTGTGCTATTCAACAAATTTTTGAATTGTTATCATTTTTGAACAGTTGTTATTGATATTCGAATTCATTTTAATGAAATTTAAGCATGTTTTTTTAGCACAAATTAATACGATTTTCTGAAGTTTCTAGTACAGTGATTAGATTATAATAAATGTTACTCGTAATTAAGAAATAACTTGGTCTGTATAATAAGAATTGCTGTAGCACGGTTGATGAAACCTTGTCAGAGAGGAAGTAAGAAGCTAGCCTAAAATTTCTAAAATGATCCATTAAAGATTTAATTAGGGTGGCTAAATTCATAGTCATCATTTCACCACATTTTCTGACATGGGAGAATATCAGGTACCATATTACCATCTGTCTCATCACTTAGCTCCTTATCTTTCAAGCTAGGGTCATGCCACAGATACTTCTGGAGGGGTAGAATTTTCATGCTTACTTTGTGTACGGAAATCCTCTGGAATCATGATTTATGAACTTCTAATGTCGATCGAAGCTCAACCTGAATATTTATCTTGTTGACCTGAATATTAAGTATTGACTCTTTCTGGGTTATCTGAAGGATATTGAAGTAGCTGTCGTCCTGGGTGTCATTTCGAACGTAGTAGATTTGAAACAGCGGCGAAGTGAACTAATCTGATGGACTGCAAGAATTGGTTGACTGTGCGTACTAACAGCACTGTTATTAGTTCTATTTTCCAATGTTTTGGTTGCATTTAGAGTTGATTTTTGATCAGTTGTATAAGGTTGATTGTTTAAGAGCTGATTCCTCTCCTTTGCTATTTCTAAGACCTGTTGCAAGGTGAGGTTATTGTTTCAAAAGTCTCACACCAATATCAACTGACTTAAAACCTCAAATTATCCTGCACTAACTGCTACTTTGTCAGCACAAACGTCTACGAAAGTTGGCGACTTACCACCAACTTATTTTACCTATATATTCACCCAGCCTTATGCTTATGCCAGGCAAAACTATTATACTGGCTTGATGAAAATACCATTCAAAACACTAACCGCTTCTCCAAGTTTTCTACAATACGCCTAATTATAAACTCGTACCTTGGAATGATATGCTCATGTTTTGCTAGGCAGACACTTGGCACTTAATTTTTATTTATTTTTTCATTTATTTAATTTTTTTCTGTTTCCTTTCGTTTTTGAGGGTTAAAATTAAATTCCCAAAACGTATGGACTAGTATATTGGGACTGCGTAGATGGATCTATTCTGGAGCATTTGGGTTAGAGATGTCGCTGCATTTTCAAACGATAATCTTATGCCGAATGAATTGTAACAAAAACTTTTGATTAAGGTTTATTCGGTATAAAATTTGTAACCGTATTAGGAACTAGGGAAACTAGAAACTCTTAATCGTATGATTTCAACGTAAGACAAATATCGGTACACAGTACACTACTCTTCTTTTCGATCGCAGTAAATGTGTATTACATACATCGTTCAGAAGAAATATTCCGAGGAAAGGCATATCTTTGTAACTTTTGAATGGTTCCCGTGTCTTGCGGCAGCATATGCGTAAAACTATGAATTGAAATTGAAGAGCCACATGGGGACAACGACAAATATTAGCAGTAGAATGGCCACCACTATTGGCATCAGCACGATCACTAAAATTAAAATGCCCATTACGCCCATGAGGATAAATGGCCCAATTATCGGAAATAGGAAAATGAAACCGATCACGTCTATTAATAAAATTGCCAAAACAGTTGCTGTGCTCGGTCTTTTAGAGAAGAAACTGCTCCCCGCGTCGCTGTTAGGTTCTGTTGTGGTTTCAGGAGATCTTGCTGAATGATGATAACAATCCGACAGCATCATCGACCCGAATAACACAATCACACATAGCCACTTCATAATTCCAACTGAGCGATTTCAGGTAAAAGAATAACGATAATACAACTTCCCAATGTTTATGACTGCATTAATATTTTTGTCAGTTGTCTCTCTTATGATTACGAGCGCACTACAATGATCATAACCGTCATTTTCACTTTACGTGTTTCGAACGCAAGGAAGAAAAAGTTAAACCTATCACCCGTGACGGATAACCACCATATCTTTTAACGCGATTCGTTTTTGACACGGAATCCAAATTCCATTATAGTCAATTTATTTGCGTTAACTGTATGATATTCACACAACAATGAATTGGTAGAAAAGGTATAACTAAAGATAGCCCTTTAGGTGTACAGTATTGGTGTTTGCTGCAGTTGCTGGAAGACAATGATACTTGACCTTGCTAACTGAACAGATATATTTTATAATCAATGCTCGTAAACGCGCTGGTTTTACGACATAACTATTATAACTAGAATTGAGGATAGTAGTAAACGGTAGCAGTGGCTCAGCCAAATCTTAAACATCCCAAACGCAAGAACACTTACCATTGAAGTAGATACTCATCACGCACAGGCAAACAGACAGACACGAAACCAAAGTTGTTCAGGGATTATATTTACTTTCAATACATGAATTTGGCCAATTCGCACGTATATGTAAAAAGTCCAGTCGTGCAGCATAACCCCATGAGCGAATTTTTGAAGAAATCTTCGACTTTGGGTCTGCGTGCTAGTACGTACATAAATAGAACTTCTTCATAATTTCATGGCTGATATTTTCTAAGCCACAGTCAGTATTAAGGCTACATCAAGTCCTAAAACAGTTGAGCGTAAAACATTAAAGAGAGCGACCGAGAGAATCGGAGGACGGAATATTTCACAGAGTAAACTCATCAGTTGTGATTACTCTTTTTTTTTTTTTTTTTTTTTTTTTCTTTTTTAACAAGCACCTACTACCTACGTTTTAAACAGCATGGTTCTAGGATTGGTTATAAAGGGATAGGTACTTCCATAAGAGTAGTTCAATCTGAATTTGGACAATGTTTCATGCAAATATTACCGATTTTTACAACTAGCGAACGGCATTATTTCGATTTTTGACTGATTTTTCAACATTGAAATTTTTGAAAACTTGATACAGATTCTTATAGGACATTTTACGCTGATTCCGAATATACCCCATGTTAGTATGCTGAAAAAATTATTTCACACAACAAATCGCAAAAAACAGGCTATTTTGCAATTTTTTACTACATTTTTGAAAATGTCAACCCGAAGATGTAATCCGATCGTGCTGGCCAACGAATTTGAACTTTCGTTTTGTGTCCTTAACATTTTAAAATTTGTTTGAAGTTTCTAGCACAATTCTACGGACAGTTATCGTCTGGAATGGCACATACATACATACATACATACATACATACATACATACATACATACATATATACATACATACATACATTAAAAAAATGCGTTAAACTTCAGAATATGATTCAGAATAGCCTGAAACGGATTTCTGTTTTTTAAATCACATTCTACAAATTTTGAGGCGAGAGCAATAGCTTAATTTTCTTCAAAAATTCGCTAAAATGCGTTAAACTTCAGAATATGATTCAGAATAGCCTGGAACGGATTTCTGCATAAAATTTTTTCAAAAATTCACATTCTACAAATTTTGAGGCGAGAGCAATAGCTTAATTTTCTTCAAAAATTCGCTAAAAATGGGGATTTCCTGGTGGTTTTTCATTGATAATGATAATAACCTATACCGGGTCAACTGTAGTCCTAGGCATCTAATCGTTTTCCTCGTCCCTCTGAACAGAACTGCCCTAATGACCGAAAATTGGATCTACACCCTGACCAAAGAGCAGATTTTGGTGTACGGTTGTGACCATTTGTCCGCGAGCACCCCTGCCATTCTTTTGAGGAATATTTGATACTCCTTGTGGCGAGCTCCATCACACGAACATATCAACGCACAGTGGTCCAGAAACCCCTTTTGGTTTATTATTTCCAATAATAAGCCTATGTGATCGTGTAGCAAAAAATTTTTATAACCCCCCCTCAAACGTTGTCACTTTACGTTTCAAGGTACGTAGAATCCAAATTTGAAATGTCCGTCCGCCGTTCGCCGTTCGCCGTCCGCCGTCCGGGCCATAAAAGGCCTAAGAATTGACTTAAAAAACCCGTTCTTTCGCACATAGACTCCATTTGGGGTCTAGTTGGTCCTAACGTTTAACCATCCCGATCGCTTCACTCGCATAGATGCTATGGGCCAAAAACGGGCGAAAAAGTGTCTTTTTCTACGCGCGCACGCCTGGCACGCTTGGCAGGGGGTCACGGTGGGCGGTGAAGGGGGGTGAGCGGGGGGGTGGAGTGAGAGGAGGCGCTGGCGCCGGCGCCGCGGCACCTTGTGGTGGGTATGGCGCCGGCGTTCCTTCGAGGCATGAATATATGTTTTTTTCAAGGTCATATTTGTGTGTTAATACCAAAGCTTTTCCTACGCATATTTAATAACATACCCTCTCGACTTTTCGTACGTACTTAGATAATGATATTAAGGCAATAACTATTTGAATAGATAGGAGCTCAAATCGAGAAATATAAACATGCGTATATAATTATAGAAGTTGGTTGTGGTAGAAGAAGGTTGTGGCAACTCGAAATAGGACACGCCGAGGAGTCTGGACGGGCCTTATGACGTACGCTAGCCAACTAAAACTATGATCATACTCAATTGAAAAAATAATAAACCTATGTGAAATAATTTGCAGCGTTTTCCAGGAAAAAATCAAGAAATTCGAAAGTCTTTATGGAAGGAATAGTTTGATATCCGGAGCTGTTTAGAATTTGTTGGAGAGTCAGAGGTTTCAGCTGGTATAAAATGTTTTCTCGTTCAGCTACACTCATTGAATCTTGCAATTGTGCCATAATTTAGTTTGTTTATGCAAGTGGTAATTAGTAGAGATGATGTAGATGTAGAGAAAAACTCTCAGGGCGGGGGTTTTGAGCCCCCAGCACGGAAGCCTGTTGGCTTATTGTACTTTCCTGAGAGTTTTTTGTTTAATCAAGGAGACTCAGCCCCCTGATAAGGGGTGGTAGGCTCTTGATTAATTGTTCGCTCGGAATGGAGCTCATCGGGGTTTGGGCCCCAAAGAGCTCAATTCTGCGATGGGTGAGTGCAGGGCACTCGAAGATTATGTGGGATGCCGTTTCGTCAGTCTCCTCACATAGTCTGCACAGGGTTGAGTTTTGTGTGACCCCTATGCGATGTAGGTGAAATCGTAGGGGTGCAAAACCGGTTATGAGGCTAACCAGTGTTTTTAGTTCCCTACGGTTTTTCCTAAGTAGCCCCTCAGTAATTTTGGTGTTGAGTTCAGCCACCATAAGTTTACTGTGGGTGTGTCCTTCGATATTGACCCATCTTTTAGCGGTTTGTTGGTTGACCCACGTGTTGATGGTTTTTCTGAAGGTGGTTTTTGGTAAGCCGACTGCTGGCTCAGGCCCTACGAATGGGGTTTGGGAGCCCCTTCTCGCGAGCTCGTCAGCCTTTTCGTTGCCAATAATGCCTCTATGCCCCGGCACCCACTCCAGGCGAACCCGGTTGTGTTTGGCTAGGTTGTTGAGGGTTTGCATGCAGCACCATACCACTCGGGACGAGATGGTTGGAGCCGTTAGTGCTTTTATCGACGCTTGACTGTCAGAAAGGATGCGGACGTGGGCATTTTTATGCCCCCTCCTAAGACTCTCCGCAGCTGCTGCCTCGATTGCCACAATTTCTGCCTGGAATACAGAGGTGTGTTGCCCAAGTGGAAACGAAGTGTTCCACCTGGGTTTAGCCCCATGTATTCCTGCGCCAGTTCCTGCTTCCATTTTTGACCCATCTGTGAACCAGATGATGTCATTGGAGCAGCATTTGTTCTCCCATAGCCCCTCTCTTGTAATGATTGACGTGTAGAGATGGGGTTGGGAGAGAGTTTTGGGCATGATATCGGCCACCATGTCGAGTAGTGGTTCTTGTATCAGTTCCAATATGTTGGTATGACCTCGGTGAGGAGTTGTCCGCCAAGAGCCATTCCATTTCAGCCTCAGGGAGGCCATCATGGCCTCTCCTTTTATGAAGATATCCACTGGGGGTAGACCCAGTAGAACCTCCATGGTTGCTGTGGGTGTACCATGCATTGCTCCAGTGATGGTTAGACAGGCCAGTCGCTGGATGCTGGTGAGAGTTTGTCGGGCTCCCACCTGACCTGCCTTGTGCCACCATACAACGCAACAGTACGTTATTATGGGTCTAACAATGGCGGTGTAAATCCACAGGACCATCCGCGGTTGTAGCCCCCATACCTTCCCACATGTACGCTTAGCGCACATGAGGGCTCCTTTGCATCTGTTTGCAATGTATCCTAGGTGTTTATTCCAGGTGAGTTTTGTATCCAGGTATACGCCCAGATATTTGACCTCACGTTGAAAGGGCACCCTTGAATTAAAGAGAAGAGGTTCTGAAAGGCCCCTCAAATTTCTTTTTCTGGTGAAGGTTACAAGTGTGGTTTTGCTGGGGTTTACATTTAGGCCCTCAGTGCCACACCAGTCTTCCACCACTTTCAGAGCTGACTGAGCCAGATCTGAGACTACTCCAACGAATGGTCCCCTAATCAGGATGACCACATCATCGGCATAGCCTTGAGCGTAAAAACCGAGTGTGTTGAGTCGTTCAAGTAAAGAGTCCACAACGAGGTTCCACAACAGTGGGGATAGTACCCCCCCCTGCGGGCAGCCCCTCGCCACAGACACCTCCACTGATTCCCAAGGAGCTCAGCATTTACCGTTCTACTCGTAAGCATAGTTTGTATCCACCTACATATGGTGTTGTTTATGTTATGCCTTTGAGTAGCCCTTATAATGGAGGTTACTGAGGTTGAATCAAAAGCCCCCTCTATGTCCAAAAATATTCCTATTGCAAATTCCTTGTCAGCCAGCACAGTTTCCACCCTGGTGACTAGGTGGTGCAATGCAGCTTCACAGGATTTGCCTTGTTGATAGGCAAATTGGTTGGGGTGAATGGGCCTCTCTATTAAGGAGGTTTCCCTCAAGTGTCTATCGACAAGTTTTTCCAACGCCTTCAAATTGAAGGATGTCAGACAGATGGGTCTAAATGCTTTTGCCTGGTTGTACCAAGGTTTCCCTGGCTTTGGCAAAAATATGACCCTTGCTTGACACCATCTTCTGGGGATCGTGCCTGTTGCCAGGCTCGCCCTAAAGAGAGCACCTAGTATCCTAACGACATTGTCCCCCCCCTCTTGTAGAAGTTTCGGGATGATGCCGTCCGGGCCGGGTGATTTATAGGGGTCAAATGAGTTGATGGCCCACATCACTCGCTCTTTGGTGACTACACTCTTTGCCACCTCCCAGTCTAAGGGAGAGGATTTCCCGCCATTAGTGCGGGCTGGTGGGTCAGAGTCTGTACCTAGAGCATTTATTACTAAACAGCCAGGGAAGTGGGTCTCCAGCATGAGTGCCAGAGTGTCCCCAGCTGTTGAGGTATATTCTCCATTTGGTTTCACAAGTGTTCCAATTGGATTGATAGGATCTTTAGCAAGGATTCGCTGGAGTCTGGCGCATTCAGAGGCACTTTCTACCTCTTCGCAGAACCTCCTCCATGCTTCCCTTTTTGCTATTCTAATAAGTTTCCTATATTCAGCTAATTTGGTCTTGTAATCATCCCAATAGCCGGTCTTTTTGGCTCTGTTGTACAGTTTGCCAGTTTCACGTTTGACAGCTTCTAGTTCCGTATTCCACCAGGAAACCTGGATTGGCGAGGGCCCAGTTGTTGTCAGGGTGTGATTGTTGTATGAGGCGAGTAGCGCGCTTTCCAGCTCTTCCGCCAGGGCCTCGATATCATTGTTATTGTGTATTTTGGTCCGAATTTCTCTCAACCTGCCCTCTACTTCCTCCTTGTAGTTCTTCCAGTTCGTTTTCCTAGGATCTCTATGTACCTGTCGTGTTTTACCCAAACCTTGGATTACCACGACAATGTACATGTGATCAGAATAGGAGGGGATATCGGATACGAACCATTTTTCAATTTTTCTTTCAAGCAGAGGGGTTGTGATGGTAATGTCGAGAACTTCTTTCCTGGATGAGGTTACAAATGTTGGTTTGTTTCCCCGGTTTGCCAAATATAAATCATTGGCTACCAGGTAGTCAAATAACAGGTCACCTCGTGTGTTGATGTCAGTGCTTCCCCACGCACTATGGTGGGCGTTGGCATCTGCACCCAAAAGTAGCTGCATGTTGTCATTGCGGCATTTTTCAATAAGGTTAGCCACTTCTTCTGGTGGAGGTCCTCTTGAAGTATCTGCATCTCCTGGGAAGTACGCTGAGGCAGTGACTATATGCTCCCTATGGTTGCCTTCCTCGAGGATGATTTTCACTGCAACTAAGTCTCTGAAACAGAACTCAGACATGGTTAGTGAATTTATATCATTTTTGACAAATATGCAGGAGCGAACATTTTCAGCGCAGTTGCGCTTGTAAATGAGCTTTCCTCCTGCGTTATTGAGGCCAGCAACTCTGCCCCGGGAAACCCAGGGTTCCTGGATGAGTGCGACGTCATATTTGCCAGCTGCAAGCAGTTGGCATAGATTTGCTGTGGCCACCTTGTTGTGCTGCAGATTAATTTGAAGAATCTGCAGCATTTTTAGGTGGTGAGAGGAGCTCAGCATAGACCAAATCAGTCTCCACGTCAGACAGTCTTTCCACGGAGTGGGTACCATGTACTATGACCATCTTGGTGGCGGTGGGTGCACCACTATACTCACCCTGACTCCAGCCAGAGCTAGAGGTCTCAGGTCGAGCAAGGGCAGCTCCCCATTGCTTCTTTGGTTGCTGTTTGGAAGCCGAGGATGGAGGTGGGGGTGTGTGTGGGGTTCGAAGCCGCTTTCGCGGTGTTTCTACCCCAGCCCCCTCCCAACCAGCAGCTAGGGGGCCAATGGGCCTAGGACTAGTGGGACCACCATGTCTGAGGGGTTTGTCGACACACGTGTGTGTCTCTGCCCCTCGAAGACCGGTAGCCCCATCCCGAGCCCCAGCCCCCACGGCTGCCAATATAGGGTTCCCCATCTTTGGCTTCGGGTTTTTCCCCTTTTTAGGGTAGATTTCTAAGTGGTTCATTTTTATTCCCACGAGAAGCTAGGGATATAAACGTCCACCCGCGCAGAGCCCCGCATGCGCGGGTAAGCCTAATTACACCCAGGGGGTCGGCCGGTACCCTGGGGCAGCCGTTTGAGATGCACATTACCCTCTGCATCATGCAGACCCTAGGCACGGCGTGCACACCCTGTCTTGAGGGGGGGAGTCCGTTCTTAGTAACCAGTGCAATAGCTCACACTGCCCAGTATACTCCTAGGAGATACTATCGTGCAATGGACAGTGCGAGCCGTGGCTAAGCCCTCCCACCACGTCGAGGTGACGGACATAGGGAGGGAAGTGGTAATTAGTGCATATGAGAATGTCCAGGCTAGCTCGTAATTTTTTTTCTTGAAGTCGACAATCATGGCCAACGCTTCGCAAGGTTGATTGAATTTTTGTGTTTTAATAAACCACCTAGAAATATTTCAATTTTACTATGCTCATTTTTGATTTCGAAGAGCAATTACAGCAGAAATGCAATGGTTCTTGAATATGTGTACAATGAGATTTAATAACTATTGGCTGCTGCTGATTGCTACTCAGAGGTTCAGATCATTAAATATCTCGAGATTTGTAAGGCAAAGTTTTAAGAAAAAAATCTATTCTAGGTGGACCTAATTATGTTGAAGAAGTTGAAAGCGTTTTGAAAAGCAGTAGAGGAAGATAATTTGCATCGAATGACACCACCGCCAGATCTCTAACACGTTTCTTCGATTTTTGGCGATTTTTCGAAGTTCTCGTGACCTACAACTCACTACCCATTTCTAAGGAGATCCTCAACAAGTGTGTGGTAGATCACAAAAACTTCGAAAAATCGCCAAAAATTGAGAAAAAAACGAGTTAGAGAGCTGGTCGTGTTCTTATTCGATGCAAAACTTTTTCCTCTATACAACATTTTTTCAGTACAAAAAAAATTTGGTCAGATCCGAAGGTTAAAAAGTGAGAAAATTGTCAAAAATCTATTTCTTGGGTCGAAGAAGCTATTTTAGGTACTAGGCCATGGGGTATATTCGGAATCAGCTCAAAATGCTCTATAAGAACAGATAATAAAATAATTGTGCCCACCTTGAATCGGTTCCTGGGCCACTGTGCAATGGCGTGAAGGAACCTTGAAGGTCCACAGCTAAGTGGTTGTACTTCGTGTGTTTGGCTTGAATGGTTTATAACGTAAAATGCAAGTGGAACTTTTGATTTTGGAGACAAAACATTTTTCATCTTTTGAAAGTGAAATCAATGCTCCGCTACCTTATAGGTAGACTCGGAAACCGAAGTTACATCCGCAATTATCTGCAAATGAACCTTTTCATTTCATTTCGCATCAATCCAATCCTTCTTCACCAATAATTTTTACTGTACCACTTTCCAGGGTCAAACTTTAGCATCCCAACTCTGATCTTTGGGAGGACGAATATGATTGAATTAGAAGCGGAATCACGTCCTCGACGTTAATCATTCAGTTGCCCCTCGTTGTGGAGTGGTGTCATGAGCTCGCTCAATGGGCTTAAGTGCTCTCGACGTTGGATCATTGAGTGTGGAGGGTGCCTACACCTAATCATAATCAAAAAGTTGACATCGATCCCACTCACGTAAAATGCTGCGTCGAGTTATGTAAAAGAAGTGGCGTATATGGTTGGTCTGTTGGTCCCTTCGTAATCACATCAATGAAACGGTATCTGGGTCGGAATAATAATCATTTGTCGACTACCGGAACGACTTAATTCTAGGAACTCTCCTAGTTCTTTGAATATTATGTCGAGAATTTGTTAATCATGTTCCTGCTAACAAAGTAGCTACTGACAGTCCTAACTTTAGAGTTTATGAAGGTGAGAAAGGTGGGGTAGGTATGCGAGGGAACTAAAACAACCTGTCAAAGCAATATCATCGTACACTGAGGGAGGGAAGTAGTCTGTATTCCAAGTTCGACGAAAAGATCACCGAGCACTCTCCGTATAGGAAAACACAATAAGAATCGTTTCACACTCAATTAGATTAGTTAGTTTCGGTCAGGATTCAGTTCGTTTTCGAAGGTCGTCTGACAAGTGCGCACCGACGATTCGGTTAAGCGGCTATTTTAGTATAAGAACCTTTCGTGCATACAAAGACAGTTACTGCTTCCGAGTCTACCTAAATTGTTTTAAATTGTGAAACATTGTTTTCACTTTCGAGAGAAAAAAATTTTTGGTCCCCCAAATCGAAATTTCCTCTCGCATTTTACGTTTTATACCATTCTGACCAACTTTAATGCATTTAAAAAGAAACTTTGGTTCCGTGTCTCTCTGTCTATCTGTGTTTGTGTCTGCCGTGTGTCGCAAATCGTTGTAACAACCTTATTGACATGGATATGTCTTTGCTCTGGGGGGTCAACCAAAAATTTCCGTCACGCAAAATTGATGTCACAATTTCAGTGTTTTTCATGTACAACCCAGCCGTTGCTAGGGGAATGGAACTTCCGCAGTTTTCATCGCACAAAAATCATTCGCCACTCGTTGGAAAGCGCTTGATTTATGTGATAAATGTTCACATCTTAAGCTACCAATTTCCCCCTCCTTACGTACCTGGCTACATTCCTAAACTAAGTTGATTGGACTATATAAACAATTTTAATAAGCCGGTTACAATATTCTTAACGTAAAGCAATAGCATCATTTACTCCACTCCATAGGAAACATTTTCATCCTCTTGACAACAGTCGACTGTTAACAACAACTCATTGCGTCTGTATTGGAGAAATAACTTTAATTTATAGTATGCTTTTTGTGCCTCCAAGAATGATAAAATAAATTCTTTATCCTACATTTCGTCGCCTACAGTCCAAAGTTAAAGGATTTGTTTACAACTCTCGAGGACGACCGTTATGAAATCCCCAATCGAAGGCATATCCATGTAACATGGTATCTGCTTGTAAAGCAGATAGTGGAACTCGTTTACAAGTTTCGGTACGGTTGTTTTTTTCCACAGTTTTCATCCGATTTGGATGAAACTTTCAGGGGATGATCGGGCTAGGGGGTAGACGGTCCCTCACCAGTTTCATCGTTCTTGAGTCAACACCTCACTCTGCGCATGCGCAAACGTAAAACCAAGCATCATTTTCTCACGCCCTAGTCGTCCTATCTTGCTCAAATTTGAATGATAGTTGGGGAATGACGATTTTATCATCTTATATAAATTCTAACATAATTGTATCATTGATAGCTACTGCGCATGCGTCTATGTGAAATCCTTGTAACAATTTTATTTTCCACAGTTTTCATCCGATCTGGATGAAATTTTCTGGGAATGTGCGGGCAAGGGAGTGGACGGTCCCCTGCCAGTTTCATTGTTCTTGACTCAATACTTTGCTCTGCACATGCGCAAACGTAAATTTCATTATGCTTCATTTTTTCACACCCTAGACGTCCGATCTCGCTCAAATTCGGATGATAGTTGGGGCATGACAATTGGATCATCCCATTTAAGTTTCAACATGATTGTATCACTAATAGCCACTGCGCATGTACCAATTTGAAATACCTGTAATGTCCTTAATTTCCTCAGTTTTCATCCGATTTTTAATGAAATTGTCAGCGAATGAGCGGTTTAGGTTGAAGATGGTCCCGTACCTATTTCATTGTTTTCAACTCATCAGGTCATTCTGCGCTTGCACAAACGTCATTAAGTATAATTTTGGTTTATTATTTCCAATAATAAGCCTATGTGATCGTGTAGCAAGCAATTTTTATAACCCCCCCTCAAACGTTGTCACTTTACGTTTCAAGGTGCGTAGAATCCAAATTTGAAAAATGTCCGTCCGCCGTCCACCGTTCGCCGTCCGGGCCATAAAAGGCCTAAGAATTTACTTAAAAAACCCATTCTTTCGCACATAGACTCCATTTGGGGGTCTAGTTGGTCCTAACGTTTACCCATCCCGATCGCTTTACTCGCATAGATGCTATGGGCCGAAAACGGGCAAAAAGTGTCTTTTTCGAGACTTTGAGTGTTAGACGTGTTAGACGCACGCCTGGTACGCTTGGCAGGGGGTCACGGTGGGTGGTGAGGGGTGGTGAGCGGGGGGAGGAGTGAGAGGAGGCGCCGCGGCACCTTGTGGTGGGCATGGCGTTCCTTCGAGGCATGAATATATGTTTTTTCTAAGTAGGTCATATTTGTGTGTTAATACCAATGCTTTTCCTACGCATATTTAATAACATATCCTGTCGACTTTTCGTACGTACTTAGATAATGATATCTATTATTAAGGCAATAACTATTTGAATAGATAGGAGCTCAAATCGAGAAATATAAACATGCGTATATAATTGTAGAAGTATAGGTTGTGGCAACTCGAAATAGGACACGCCGAGGAGTCTGGACGGGCCTTATGACGTACGCAAGCCAACTAAAACTACGATCATACTCAATTGAAAAAATAATAAACCGTTCTGAAATAATTTGACGTGTTTTTGTTTCTTAATTGACCAATTATGACATTTCACGCTACTTCTTGATTTACTCTTTTTCACTATGGAAGTTTTCAAGATCATTCAAAACTTTTCAATGATCTATACATTCATGATAGGTATGTGAGGAATTTATCTGCCACACCCAACTTGGCAGACTTTTTTTATTTTTTTTTTTTTTTATTTATTCATTTTTTTCTCTCTCTTGTAGAAATAGACTACATTCTTCACTAACTTCCGTTTTGAAATGGGTTTCCACAACTCCGCCGCGAGTGATTTAGTTCCCTTTAGTTCGTAATTTTCACTGTTTCAACTATCAATCAGATTCCTATTTCAAAGTGACAGTTGAAGTTGAAGTGTTCTTAGTGTTAAATTTGTATCAGTCTGACTGATGATGGGATAAGATCCAAAATATATATATCTTTATCCAAAATCAAACTTTTTAAAGGAATTTTTTTTGTGTGTGTGTGATGACGAAAAGAAATTGTACCTAGAAGTTATGATCACTCGAGAGTTTTACGTTTGGGTATGCACAGATATTACTTGGTTAAGTAGCGATATAATTCATGTGGTCTCTTTTAGGGACCGTGAAATCGTACTTCAATTTAGTTTTCCCTGAATCTAGTTTTGGACTCGAAATATTTTGCGTGTTTCTAGGATTAGCTAATACGCATGAAGTGTAGGTATGTATGCCATTGTATGCCAAACATGAAGGTGTAAATCAGAATGTGCTGTATGTGTGTGGGAATTCCGTTTTTGGAGGATTGTAATTTCACCTCTCAAAAGTAATCACAATGCATCTGTTTCCAAGCACATGCAATACGCGGGTAAATCTCATTGTGGAATCCCAATCCAAGTTTGAGATTAGGTTTACCGTAACCGTAGACACCTAAAGTGGTGAACTAGATCTAACTATAGAGCATCAAAGGGAAGCGAGCTTCGATGTTTGTTCAAACAAGAGGGTGGTGATTGCAGCTGAAGGCTTCTACTGAGTTGAATGCACCGGCTTTGAGTTCCGAGATACTCATTTCACCAGGTGCGGTCTAAATCGAGCGAATAGTTGGAGGAAAGTGTCTAGCAGACAGGGGAGTCTCTCAAGTGGTTATCAACTATTGATTAGCAACTAATACGTGTACCGACATCCTTCCCCTCCTTCATACTGATCTTGTAAGTTCCCCCATGCCCCAGTTAACCCGAGCTATTCTGCTGTCTCGTCGACGGTGGAAATACGTTCCAGCTTTACCACACGACACGGTTTATACGTTAGGAGAGAATCCGGTTCGTCGTTTGACGTGGCATTGTCATGGTGTAGTTCCACTAATGTCCTCGTATGAATTTAATTGCAATTGACCCAGTTAAAGACCTACCTACGTACACTATTGTAGGTAAAGGAAAAAAAAACGGAAGTTAGTGAAAAACGTTGTCTATTTCCACGAAAAATAAAGAGTTACAATGTTTAATCGATTTCGACGTTTAGGCCATCATCAGTAACAAACAATAACTGAAGACACATTAGAAAGGACTCAGCTTATATAGTGGCAGGTGAAGAGAGATTGAATCCCATTGGTCGAGAGAAAGGAAAGGGGCAGGAGGTACAACCAATGAAGTGCAACCAAGGTGACGGGGGATTATAGCTAATTAGATGAAGTGAAAGGGGGAAATAACTAAATATGGTTTCAACATTGTGAAGGGATAATTCCAAGCTTTATAAAAACGGACCTATTAGTGGTGAAATATATTGAGGTATATCCTCATTTAAACATTTACCAGATCTGTCACTTTTGATAATTTCGAATTTTTCAAGTACATTCAACATACCTCCCTTCGGACAAAAATGAAGAAATTCTACAAACTGTCTATCTGTCAAATCAAAATTGTAACTATGATTGGATTCCTTAAGATGTTTCGCAAATGTAGACTTACCCTTATTTTCCCTGAAATTCTCCTGATGCTCGTCTATTCTTTCCCTGAATTTCCTACCAGTTTGACCGCAATATTCGTAGCCACAAGAACATTTTAGTTTATAAACCCCACTTTTATCCTGAACACTGATTTTGTCCTTAACGGATCCTAGTAATGCTTTAAGACTATTTTTAGTTCTAAAACCTACTTTGTAACCTCTCGATGATAGAATTTTGCCGATTTTATCCGAAATTTTCCCATAATAAGGTATACTTATCCATTGCTTTTCTTCTAAATTTACATGATGATTTACATGATAGATTTACTAAATTCTAGATTTACATGATGATGGCCTAACCGTCGAAATCGATTTAACAGTGTAACTCTTTATTTTTCGTGGAAATAGACAACGTTTTTCACTAACTTCCGTTTTTAAATAGGTTTCCACAACTTCGTCGCGAGTGATTTAGTTCGTATGTAGGTAAAGGGCCCCTCACATTTAATAAGGAAATCGGGTTTCATAGGAATCTTATGAAACGTTGATCACAGGATAGCTTTCGATGCCCCAATCGAAAGTCACCATTGGCTCACAAAACATATTGAAAGGATTTTGAGTTATACCTAATTCAAGCGCTGGAAATCGTTTACAAAAGTAACACCCCCCTTTACTTGTTTCTAATTTTACTTTTTACTTTACTTTATTTTATTCAAATTTCACCAAATGAGAAGGGTACCGACCCATATCCCTCCTCCCTGTCTTCAAAACGTTCGAAAAATTGTTGCTCAAACGGCTTAAACCAATTTTGAGACAGGAGCCACCAATCCAGTCAGCTAGATCATTCATAAATCACTAGAAGGCTCTCCACTTCCAGTGAGATACGGTACAAGGGACTTGAGTATAAACTGCACAGGGATCTCCCAAAACAGTTTTACTTACTCCTAAAATCCTACCTAGCGAACAGACACTTCAGGGTAAAGCAGGGTGACCAGTACTCTGTCTTGAAGCCTATAAAAGCAGGGGTACCGCAAGGCAGTGTCCTGGGCCCAGTACTTTACCTGCTGTACACACGAGATCTTCCACAACAGGAAAACACAACTGTAGCTACTTTTGCAGATGATATCTCTCTCTGTAGATGACGCCGAAACTGCAACTCGCAATCTACAGACGTCCACTAACAAGGTTGTAATTGGACCAAGATGTGGAGAATGAAACTAAATGAAACAAAGTCAGTGCATATCAACTTTACTAATAGAAAAATCATAGCCCCAGAAGTTGAGATCAACTCAAATAAAATTCCATACTCTGACACTGTAAAATACTTAGGGATGCACCTTGATTCCAAACTTAACTGGAAATATCACATTGAAAAAAAGAATCAGGAACTAAAAATCAAGTTCAGAAAGATGTACTGGTTGATGGGAAGATCCCATCTCTCACTACACAATAAATTACTCATATACAAACAGATACTGCGCCTATCTGGACCTATGGGATTCAGCTTTGGGTAAAAAATCAAATATTAAAACAATCCAAACGACAAAATATAATCTGAGAAGTATAGTTCAGGCCCCCTGGTTCATGTGATGATATGAGACTTGAGCGTCACTCGCCATATGAGTCGCTCCGAGAATTGCCAACGTTTAACAACGAAGAAACTCGGCGATCAAGCCACTAATGTGCTGGAAATAGTGAATTACCTGTTCTTAACTGTAATACGTGGGCCTTTTCAACCGTGCCTAACTAGATGAGCAGTCATCACGATTTATCTTATTCAATATGCTTGACGTTTTCCTCCATGGTTCATCGGCTTCACTCGAGAAGGAATAAGATTCACGATTCTGGCTTCCATCTGTTCAGTACCAATATCATAAAATTAGATGTCACGGGCAAAATGTAACATTTCCAACGTACCGAGTAGGTAGTCCATTAGTAAGTTAGGTGTGAGCACGTCCCTCATTATTGGATCATCTTTCTGTTAATTCATCGGCTAACATGTTGATGGTCCTTCAAAAGGTAGCCCCCCTCCCCCACTCGTACTGGAGATAGATTGTTCTTCGCAGATTCAAGATCGATGCAACAGTGTTCTGTTTGGATTATCTTCATTGTATTGATTTTGGATAATCATTCATGAAAACTATTTTCTTAATCAAGTATGAGCCCCAAACTATGGGTACCTTATTGTTATATACATGTTGTGCAAGTATTTAGTCACTCTCATGAAGATATGGTATTTTTTTTGGGTTTCGCAGTCTAAGTTGGTCTTCATCTTCATTATATATTTTTCTTTTCGAAACAAAATAACATAATATAGTACTATTATTTACGAAAATTCACTCATACAATCATACTGCATGAATGGAACTTTTTTGTGTATATTGTGAAATATTCCATATATCTTATTGTAACTATCGTATAACAAACTTACTTTATTCTACTTCATTCATATTCCGTTATCGACTATTGTAATATCTGTTTGCTTTTACAATTACAAAATTTTCTACCAAGTTAGGTGGGCAGTAAAGTTTCATCACATATTGTGACAAATTATTTATTAGTATACAAAGAATTAGTTGAAGAACAAAGTACGAGGAGAAATGACTGATAAATCGACGTTATAGGAAAATAAGCACACAGACTACTATTTTCCAAAGACAATGAAATTTATAGGGGAACTTCTAGGAGCAGAACTGCACAATCCTTGAAAATGGAGTTTTGTCTGTGTCGATCAACTTTAGTTTTGCGCATGTGCTATTTTATTAATCGCAATATAATTCATAGGGAATATTCCTGGAATATATACTCATCTACTCCCCGAGTTTGAACGAAATCGGACCAATAGATGATAAGGAATCGACGTTGAAATAAATTAACGTTTTGCGCATGCGCACAGACTGATATTTGTGCGACGGCAATGGAAGTTGTAGGGATCTGTCTACAAGCTATCCCGCACAATACCTGAAAATGTTTTCAAAATCGTTCCATTAGACTTGGAGCTATGCCTGAGTCATTCGATTCGTATATTAGTTTCGCCCAAGCTCAATGGTTATTACTCTACCAATTGCGATATAATTTATAGGGCATCTTTCTAGAACATGTACCCAATTACCTACCGAATTTGAACGAAATCGGACCGGCAGATGATTAGAAATTCACGTTTACGTTTCAACGGTGTTGAAAAATTATAGGGGACCGTCTAGAGGCTGTCCCGGACAATCCCTGAAAATGTCATCGGAAACGGACTGAAACTTGGTACAGTTTTGGGCGTGACAAGGATTTACCACAGATAGCCAGACGGACAGACAGACAGGCATCAGACAGACAGACACGGAACAAAATTGATCAGTAGCTCTGAAACGCAAAAAGGAAGTGGACATTTTGATTTTGGAGGACAAATATTTTTTAACTTCAATCACTAACACAAAGCTTCCTTACCTTCGCTAGTGTGTAAGCAAAAAAGCTATTACTCTCACTATCTGTTTATTGATTGAATTCAAAACAGGAGTTTTAGGTCTTCCGAAATGGAGCTGAGAAATTAAACTGATAAGACAGAAAAGACAATGGTTTTCTCGGCGTTTGATAGATACTTTATGGACGCTGTAACGAACAAGGAAAAAGTTAATAGGTGCTTTCATAGGTGTTGTGAGAAGATATTTTTTAAACTGTCTTTCAGTCGCAGTCATGTTGTGGGTATGGTCCCTCATCTGCTTCGGCTCGCTGGTATTAACGGAGTGTTCTGTGCTCGATCAGTTCAAAGATGCTGCTGATGCACCTACCGCGCGAACTGAAAATGACGCCGTCCTCAGCCGTTCAAAGCGGTGCATCGTGACGCTCACGTTGATTTCTATTTTCCTGCCAATAGTGATCTTTGGATTCATCATGTTGACGCCATTATTGATACCTATAGTGATTTTCTTTGCCACCTGGTTCTACTACCCGCATCTCTTTCATAGTGAATAAGCTACCACTGGAGTGCAGTGTCTTGCAGCGTTGTCAATGTAATACCTACCTGTACTTCTGCATGATGTTGAATATCCCTAATAAAAAGTAATAGTTCCATAAATTCTCAGTGTCTGCGTAATGTATACTTATATCCATTACAGTTTTGATACGTTTTCGGTAGATATATATATTCAAAATGAACCTTTATAATCGACAAAAATAAATTGTTGATCCCCTCAACTTCATAGGTTACCTTTCAAGATATGTAGATTCTAAAAAGCAAATAAGAAAAAAAAAGTTCCAGTCATGCAGCATGATTGTATGAGCGAATTTTCGTAAATTATCGTTCTATATTATGTTACATTGTTTTGAAAACTGATCACTTTGAGTGAAAATAAATTGTAAATTACCAATTTTATGGCACAAAACTCGTTCTAAATAACAATCTGCTATTCAAAAAGGATTTTGGATTTTCAAAATTTTTGATGTTTTACCTATTTTTAAGCACATTCTTTAATGAAATTTAAGTGCATGTTTCAGCATAAATTAGTCCATAAATTTTTGAATGTTCTATTTTATAGTTAATAATCTTTATTCGACCAATATTCTGCTAAAAAGTATAAATTGAACGATTTTTAGCCGTTTTTTGCTATTTTTAGTGAGTTTTTCGGCACTTGAAATTTGACCCATTTAATGCGTTCAAAAAATGCTGACCAACAAACTCGTCCTTTCGGTTGAAAAGCTTGTTTTTTTGGCACAAGAACAAAATTTGTATTTCAGTCCTAAGGAAGTTACCGTCGGAAAGGACATATATATATATATATATATATATATATATATATATATATATATATATATATATATATATATATATATGAAAAAGCGTTAAACTCTAGGATTCGTTTCAGTATTTCTCAAATTGGATATCAGTGGAAACATTTTTCAAAAATTTTTATTTCAAAATTTATTTCAAAAATGATTGAAAGGGATCATCCGGAGACTTGGCAATCGTTTTACGTATTTCATGCGAATCATTTCCTCAGACATCGATTTGAATTTTGATTTTGAAGTTTGATTGAATACATAAAATAAAGTCCATTTTATTGAATTGGAACAAGTTATATGACAAAACAAAAAACAGTATTTCTTCTTTCTATCAACTTTTTATCAACGCTGTTAGTAAAACGTGAAACGAACTAGAACAATTTTATGGGTGCTTGGTTACAGTGGATACCCACGTTCCTGATTTCCTCTGACTAGTCCTCGAGTCGCAGTCATGATGTGGACATGGTCCCTTATCTGTTTCGGCTTGCTAATTTTTACGGAGTGCTCCGAGCCCACTCAGGAGAACGATGCTGCTGATGTTTCCGTCGAGTCCAATGAGGATAACGATAATGCTGATGCTTCTGTCGAGCAGACTGCAAGTGAAGCCGCCCACAGTGCGCGAAAGCGGCGTCTCATGACTTTTGCCGCAATTGGGCTTGTGATCTTGGCGGTCGTTATATTGATCGTGATCCTGACTCCCCTTATACTTCCATTAATCGTTTTGGCAATAGCACCAATATTGGTACCTATCTTGATTTACGTCTCCGGCTGGTTCATCGTCCCTAATCTCTAACACACAGAATATGCCACCATGTATGTAAGTGTTGAGTCTTCCTGCGTTGTGAATGTGATACTTCGACATGCTGTTGAATACTTTCAATAAATCTTTATAATTCCGAATTTTTTTATTCATTGTATAGTAGTTACCTGATTGTATACTCGTATACTTGTATACTCCATTGCCCCTTGTGACCTCCGGAGCTAATTTATTTGCTATTCAACAGATGAAGCTAAAATTATAAATGGAGGTGAAAAACATGTTCTACGCTCACTTTTTTTCATTTAGCACGTTACACAATGAAAATAATTAATTCAATTTGAACAAGATTTCAGGTAAACAATGTTATGTCATGGATCACCTGTTCAGGTTCCATGCACTTCCTCCAAACCTAGCCTTCTTTATAACCTAGTGGTGCCTTAATTAGCTTTTTTCTGTTGTACTGTTGGCTATATTGTTTTGCAGCATGATCGTATGAGCGAATTTTCGTAAATTATCTTACTATATTAGGTTACACTGTTTGAAAATTGAGGACTGAGTGAAATAAATTGTATTTTTGTGTTGTGAATGTTATGGCAAAAAACTCATTCTAAATATTAATTCGTAATTCAAAAATAGATTTTGGATTTTTCATCTTTTTTCGCAGTTTTAATTGATTTTTTAGCACATATTCAAGAAATCCAAGTAAGTATTTCACCACGATTTCATACACCAATTTTCAAATGTTCTATCTTATTGTTGATGAACTTTATTTGACAGTTTTACAATTGATTTTTTTCAGATATGTCATAGAAATCGCAATGTATAAATGTTACATTCGTCACTCTATTTACGACTCTGTCTTGTACACTCATATTTTTACAAAGTGATATTCTTTTTTTTCTATAGTGACGTTTGATGATACTGTTATTTGCAGCAATTTTACTTCTGCTAATGAATATAAATTTAATGATTTTTAGCCGTTTTATCTATTTTTAGTGAATTTTTTTTTTTAAGTACTTTTTTGTCATTTTACCAATTTAATGTGCTCAATCGAACAATCGTCCTTTCGTTTGGAAAGCTTGATTTGTAGGCGCAAGAACGGAATTTTTATCTCAATCCTAAGGAGAGTTATCGTCTGGAAGGGCACATATAAATAAATAAATAATATATATATATATATATATATATATATATATATATATATATATATATATATATATATATATAATAACAATATGTTGAGTTCTCACCACTTTTTCTTATAAAAAGGTTAAATTCTTATTTCAATATACAGTTTTTCTTACGCCATTTCGTCTAATTTATTAGAATTTCAGCTACAAAAATAAATAGTATCACTGTGGTCTAAATCTATCTTACAATGCATGTAAATATACTGGTTCTTTACATATGAATGTCCTACATTTATTAGAAAATCATTTTGATATTATAATTAATTATACAGATATGCAACTATCACTTTATCTATCAGTTAATGAGCACTGTTCATATCTTATCTATTAAAGTCTGTATGTAAACATATACGCGAGTATGCTACATATGAAATACTATCATATAGTATTATACAGTCAGTATATGCATATCTAATAATATACTGAGTACTTTCAATAGTATAGATAATATCATATGTCTATCAGTAAAATTTGTTGTAGAATGCATTTCATCACATTATTTACATTTTCAGTTTTCTGATCTGTCCATTTTTTACATTGTTTTCAATATTTTGAGCATTGTGCATTTCTAAACTTCTATGTAGTCTTAGAACTGTTGGTTTTTCTGTCTATTACATATCGCTATACATTATATAGCGTCTAAGTGTATCATTGAAATATTTACTTTTATATATATATATATATATATATAATATTATATATATATATATATATATATATATATATTAATATATAATATATTTAAATACACCTATATTTAAAGCGTTAAACTATAGGATTCGTTTCAGAATGTCTCAAAACGGATTTCAATGAAGAAAAGTTTCAAAAATTTTGATTTTAAAATTTATGGAGCCATTGCATTAGCTTCATTTTCTACCAAAATTCGCTAGTGTACTTAAATTTCAGTAGAATGTTCTAAAAAATCGATAAAAACTGCAAAAAAGTTAAATATCCAAAATTTTTTTTTGAATAGCAGATTAGTATTTAGAACGGGTTTTTCGCCATAAAATTAGTAGGTAGTTTTTCTATTCACTAAAAACAATTTCTTTTCACTTAAAATCCTCAATTTTCAAAACAGTACAACATAATATAGTACGATAATTTAAGAAAATTTGCTCATACGATCATGCAGCATGAATGGAACTTTTTTTCATCATTTTCAATAATGTCCTTTTGTAATCGATTGGAGAGAAAATCAAAAGTTCTCGCCGTTCTGTCACTTCTATGCTTGCTGTTTCTATTAATTTCGAATGTAGTATTACATGAAGCTAATAAGTGGCTAAAACTGAACTCAAAAACAGTTCGAGAGGTCTCAACAAGAGCATATGAAAAACTCTGTTTGGGGAACTTTGTCGCTTACCTGATGATTGTAAAATTTAACATACAATTTGAACCTTTAGAGGAATTAGTATTTTTGATTTTTATGTTTCATGAAATAAATTATGCTTGGAAATGTGTAGGTATCGCTCATGTCCCCTAGCTTCCAGGCTACGCTCTTTTTCAGTTTTATCTTACACGTTTTAAGGGGATTCGGTACTGAAAACGACAAAATTTTAATTTTTTATACTAGCTTTCTCACATTTTTTTTTTTTTTTTTTTTTCACTTATCACCATCTCTAAGAAATGAGAATTGATGAAAAAATTCCCATACGTAATATATCCTCTATATACGACCTTGATATATATATATATATATAATATATAAACTATCAGAGGATGTTGAGGGTCGGTCAATGAAAACTCTTCTTATTTCGCCAACGTTTCGAGAATATATTTTCTCATGATCACGGCAATTTTGTGAGTTAGGTTAGTAGATCATCTCAAGATGGAAAATTTAGTGGTTAAAAACGTACAAGTGGCACATAGGTGTGGTCACCAAGAAAACTCTGGTAAGTGGTAACTCAGTGGTTCTTGAAGAATATCCATTTGAATACTGAAAAACATGCAAAAACCAGATTAGCGGGAAATGCGAGTTGAAAGTTCGGTATCCCAAAAGTTCAGTTTCTACAGGTTTACAAGCAAGTAAAACAATGTTTTTTGGGAATATGATGTAATGGCAACATAGAATATATAATACACACTAAAATTAAACTAAAATATGTATGTATATATACAAAAGAAAAAATAATGGCAGTCATATCGTTCAGGCAAAACCGTTTGTTGTCAATTGCACTTCAAAAAAGGCTCTTTTCCGCATGATAGCGATGTTTGGGAAAACTAAAAAAAAACAAAGCTCTTGAAACATTAAAATATATATATATATATATATATATATATTTTTTTTTTTTTTTTTTTTTTTTTTTTTTTTCACTTGTTCCTGACATCCCAAACAATGAAAAAAAAAAAAATTTTAAAAAAAGTGAAAAAAAATTAAAATTTTGTCATTTTTAGTACCAAATCCCCTTAATAACTCCTAGCCGTGTCAAATTTTTGGAGCTGGGCATTTGATTTAGAAACGAGAACTTGATTTCCCGTTTTGCCGCGTGGATTTCCCAGAGGTAGAAACGGATGGAGTTAGGAGGCCGTTTGGGGGGCTAACTTTAGTTTCTGCCGCTAAATTACATTCTTGGAGGTTAGTGAAGAGAGTTGAGGGGTGTTAATGACGTACGTATGCAAATAGAGAGGCGAAGGGTTCATAGGTCACTGGCAATCCGCAACCCCGGGATTTACGACCCGCCCACGCCCCCCCATAACCAGTTCAAGTTGAGCCAACTCAGCTGGGAAGTCTATGGGGGAGGTTGAGTTGGTTACTACCCGTTTTCTGTCGCTGGCGGGTCGAATTCGAACGAACCTGCTGAGAGCTTTGGGGTTTTTGTCAAAGGAAGTTGTCTGCTTGGGGAAACTGGGAAACTTCATCGACAGCGCTGATATAACAAGGGACTCCGGTTACGATAAACGGGTCATCTACTAAACGATTGATTGGATCTTTTTACTTCCCAAACAAACCATTCGGAGAAGAAAAGCTAAGGCAATGGTGCTCTTAACTAACAAGACTCTATGTAAGTATATATATTTATTTCTCTTCGGCCCACTTGCACCAAAAAACATAATTGATATTTTATTAAGCAATATTCTTACGATTTTATGCAGTACCTCTACCATTTTTAGCGTGAAACACGCTTTTACCGGGACTTAAAAGTGAAAAATGTTGCAAAATATTGTCACGCAAAAGCGAGGCTAAGGGCCGTTTCATCAATTATCTATATTAACTGCAGGATAGCTATACTTATGCGCTATACTCCAGATAAAGAACGTGAGTGGTTTATCAATGCCGAATTACCTAGCGGATAAAATTATTATCTCTCAGATAAATTCTGTCTGGCAGAATGCGCCGTTAGCATCCTCATTGGTGTCTGTAGGCGACAGAATTTACACATGGAGCTATCACAGAGTAGAGTAGATTTTTTAGTAGTTTTTTTTCCCCTCTTCATGAGTCATGCATATTATATGATTGCCATGTGGGGGAACTCTTCTAATTGGGAGAAAATTTTCAAACAACAGAAAGCAGCTGTTAGGATTTTATATGGTTTGGGATACAACGAAAGTTGCAGGGGCAATTTAAAAAAACTACAGTGCCTAACCATTCCCAGCCTTTACGTGTTCAGCTGCATTAAGATCATTCATAAAAATCCTGGATTAGCGTCTCGTGGATCGGACAAGCATAGCTACTTGACTCGATTTCGAAATAATCTCCATCTCCCGTGACCCGACTGACGAATTCTTTGAAGTCCAATCCTTTGCAGGCCGGTGTGAGAATCTATAATTGTTTACCCGAAAGGTTCGTGAGATTCCTGAAAAGCCATTTGTCAAAAAACTAAAATCTATTCTCCTTGATGCTGAATATATGCTGTTCAGGATTTTTTTACCATCAAGTTTTGATATATGACTGCAAATTAGATGATGTTGAAGATTTCCCTTTATTTATTATTAATTATTAAATATCCGATGACGTATTAGTGTTGAGGAATATTAATAAAAGTACTCAACCTAATGAATAGTTTTAAGTATAAACAATTCAAAATCTGTGATATATATCTGTAAAACCTGTTTTTATTATTGTTGTTTATTTTATGAAAAAGTTTATTATTTATTCCAGTGTTATTGGTGGTATTATTGCTTAAATTAGACGCATTACATATGGACTGAATTTAGAAGGATAAGTGAAATAACAATTGTAATGTACATCGACTATCGACTATTAAAAAAACCGGGTCTGACGTTATTTCTACAACAGTGGCATCATGCTATCAAGCTCGGAAAATAAGAAACCACCACACTTTTTCCATTTGCTATTTGCTTCATTTCTAGCGAAAGAAATACATACACGAATCGCGATATTGCAACCTGAATTATTATGAATGAATTATTGTGATCATATGAGAATATTGTGATCATATATGAATCATGTGAGCTAATGGTAGCACATGGTGATGCATGCGAAAGATAACAATAACATGCCCGTCTTGCACAAACAAGAGGACCAGACTTGTATTGCTGTTTGTTTTGTTGTTTTTAATGAATTATTGTGATCAGTAAGTTGTGGACTTAATTTCATCTTCGATCTGTGTTAGAATGTATAGAATGGTATCTTTGTCCAACCGAAACCACAATACGGTCATACGGTCTTGTTTCCCATTCAACGAATTATGCTACGATAGAATCTTTGCCGTTGCTGCTATTTGAAGACAATTCCCCAAATATCCATTCCATTGGAAGGTACAAAAACTAAGACAATCAAACTTGAGATTCAAATAAGATTTTTGTAAATAAATAAACTTGTTTGAGGTTACAAAGCTCTAGATATCTCATTAACCTCCAGTTATAATTGTTATACAGCCGTCGAGGGACCAGATAAAATAAAACGCCAGATAGGTTTAACTAGGGATGGATAAACACCCCCTATTGTGTTATCGGAGGATAACGCTATCCTCAGATAAATCCCCTTACCATTGGATAAATGAATTGATAAACCGGCCCTAAATAGGGGTGGGTTCAATTCCTTTGCTGTTAAACTATGAAACCGACATTTGAAATGGAGGCCTCTTGGCTTGGGATATCTAGAAATGAGTCAAGAAGTCTACAGACACCCAGATTAGCTGAGTAAAATCCTTAACTAATTTCTCGGCTATTCAACCTATGAAGGTGAAATTTGAAATGCAGGCCTCTTGGGAAATAAAAACGAATTGTAAAGTCTGAAGCTCCATAGCTCCTCCCTGAGTGAGCTCCAGAGCTAATTTCTTTGTCATTCAACAACCTATGAATTCAAAAATTAAAATGAAGAACCCTTGGGACATAAAACTATATAGTTTCCGCGTCATTAACAGTTGTATTTCGATCATTTCAATGTCATAATATGATTTCCACTCATCCTGGAGGTCCTACGAGATCCTGGGGTCCTGTAGAGGCGACACGATTGGCCACAGGATAAACGACCCACGGAGCCCCTACGAGTTATTCGTGAAGAGTTCACTATCTATTTTCTCTGCTCAAAGATCAGGTTGTTACTCTTGGGATGATAAATATGATGATATTATCACCACCAGTCTTACGCCAAATCTCTGATAATAGTATTTTGAAGTAAGAATTTTCGTGGCCGAACGTGCCATTCATCTTGTAGCCACAAAAGACACAGAAGGGAAATGTGAGCAAAAAGGCTCCAAAAATAGATGAAATTCTTATTAAAATAATGGAATATATGGAAAAGCAGTGTTCCACCAACAAGACACTGCTTTACGTGAAAAGATGGAAATAACTTAAAAGGGTTGCTTTTTACCCTCGGTGGCCAAACGTGATACTCCCGTTCGGTTACAAAAGCTAGAGACAATGTGATTGAAACTCAAACGAGTTCCACTAGAGATAAGTTACATGGATATGTCTTTGATTGATTTCATAACGGTTGTCCTCGAGTTGTCCTCGACTGTTGTCAAGAGGATGAAATGTTTCCTATGGAGTGAGTAAATGATGATATTGCTTTACGTTAAGAATATTGTAACCGCTTATTAAATTGTTTATAGTCCATCAACTTAGTTTGGAATGTAGCCAGGTACGTAAGGAGGGGGAAATTGGTAGCTTGAGATGTGAACATTTATCACATATCAAGCGCTTTCCAACGAGTGGCGAAGATTTTGTGCGATGAAAACTGCGGAAGTTCCATTCCCCTAGCAACGGCTGTTGTACGTGAAAAACACTGAAATGTGACACAAATTTTGCGTCACGGAAATTTGGTTGACCCCAGACAAAGACATATCCATGTAAAAAATATTGGGAACCGCTGACCTAATGGAATATAATAGGATGACCTCTGGGTATTTAAAGTGTTGGATTCCAGCTAGCCATAAATTGGTAAGAGCTCTATAAATTAATGATTCGTACGAGACTCACGGATGAAACAAAGGAAGGGTTTAGGGCGTTTCGTCCGTATTTTCTCTCAAAAGATCTCGATGAATCGCCCGAGACCCCGAGGGTTCATCTGGGTGCTCCGGGAGGTTGAAAACATCTTGACGTCGGGAAACTCGGGCTGTCCCCCGAACAAAGAAAACTTTTCGGCCCCTCCAAACAAAAGGAGAGAAAACCCTCCGCTTCGGATGTAAACGAAGACATCTTATTTTAATGACTCCCTCAATATTGCCGTCCAACTTTTCTCGGGTGGAAGACTCGATCGGAGTGAACACAAAAATAATTCGATTCCAAAACTCTGAATGACCCCTATCTGATTTCTATGACCTCTGGTAAATTTGTCAGTAGCAGCCAGGGAATAATACATTCCAGTATTCCTAACTTTTAACGAATTTTCGGATCAAATATATACCTTTACTTGGCTTGGGGAGAAGTGGCCTGTGAATCAGGGTTTTCAAGTAGGTACCGATGTTTTGATGAAGGATAGAAAAGTAACGGATATTATTCCTGTGATGGAGAATCAAAAGCCAGTTTTTTTTTTTTTTTTCAGTTTGAATACGCATGTTCTACAATCACCAGATGTTGATGATTGTGATAGTTCCGGATAATTAATAAAAATATTATTCTTGCTTTGACTGCAAACGGAAACAAGCGTTGGTGTATTTATAATAGTCAAGGTTGAGTGAGTGTAAGTGTGAGAAGTATAAGTGCGAGTGGAATACATGTAGAGACTGCCTACCAATTTCTTTGCCTGAATAAGTTTTCTTTCTTCGAAAGATTTGGGTAAAGGTTTATAAAATCCCCCCTGTGTTTCCCGTTCCAAATAATTGTGGTTAACTGGATTTATTTTGTTCTTTGTTCCTTACTTCTCTATGCACTGCATCATCTTCTATGATGTTTCCACTATTGAATACTTTTTTGACAAACGTTTTACTTTTCAAATGGCCGATGGTATATTGTAGCTGTTAACACCGTTACCGCCGTCTTGTGTGGTCGATATCGCATGAATTTGCCGTCATAAGGATGTATCGGAACGATGCCTATCATAAGGAACATAGCCTTTGTGGCAATGGGGGACCAATTATGAAGATTTTCGTACCCAGTGTCCAAGCAGAGTTCTGCTACCACTGGAGCAATATCCAGAAAAATATTACCTTAACCTTAACAACAAGGAAAATAAGTAGGTAGGGAAATAAAAATAGATAAATAAAGGAAAAATAAACTGTACTTGTTTGAAAAGGCAAAAGGGAGAAGCGCAATGGAAATAAATAAAGAAAAAATCAGAACCTCTGAGAAAAAAATGGAAATTAACCTAAAATGGAAAAGAAAAGGCACAATGCTGGAAAAGAAAATTAAATTAGCTCAAACCTGGCTGTTGGCACTGATGCCAAACTCAGGTGGCGAAAATAAGTGGGAAATAAACACTTTCACTAAATTTTGGGAAAAAGAAAAGAAAAGAAGCACTAGGTGTATGAAAGTCAAGATGGGAAAAAATTGAGGAGTTGAGATGGCACAAAACTGATTGAGATGGCTTCAGATGAGAGAATGGGGAGAGAAATTATTTTTCATACAGAAGGATCCCTTGAAGAGGGAAGAGGACAAACATTATTGCCAACATTTCCAACTAAAAACAATATTGAAGGCTACCCATGGTTATTTCGACGGTTCGGTTTTGGCTAGAAAGTGCGTGGTAACCTGGGACATGGTATCCATGACACCTTAAGATCCAGTATAACTATCCCTCAAACGCATCCCATATAATGAAAGGTATGGTAACAGATGCTGAGGATCCCACCAATCACTCTCGAATTAACCATGGAAGTTTAAATTAACTTTACTTACTCATCAGTTTGTGTATATGGAAGTTCAGTTATTAATGCTATTCAATTCTCATCAATATTGTCATACCTATGTACAAGTACAAAAATGATATTATGGTTATGAAAAGTAATCGAATTTCATACGTCAATGAAATCGTATTATATAATGTACAAAATATAAAAGTACACTATTTTGTACATGTGTATAAATTCTTAAAAATTAAAAATTTATGTACATATTGAATGCAAATGTAAAGGGCTCGTAATTACATGTTATAGCAGTTTTGTTTGACTGAAGAAATTTGTAATCTTATTAAAATGTTACCAACCTAACACCAATAATAGTACATTGTAAATATTATTAATCAAAAGTAATATTCATGATTTCGTTATCTATTGTCTAAGGAATGTGTCATCCAAATATTCATTTCGCTTATGCGCAACAGTTATCTATTAATCAACCAAAAGAGATAAAATACAAAGGGCATCATCCTGGACCCAACAACCTCTCGAGTTTGAACAAAATCGGACCAATTAATGATAAGAAATTGACGTTATAAGAAATTAACGTTCGCGCATGCGCAGAGACTACTATTTACCCAACTGCAATGAAATCAACAGGGAACCGTCTAGGAGCTAACTAGCACAATCCCTGAAATTTTCATCAAAATCGTTCCATTAGACTCGGAGTTTTGCCTGAGTCAATGATATTAGTTTAGCGCATGCGCAGTTGCGCAATTGTTGTATTACTCCGCCTATCGCGATATAATATATGGCATTTTCCTAGAGCATATACCCAACTACCTACCAAATTTAAACGAAATCAGGCCAACAGATGACACTAATGGATCAAAGTCATTTGACGGTGTGGGAGCAGCTTTTTGGAATGAGACCGAAAAATGAAGGAGAATGTTCCAAATCTCGACTATTTCAAGTTCATTCACCGCAGAACTGGTGGCGATCGTGATGGCAGTAAATTATGCTCTTAATAGCTGCTCGTCAAAAACTGTAATTGTCATCTGCTCTGACTCATTGAGTACAATAAAAATCTTGCGAAACCCAGCTCCTACTAAAGCAAGTAACCCCTTAGTAGCACAAATTTTACGATTATCACACGATTGCTACATCAAACGCATTAAAGTTATCGTAATGTGGGTAAGCACATCATAGGATAAGTGGGAACATAAAGGTAGATCGCTTGGCAAAACAAGGGGCACGGATAGGACCACACGTGAACATCTCCACACCTAAAGAGGATCTCTACTGTTTAGTGAGGAAATACCATGAGACCCGATGGAGCCAGATGTATCACGAGAGAGACACCATTTCTTTCTACAAAATGCACCAACCCAAGGACATGGATGATGAAAACCGCAGGGAATCGAAAGTTCTGTAAGTAATTTCCGATAAAGAACAGGAGTGGCCTTATGTCCTCATATCTGCATCGAATTGACCACGAACGTAGAATCTCGGGAGTGCTGTACTGTGATATAATCCGTCTGGCGATGTTGAACACTTAATTATGGAGTGTATTTCTTTGCGGCAAAGAAAAAAATTATTTGATTCAATTTATTTGAAAATTGAAACAACATTCAATTACCCTTGATATTACAAAATCCTGTAATTTATGGAGAATTATTAAATTTCATTTTTTTGTGCAATTTGAAGTTTTAGTTAAAACTTGATGTTTTTTAGTTTTAATTTTATGAGACACTTCATGGCTGTATTTGTTTAAAATGCCAAATAAAAGGGAAGAAAAAAAAGATGACAAGAAATCGACTTTATAATAAATTAACCCATGCGCACAGACTAATATTTCCAACTGCAAGAAATGTTAGTAGGGACGTCTGAAAGCTAACCCGCACAATCCCGGAAATTTCATCAAAATCGTTCCACTACACTCGGAGTTTTTCCCGTGTTAAACGATATCAGTTTCGAGCATGCGCAATGGTTATCACTCCACCAATCGCAATATAATTTATAGAGCATTTTTTTTAGAGCATATACCCAACAGTCTACCGAATTTGAACGAAATCAGACCAACAGATGATGAGAAATCAACGTTATGAGAACTTTACGTTTGCGCATGCGTATAGGCTACTGTTGATCTGACGGCATTGCAAAATATAGGGGAACGCCTAGGAGCTAATTCGCTCAATAACTGAAAATTTCATTGAAATCAGACTAAAACTTGGTATAGTTTTGGGCGGGTCAAGGGTTTACCACAGAAAGACAGACAGACACGGAATCAAAATTAATCAGCAAGCTCTTAAACGCAATAACCAAGAGGAAATTTTGATTTAGGAGGACAACAATTTTTTCGACTTTTATCACGAACATAAAGCTTTCCTGCCTTCGGAAGTGAGGAAGCAAATTCAACAAGTTCAATCGAGAATAAATTTAACTACCGTTCTGTGGGCAGAATTCACAGACAAAGCCTGAGTGTGTGTTCACTTGCACTCACCTAAATGGAGGGTCACCCTCCACTCAACAGTTCGATTCATAGTTGAGTGGGGTGGTTCACTCAACAGTTAGGGGCTCACTCAGATTACAGAGTTGGACAGTACACTCAGGGGACACTCAACACTTTTTCAACTTAAGTTGACAGCCCTGAGAGAATGTTGTAGGGGAAGGTTCCCTCGTTTGAGGGAAAAGGGACGGGAAAATTCCCTCTCACATTCCGCACTGATCAATAACAGTTCTCAAAGGTTACTCTTTTCTTTGAGTTTTTGCTTTTTATGCTATTATCCTTGTTCTTGGGGAGACCGGACATAGGCCTTATCAGACAAAAACGAAAGTCATTGGTCCTCCCACTCAGACTCAATTCCTGTCTATATCTTGATTCTAACGTTTTTGTATATACTGGAACGGTTTCAGACCAAAACCCCATGTGGTTGAATTTATTTTAGTTTCTTAAAACCTCAGTAACCAAACGAGTTATTTTCTTCGAAGAAGGAATAAGAGATTTCTTCTTAAGAAGAGCTAAAAGGCTCTTAGATTCAACAGTTCAACTCTCCCAAGCCCAAGTGAAGTAATAGATTAAGGCGGGAACGTCAGGAAACGAGGTTATTATTAGCTGGAAGTGCTCGCTCGTGAGAAGAAGAAAAAAAGAAGCTAAGCGAAGGTTCCACAAGACCTCAATACACGGGTGGACGGAAGAGCTGATATTTAGGAGACGGACGTAAATAAGAGTAAAACGGGAAGGGGGTAATCTCCTACGGGTCTGTAGCAGTAAATAGAGCTGAAAATATTATCTATGTGAACCCCCTCCTTCTTGGCCGCTCTATGAGACCGTTTTAATATAAACCCTCCGGATTCTGAGGTCTGGGGGAGGTGAACGCAAAAAAAAATTGGACGAGTCGGAGGGGCAGAGCAGATTTTCGTGTCGAGGGTTTTCGGGTTAAACGACGGATCCGAGCGGGGGACCTTTTTGTGCGGATGTCCCTCGGAAATCGTCGTGCGAGGTCCTCTCCAGGACTCCGGACATGCCAAATTTATTGGACTCTCAAAATTTAATGTTCTCCTAGATCAACCCAGTTCGGTTATATTGCGAAGTCAGATCAACGACCTTCTATCTTGAGGAAGCAAAAGTCAGCCAAGTTGTACATTAAAGCTTCCTCGGTAACATGGACCAATAGATCTTGGCAAATTGGTGTTCCAGATAATTCGTGTTTGAGCATGCACACACCCTACCATGATCCCAACGGAATTCACCATCTAAAGTATTAGATAGGATCTAATACTACAACTAATTTGCAACAAAAAGTTCCTCGTAGATTTTTCAAAATACTTTATTTACGAATCCCAGTTTCCTAAAACTCTTAAGATTGCCTAAAAGTCCTAAAATTTCCTTTAAAAATTCCTAAAATCCTAAATTTGAATTTGAGATTTTTTTGTGTTTTCAATTTTATGTCTTTAAAACGGCCGTAAATCCCTCATATCCACCGTAAAATCAATCATAAGTACACCTTTGGAATGAATTGCGTTGAATTTCTTACTCCACTGTTTTTAAACAGTTAATTTCTCTTTGAGTCGACTCAATACGTAAAACAGAGGCTAAACTACATATTTTGAACACTCCAGAATTTTGTTTCATTTTTGTCCATCCGGTTTTCTGCTCATTTTACAGGGTGTTTTTGATAGGCGGTTCCAACGAGAAAGGCAAATTTACATTAAGGTTGCTAATTTTACAGAAGGAAGTTATGTTTTAACATTTCAATGAAATCAAAAGCTTCCTAGGAAGATAGCCTTGTATGGACTAAGATTTTGGGATCGTTTTGTACGTAATTTCTCACGATGAATGGAATGCACTTGAACTCCAATATGACCCGGATTTACACTTTAAATAATTAATTTTACCTCTAAAGACACACGAAAAAAATCATTATGATATGTAAAGATTTGTGAGTTAAAAAACCTTCTTTTTTTCCTTGGTCGATTAGAAAGGTTCATTTTCGAAAGTAATTAACCTGAACAATTCCTGGCATGATCGTACAAGCGAATTGTAGTAAATTATCTTATGTTAAATTGTTATGAAATTTGAGCACTTTGAGTGAAAATAAATTGTTAACTACCAATTTTATGGCAAAAAAAGTTGTTCTAAATAATATTCAGCAATTCAAAAAACATTTTGAATTCTCACCTTTTTTGAAGTTTTTACAGATTTCTTTGAGCAAATATTAAAGAAATTTAAGCACATTTATTCAGCATAATTTTGTGCATAAATTCTTCAATCTTCCATTTCATGGTTGATTAACTTCTTTTGACATAAAATTGTTGATAAAATATGAATGTATCAATATTTTGCCGTTTTAGTGATTTTTTAGCTCATTTTTTGAAATTTAACCAATTTAACGTGCTCTTACGTTATGGCCATCGAAGTCATCCTTTTTTTTTTTTTTTTTTTTTTTTGAAGCTTGATTTTTAGGGGGCTAGAACGGAATTTTTATCTCAATCCTGAGGGTAGTTATGGTCTAGAATGACACACCATGACTGGTGAGGGATTAACAATCGAAAAATTGGAATTAACGTATAAAAAAGCATATATTTTGAAAGAGTAACGTCATAGCTACTTCTCAATATAATCGCCGTTTCTATCTATGTATTTTTGATAGCTCTGAGACAATTTGCACAAACCTTTGTTGTACCTACCAATTAGCGTCCATTTGACGTAGCCGATTGTTCATACAAACTTTCACTTCCTCATCACTAGTGAAACTCTTTCCCCCCAGAAAAGCCTTCAGTGATAGGAAAAGGTGATATTCACTATAAACGAGATCAGGTGAGTAGGGATGATGGGGGAAAACATCCCAGTCGTACAACGTAAGCAAATCTTGCGTTATTTTTGCTAAATGAGGGCGTCATGAAACAAGAGGATTTTTTTCGCAGTTTCCTAATTCTCTTTCTGAGCTTTTCGAGGACTTCACTGCACACGAAAGAGAATTGAGAAACTGCGAAAAGAAAATCCTCTGGTTTCATGACAACTCCCGACATCATTAAGCAAGAATAACGCAAGATTTGCTTACCAGGTACGACTGGGATGTTTCCCCCCACCCACCCAACTCACCCGATCTCGCTCTTAGTGACTACCACCTTTTCCCATCACTGAAGCCTTTTCTGGGGAGAAAGAGTTTCACTATTGATGAGGAAGTGAAAGTTTGTGTGAGCAATTGGCTATGTCAAATGGACGCTAATTGTTACAACAATGGTTTGCGCAAATTGTCTCAGCACTATCAAAAATGCTTAGATAGAAACGGCGATTATATTGAGAAGTAGCTATGATGTTACCCTTTCAAAATATATCCTTTTTTATGTTTATTCCAATTTTTCGATTTTTTATCGCACACCAGTCATTACTTTTGGGATGACCCCCGTAAGTGGTAAACTCTAAAATGATTTTCAGCCTCAAAACGGACTTCAATGGAGAAATTTTTCGAAAATTTTTATTTTAAAATTTTTGGAGCCATTGCATTATCTTAATTTTTCACGGAAATCCGCTAATGATAATATGTGGTCTCCACGGAAATAACCCACTAATGATCCCGCTGGAGTCATTAGGATGATTCGGAGCTTTGACCGTTTTAATTCATCGAGCTCGAACTACTTAATTTTGGACATGTCATACTGCTGGGAAACAGAAGGAATTCCGGGAATGAAATTCCGTCTCGTCCAGGAATAGGACACCCGACGTCCGGCCTCATTGGTGGAGTCAATCACTCAGAAAAACGCACTGAATTTTTCGACCTATCCTCTCTTTCTCCGTCTCTCTCTTCGATCTCTCCTAAGCCCGTGCCCCTAATGGACGTTTGATTTACGACGTGCTCGCTAACGTTACGAGAAGCTTTGGGAAATAGCGTTCCGTCCGCCGCGAATTAATTTCTCGATCCGCCCCCACCTCGTCCCCTCCATTCACCGAACGCCCGCCCCCTTTTGTTAAGTATAAAATAAACGCGAGTTTTTCATTTGTCAAAGCTGATAGGCGTTTTTGTGCTACCCCGCTCAGAAAATTCGACAAAGCGGTTTTCACGTTTTCTTAATGAATAAGATGTCATTTCGGGGGCATAAAAAGTGATTGATGAGGCATTTGCCTGACCATCTGTGTTTGATAAATACTTTGTTTTCAAAGTACAAGAAGGCCCCCTAGTGCAATACTACCAATACAATTATAGTTACTAAACATTTACAATATTCTAGGTAATACTTTGTTGTATTTACTACTCTGTTGTGGGGAAGTACAGAGTTACAGCTCCGGCGTTCGTGAGTTTCTGCATCACCATTTTTCCAAAGAATTATGAATCATTTAATTAGTTAATAATCATTGTTGGAAGTAGTCATGTACAGGACGGAATTTTGTATTTTTGACCTCAGATTCGGATTCAGCCCTCCAAAACTCCCTTTAATGGTTAATTTATAGCTTGTAAATCTTTTACACTTTCTGATATTCGTGTCAACTTAATACACATTCTTTGAAAAGTGTGAGATTCCACTTGTATACCTAGAATTTGTAAGCAAGATAAACTGACAAGCTCGCCGGTTCACCGTTCAACCAATTGTAGCGCCTTGCCACATATTGAATGCTCAACCCGCAATGCTGTGTATTGCGGGTTAGCATGACCGAACTCTAGGAATGCGGATGTTTTCAACTCCCGCAACATTGATATTTAACTGAAAAATGAAAAGCTACGACCCACTAAATTTGTAGTTCTCATGTCCCTGGATAAAGAACCGGTGGTCTGACAGTCCGTGCCCCTTGCTTTCCTGTATAAAATTTTGATTAAAAGTTTGCACCGAATTCAACTAAGAGATAAATGGTTCGAATTTTCCTTAAAATGTTCGGCATACCGTCCTGATTGACGATTTATGTCGCCAGACCATTTACCAACTTGCGTTTTCAAAACTGACCAAAGCGGCTAAACTTCGCTACAATCTGTCACGCAGTCATCAGAGGATGAGGGTATTACCAAGTGACCGTCGCATAATGTTGCATTTCGAAAAGTGACCAGTTTAAATTTGCTGAAATTTTGCACTGAATTTAACTGAGAGATAAATGACTGGCATTTTTTCTAAAATATTCAGTAGATCTTCCTAGATGAAAATTGGGGCTGCCAGACCAGTTACCACCTTGCGTTTTCAAAACTGACCAAAATCTAACCAAAACAACAAAACTTCGCTATAATCTGTTACACAGTATAATGGTAGGTTCCTATTACCAACTGACCGTTGCATTGTGAAAACTGATTTGCAGTTTAAACGTTGAAATTTGGCACTGAATTTACCTGAGAGATAAATGACGTTCGAAGATGTTCATTAGACCTATTTGAAAATTTGGGCATCCAGACCAAAATTTCAAAACTGTACACAATTTAAAATTCAATTGAATACAATTCAATTGAATCCAAAATTACTAAACTTCGCTACAAAGTGCCTCAAAGTCCTCAGGCTTTAAGGGTATTACCAAATGACCATGGCATAATACTGCAATGTGAAAACTGACCAGAATGACTGGACTCTTTTTTTTTTTAATAATCACTAGACCTATCAAGATGATAATTTTGGCGGCCAGACCAGTGACAATCAGTTTTCTAAACGACTGAAATTCATACATTCTGCCAAACTGTGTTGAAGTGTTTGAGAAAATACACGCATCAGCTACCTTATCGCGTCACGTTGTACCATATCACTGGTTAGGCCATTTATCCTTTTAAAAAAAGAACTAAACAAAGGATTGGGTTGTTCCGATATCAATCTGTCTACCTTTGCTGTTAGGATCAATATGAGTATCTATGAAACTCAGGTTCAGTCGGTTCAGTTCAGAGGTTATAGTAAAACCTCAGGTTCACCGATTCCAAATATTTGCAGAGCTATAGCGAAAAAACGGACATTTTCGTACTTTTTTAAAAGTTTTTTAAACTAAGCTTTTACGAGAAAAAAAAACATATATTACATGCGTTCAAGTGAGTTCAATTCTGCTACGAATGATTCACTTGAATTGAAAATAATGAAAAAAATAAGTTAATAAATAAGCAAATAAAATGTTCAGCTATAAAATACGGATAGTACCTATACATAATACAGGGGTGCCCCCCCCCCCCCCCAAGCGCAACGACTCGAGCCCCCCCCCCCCAAACTCCCCCCCCCCCAAACTAAAATATTTATTAAATAGGTAATGTAAATGATACACTGATGTGATAAAGAATGTTGTATTTCTTGTTTTACAAATGTAAGTAATTAATTTGTTAGTATAAATCTTATTACTTGTTCATAAAAAAATTAAAAAAATACTCATTTTTCTAACCCCCCCCCCCAAAAATTTTAACGACGCAGTTTGCGTCGTGACCCCCCCCCCCCCCCCCCTGTGGGCACCCCTGCATAATAGGATAGTTTACACTTACCTTCTCCTCCACCTCTGACAGACGGCGGATGGCAATGGTGCTTCTCCACGAGGCCTCTGAAGGAAATAATAGTCTCTGAAAGTACAATTGAATAATTCAAGTTGACTGGTATTTTCCACAGAGACAGCAAGAGAGCTTGTTACTCAACCTATGTTGCTAATCGTTATGTCGAATGAATGGTTTTCGGTGGTGCGAATTGATTACAGCCCCCTCATCCCTCGAGTTTCCGTCTCTTTCCAGGGTGAGCTTTTCCTCACTCACGGAAATTCTCATCGTCCCTTTTACTCCTACATTATTTATTTCTGTTGATTGTAATGTTTTTAAGTACATATGTACCTCTGACGGGGGCAATACAAGCTAAATAATTATTTTGTGGTTTTTTTTGTTGACAGGATGGCTGGGGCCTTTATCGACGTCAGTGGCGCTGCTGGTGTCGCCCGTGACGATCGCCTTCTGCCGGCGGAAGTCGACGCGGCTGACGGCCGTCATCGGCGGCCTCGTCACGGCTCTCGCCGTCCTCTTTACCTCCTTCGCCTCACAGTTCCATCAGCTCTTCATCAGCTACGGCATCATGCTCGGTATGCTGCATTAAATAAACTAGAGTCATTTTTATAGGACTCGGGGAGGTATTGACCAGGGCGCCTCATAAGCACGGGGTAGATTATTGCTAAGTGATGGAACATCGTTGCAGTGATGGAAGGATAGGTAGAAGTATATACAGAAAACCGACAAACACAAGCAAGTATCTAAATTTCAGCTCCTACCACCACATATCCCAAAAAATGTCAGTAGTTTCATCATCATCAGTCATTGGCATTCAGGACATTAAAAAATTGTGATGAGGAACACCTTGAGGAGGAGATAAACAAAATTCGATCGGACTTACTCAAAAGCAATTACCAGGAATATTTCATCAACCCAAAGAATTCAACAAATGAGGAAAAAATCACAAACAGAAGAGCAAGGTGGTGCTGGGGAAACGGGAAGCGCACGCTTAATCTTACCTTTTATGGGAAAAACAACAACAAGGTTAAACACTTATTTTCGGACACGAACAAAACCTAAATTCGGGTATATTCCAGGAACGAAAATTGGTTAGTAATCCAAAACAAAACCAATCAAAATCGTCACCGGTGATATACAAAATTACATGCGATTGTTCAAAAGAATACGTAGGAGAATCCGGGAGACCGTATAAAGATAGAGTAGCTGAACATTTCAGAAGGAGCTCAAATTCGGAAGTAGCTGACCAAGCCCAATCGCTCCAGAATTTCAGGTTCAAATTTGCAATTTAGTGACGGAAAAATGCTTTTTGACAAGAGGGGATGTGGGGTGTCACAGTCGAAGTATTTTTCAGTGCTGAGTCGATTGCGACAACTTCATATCTCTAAGATTCATAATAAGTGAGACAAATTTTTTAGGTGAGAAATTCTAATAATTAATGTTCCAATGATACCACATCACGTGCATAAACGTTCATATGCGTATACACATATATTATATGAACACCTACTATGTGTGCAGGGTGCAGGGTTCAGCTAACTTAACCAGAAAATTTCTGGATGGGGTTCTTGGCTGAAAAGCACGTAGTCCTTCATCATGAGGAATTTCCGTGTAAAGCGAGTTGACATCAATCGTGGCCAGAATAACACCCAAGGGCTCAACAGTGGTCGTTATGCATACTGTTGATTACAATCAAGAGGCAGAGATAATTAGGGGATACAAGGTTCTACGAGCCACTGAACAGAGATCCAACCAACGGATTAACAGTTGATCTCAAGGGGTTTATCAAGAGGAATGGAAGAAAAGAGCTTGCTTCACATACAACATTTGCTGCCGAGCTGCCCAGATTTTTACCTTCTTCCAAAAATACATTAACCCTACTCTCTCCCTGACAGATTACCTCCTGGACGCCCGATTGTAGCAAGTTTTGGATGCGTAACAGAGAGAGTTTCAGTATATATGTAGATTCTCACCTACAGCCAATCGTTCAGAGTCAGCCATCATTTGTCAAAGATACCCAGCACTTCCTAATATGTATTGCGTGATACAAAAGTCCCAAGGGGTGTAATTCTGGCCACGATTGATGTCACTCGCTTTACAAGGAAATACGTCATGATGGAGGACTTCGTGCTTTAACTTGTTTTCTACAGCAACGCCCATCCCAAAATACCCCATAGAACCAAAAATCATAACTCCACCAAAACTTTCTGCTATAAGGCTTTTTTTGACACAAGCCTAGGAAGTTGAAATTTGGTAGGAAAATTCTTCGGGGCATTAAAAGACGATTTAAATTATGGGTTCCTTCTTTATCAGCTGAGTGAGCTAAATTCTCTCCTGTTCACCCTAGAAAGTGGAAATTCTATAGAGAAACTCTGGAACTTCAACAGAATGATGACTGATCCTGATCAACTAAGTGAGCTAGATTCTTTCCGTTCAACCCAGGAATATAAAAATTTATCTGGAGACTTATTTTTAATTCCCCCGCCATTACCCTGAATCTTTTTTCAACAGGAGACAATAGTTATATCTATCTGTGTATATCTGTGTAGATAACAGGACACGAGCGGATATCTGTAGGGAGTTGTATAGATTTTGTTTTTGAGCGATATTGTAGTTAATAATTTGTTACTGGGCAAAAAGCGATGAGAGATGAACCCCAATCTGCCAAACATATCTGCTCGTTTATGGATGTGAAAAACTATTGAGGTAGCTGGTGACAAAATAAAAAATTGTGTGGAATTATAATTTTAGAAGATAACAACTGTTCTACCTTCTGCGCATATACAAAGCTGTTTATTTGAATCTTTATATTAAGTAAAATGTTTCCCTTTTAGTTTGCCCCTTTGGTAGTTTGGTTTTTCTGGTTTCTCTATTATGCTCTAGAAATTGTCATTCACTGGTGCCATAAACCATGAAAAATTCAACTTTGAGCAGTACAAAAGCATGCTATGAATTATACAAATGCTGATAAAGTAATGATTTTAAATCAAAACATGAACGTGAATCTTATGTTTATCTCCTTTGTTATGTATAATGTATGCAATCTGACAAATGATTATGGTGTTCAGTGACATTTATTATACTTCTATTACAATTGTACGCAATAATTGTGCCTTAGTAAGTTTGTTTTTGTTACAGGAATCGGAGTGAGCATGACCCGTGACTGTTCGACGCTGATGGTAGCGCAGTATTTCAAGAGAAGGAGAGAATTAGTCGAAATTTTCATAGTCTCCGGAAGTGGACTCGGCATCGCAGTCATGTCCATTTTCATTAAACACGCAATTAGGTGAGCCTTTTTTATCATACTGTACATTTTTCATATCTTCCATTACCTATAATTTTCTTGTTCATCTATTATCGAAGGAAACCAAGTTCATCTAACCATACACATCTGAGCATACATGCCCGGTTTGACTGTGCAGTTTGCATGGGCATAAAACTGAGTGAAAAACTTACAATTATCTGATCTAACAAGGTGTGAAGGCTACTTTCAGTCCCCCCCCATCGTTACCCTCTCAGATTTTTCAGGATTCTTGATTTTTTTCTTTACCCAAATCAAGCATTTGGTTTGGAAATCGTGATACTATTTCAACAAATTCTCAAACGATTTTTGATCATAGAGCGACACAGCGTAAAAAATTACGTGGAAACTCATTGGTGCTTCTGAACACTCGTTTTTTTTTTTTTTTTTTTTCCAAACAAAAATCCGTTTTCCAAAATCAAAACATCATTTTCTTCCCTAACTAGCGAAGTTGTCTAGATATACCGTTAGGAAGCAGTGTTGGACAAAATTTAATTACAATCACAATTAATGTAATTGCCAATTTAATTTTAATTATGTAATTTCAGGTAATTCGAGTAATCATGAGGTGTGCCAATGTGGTATTTTCCGGAGCTAGCTCACCAAAAATTTGTCACAATTACTCCATGTAATTTTAATTAATTACCGATGTAATTAATTACTGCCCAATTCTGTTAAGAAGCTAATAAATGTGAAGATGTTTAAACAGGTGCTTTACAGCTGTGGTGTTTTAAACCGGAAAACAGATTGGGAGGAATTAAAGTTACGTAAAATTTTATAATTTTGGAGTTTGAACTAATTTTTCAAGTATTTAATCAGCTTCAAAAAAATTATTAATGAGGAAGGTAGGATATTTAATTGTAATGGAACAAAGAAACCATTAGCTTATCTCATATTTCTCAAGGGCTATACACGCAATTTTCGGGGTGTCGTGAGGGGAGTCCATATATTATCGAATTTTTTCTACTTTCCCGAAAGAAACAGAAAAGTTATTCTATAGTTGGTCACATTGCGTTAACCTTTCGTGCCGGGCTTGAGTGACCCTCACTCGAAGAACGAAGTATTGCCTACTTCAGCAGTTTACGTATTCATGTGATCGATCAGTTAACCACCAATGTGGTATTCCAGTTCCTTTGTTCATGAATTGTTAGCCATTATACATTCAGAGACTAAATTATTTAGCCAATGTGAGTAAAATTGTACCTACCTGCATATAAAAGGCACCCACTGAAAAATAATCGTGAAAAAAAAACTTTCAGTATCTTAAAATCCCCAAAAAGGGCCAAATTTTATCCAACGTTCCCATAGAGGGCAAACTGCTGGGTACTCAAAGTACCACTCAATGGAGGCAACATCTACCCAAGTCTCCAAAGGTGAGCAAGTTAACATTCGTGGTTGTTCTAATCCTTGATTGGCCTGGTTAAATGACTGTTTCAGCTGACATCTTCTGAACTAAAGTAATATACATGCCATCCTGCTTTCCATTTTGTACATTATCATTTACAATTATCATTGATGTACCTAGTTGCTAAAGAGCATACAGTTCTCCACCTCTGAAACTATTTGAATAATACCTGTACGAAGTAGGCTAGTTAGCTTCATCCTCAGAAAACTGAGGAAGGGAATTCCTGGCAGCTGCACCTTATGCAATATTCAGATTTTGACGGAGCTGTCACATTCCTCTACCAACTTTGTTTAAATCGTATTTGGTGATACGAATCCACCTCTTGGGTCCTTTCCTTTTACTATTTGACGATTTTTAAGCAATTTGATTGAGCAGCTGAAGGCTAACTTTCGGAAATACGTATGGAATGCAAATTAACACCATCCGCCAGAAAAATAGTATTCAATTTGTGTTCACCAATATCTTAATGATCTCGCCTCAGTACTTTTAAATTACAGAACTGATGTTTAGAAAATATTGCTCTAAAATCACATACCTATCCTCTTAAATCTTGACATTTGAAATTTTCAATATACATACAGTAGATCTCATTCGTTGGTTTACGTTTCAAGATGAGTAAGAGTTAAAAATTTGATTAAAAAAAAAAAAAAATCGGTGTGCGTCGGACCACACGGTGGAAGTTATACTTCTGTGGCCATAATTTATAATTAATAAATAAATTATGAATAATAATTTATAAATTATAAATTTATAATTTATAATAATTATAAATTTATAAATTTATAATAATTTATAATAAATTTATAATTATAATATTTATAAATTTATAATAATAATCTATAAATTTATTATAATTTATTAATTATAATTTATATATTATGAATCGATAGTTCTTAAAAATTTGTTCTTAAAAATTTGTTCTTAAAAATTTGTTCTTAAAAATTATAAATTTATAATTTATAATAATTATAAATTTATAAATTTATAATAATTTATAATAAATTTATAATTATAATATTTATAAATTTATAATAATAATCTATAAATTTATTATAATTTATTAATTATAATTTATATATTATGAATCGATAGTTCTTAAAAATTTGTTCTTACTTTTCTTACTTTTCTTACTTTTCAGCGTGACGCGGTTTCTCGACCAACATCCCATCCCAAAGGGTCTAACTCCTCCTCCTCCTCCTCCTCCTCCTCCTCCCTCACTCCTCCTCCTCCGCCTCCCTCCTCCTCCTCCTCCCTCCTCCTCCTCCCCCCTCCTCCTCCTCCCCCTCCTCCTCCTCCTCCTCCTCCCTCCTCCTCCTCCCTCCTCCTCCTCCTCCTCCTCGATTAATCGATAGTTCTTAAAAATTTGTTCTTACTTTTCTTACTTTTCTTACTTTTCAGCGTGACGCGGTTTCTCGACCAACATCCCATCCCAAAGGGTCTAACTCCCCCTCCTCCTCCTCCTTTCTCACTCCTCCTCCTCCTCCTCCCTCCTCCTCCTCCTCCCTCCTCCTCCTCCTCCTCCTCCTCCTCCTCCTCCCTCCTCCTCCTCCCTCCTCCTCCTCCCTCCTCCTCCTCCTCCTCCTCGATTAATTGATAGTTCTTAAAAATTTGTTCTTAAATCCGATAGTTCTTAAAATTCAGCGTGACGCGGTTTCTCGACCAACATCCCATCCCAAAGTGTCTAACGGGCGCAAAGAAGTATAACTTCAAAAAAGATAATAATAAAAATAAAAATCCGTCCGTCCGCCGTCCTAAGCTTTTCTCTGAAACTATACTGGTCCAAAATTTATGAGTCTTAGATGAAAAATCACCTACGGGGTCTAGTTGGTCGTAGAACCCGGGATCGATTTCAATCAACCCTAAAGTTGAAAACTTTCGAAATACGAGTAATTTTTGGGGGTCACTTGTAGATATCATCCCAAAGAATCAAATGAAACACCTGGATCGCTATACATTCGTCCATTTGTTCTCTCTAGGGGCCAGAACTTTTACGGGTAAAAAGGTCATCAACATGGGAGCAAATCAGTTTTAGTGGAACATAGTCAAAATCGCCTTATATACTACGATGATCTTATCAGCTGAATTTCATTAGAATTCTCTTCACGAAACTGTTGTCACCGATAGACGGACTGTGAAGCGTAATTTCTAGAATCTCATTATTTTTCAGTTGGTGGGTGCCTATGTCATTGTCGGTTGGATTCTGGTATGCTATTGTACTTAGATATCAGCTCTTGTAAGAAACTAAAGGAGTAGTAAATTGCAGTTATTCTATTTAATTTAATTAAATTTCTCCTCAGAAGGCGTCTACGCCTATACGTTTAGATTTGGATAATGTTTAATAGACTCCATTTAACAATTATAGATTCGGCGTAAAAGAGATGTCCAATACAAAAATAATAAACCTTTGTTCTATAATATTATGTATTATGTTTTATCATGTTAGTAAAATTGGCATTGTACCAGCACAATTGGCATTATAAGTAGGCACTACGAAGCTCCACAGATAAAAATCCAATTAACCTTTTAACTTTCCTTATTGATATTTCTTATTAATAATATTTTTCGTATCAGGGTTATTACGAATAATTGATTGAGTTATAATTCTACAATTGGCAGTGCCATAGGGTGGAGACTGGGGCTCCAGCTGGTGACTTTGGTGGTCGTGATGACTTTCTTCCTCGGAACCTGCTACCGCTCCGCCTCTCTGTACCACCCTCAGGTTAGTTCAGCCTTTGATTCACAATCGAAATTGAATAACTAGGAACCGCACGTTTTATATTTTAAACGAAAGCAGTTTGAATTCCGAGATTACGAACACCATCCATACTCTCCTACGAAAAGTTATTTTCTTTTTACGATTTCCCAAATTTTGGTCACAGAACTACTTCATCCCACATTTCCCGCCGGACGGAGGCCCCCTGCCAAGTGTGACATCACATTTTGCCGGAAATGTGAGAAACAAAAAAAACACTAATTTAAAAAAAGTGTGAGTAGTGCCGAAATTCTGTTGAAGAATTAAGTGTAAGTATCAACCTTATTTTTAAAATAGCTAGCGCAAATTTTGCTGAACAACGGTTAATCAATCCTTCAATTTTGCATTGGTGAAGTTTGATATTATCAAGTTTTTGTTAGGAATGTGAAGAAATAACAATGCATCGATAGTTTTTAGTGACTAAGGTAAGAGCGTCAGTAATTTGTCACCGAGTTCTCCGGCTTAATCTTCTAAAATTAGGGGGTGTGACGGGATGAGTAGATATTTAGGCACGTGGTGTGAGTGGTAATAATTGCAGTGTTTTTTCCTTTCGGGTTATGTAGGATTCAAAAGTCACAAAAAACGTTACCTTTCTTCTCCCACATCGGAACTCAGCCTGAGGCCGAGTCCTTGGGAAATTTCTTCAACCCTCTCTGTCCATATGCTCCCTCCTCTGTCGCTCCCGTTCTTGGAGTGTTGTTTACTGCTTAAGCAAACTCTAATAATTATTGTTTTCCACTTTCAGCGGAGGGCAATCCTTCATCTCAAGAACCAGAAGAGGAAGATCAAAGACAAGAACAAAGTGGACGACGGGCCGCCTTTCTTCGACGTCACGACGCTTCGAAGCAAGACAGTCAAGATCCTCCTCTTCTCGACCAGCGTCAGCGCTTTCGGTCTCCACACCCCCATATTCTTCCTGGTAACACCTCTAGGTTGAATTTATTAATTACCTACCAAACGAAAATGTACATAGTTCATGTATAATAATAGGTAGGTACCTACTTTTTTAGGAAATGTACCTATTCGTGTAAGCAGCCTCCAACCGTAGATATATATTACCTGGATGCGTAACAGCAGAGATACCTGTAACGACCCACCGAGCAGCGTTTTCCCTGGGCTGACGGCTGGCCCAATGCAATGAGGGGCAATAGCAACTAATGTTAGGACTAATGTTATTACTTATTACATATACATCGCCGGATTTAAACTGATTTTTGAGATCAATTAAATATAATTAGACAATTGGAGGTCATTATTTGAGAATTTTTCTCCATTGGGGGAGGTAATTAACCACGAAGAGATCAGTCGTTAACCGTTAAACCAAGTAACGCTCATCACTTGTAGCCCATCAGCTCTTAGTCTCTTATAATGGGCAGATAGTAGAAAGGGTGCACGCAAAATCGCCTATCGTCTCGTCCACCTTTTCCCCTGAATTTGGACAAACTTGATTGTGATGCGCTTGTTACACAAAAGATCGCACTTTCTTTCCTGTTAGGTGCCGTGTGCCACAAATTCAGGAAAAAACCAGCAGTTAAAAACAGCAGCAGAACCATGACACGTTTGAACTGTGTTTTCAGTGTAAAAGTAGGTAATGTTTTCAAAAAATTACACTGCAATGGTTTCACAAAAATCATAAGGCCTGCTTCGAGAATGTAGTCCAAAATAGGAGAAATTATAATTGGGGTGTAAACAAAGTGCAATATAAGTGGTGAAAGTTCCGTTTGCATGACCAAGACAAATGTTTAAAAAATCATATCAATGACAGAAGAAAGTGAGTCTTGTGGCGTTTTATTACATTTTTATTACAGTTCCACCCAATTTGTTTTTGGCAGACACACTAACTGGATATCCTGCACAGTTGGAAAGCCCAACGTACTCACCCATAGCGTGAAATTTGGTGATTATGGTTGGGAGCAATGATGGAGCCTTAGACCAATAATTTTGGTTTATTTTTATGAGTCCTCTAGTTCTTCGCTGAAGGACCTATACAAACTTACTGCACGGCTTAATGGTTTTCGAAAATTTTGCGGGTTAGACCCTAGATATTATCGCTGCCGGATGTTTCCTATGCTTGGTCAAGAGTAACATCCTTGTAACAATCAGAATTCCTCTCGTTTTCTTCCCATTTCGTTGAAATTCTCAGGAATTGTGCGAGTTGAGGAAAAGATTTTCCCCGATGAATTTCATCACTGCCGGATGGTAATTTCCGCACAGGCCAAAATGTAAAATTATTGTAACAAGCTAAAACTCTACACTTTTGATCGATTACCGTGGAGTTCCCATGGATATTGTAGGTTGCAGTCGAAATGATCACTTTGAGTTCCATCACTGCTAGACCTATAGAAGCCTTAGCGTATGATCAAACGTAAAATTGCTTACATAAATCTCGTTCATTCAGAGGTGGTAGGTAAATGTTCTTTACATCAAGAAATTCATTAAGTTGCAAAACGAAACTTTGACCTCATCTCCTTCATTTCGTTCAGGCAGGACATGCTGAGACTGATGGATTGAGCAACTCGATTTTGCTGATCCAGACCTACATGGGACTCGCCTGGGTCCTTGGCAGCTGGATTTTTGGGGCCCTCGTGCTCCACAACACAGCCGAATGCCGAATCGCACGCCAATATCTCACTCAGGTTCATCAACTGTTTCATTTATCTTAAAAAAGTACCAATAACTGTATTTAAGACGCAGTATGTAAACTATCCATTTATGATGCTACACTTTCGGGCATCAGACTGAACGTTCAATACATCTCTACTCTATACATTGTTGGTCAGACCCACACAACACACAAATAGAAACGAGACCTTCTCGAGGGATCAAGTTTGTCCCCCACCCCGGCATGAAATATCACATTTACGTTTCTAAACTGTTATGTGATCGTGTTATGAGACCACGAAACTATACACTTCATTCTGATCTACATATCCAACTAATCTGCATTTTTACTAAGGGATTGACTACTTGATGTTATGTATTTTTGAGATGCGAGCTTGCGAGCATCCAGACCACCAAACTATACACTTCATTCTGACCTACATGTCCACTAAACAGGTTGAACGGAATTGAAGAACTCACAGTTCTTGTAGGGAACGGTTCCAAGTAGTTGCCGGGGTGGGGGACAAACTTGATAGTTCGAGAAGGTCTCGTCAAATAGAACGATAGCGCCTCAAAGCTACAATATTTACCTAAAATACAATGATTCTAGATATTCGAAATCAATCCTATTTATTGAAGTGAAAGTCTATTACCTGAGCAAGACTTGCATTTTTGGTCTTTCGTGAATTTGTAATTGATATGATCATATCCATCACCTTCTTCAATCTTTGAGGAGTCAATAGTAAACATAGATAGGTTCAAATATATAAAATTGACTTTTACAAACAAATTTTACTAAAATCACAGGTTGTGGTTTGCGACAGAATCAGATATTTATGGTGTTTTACTAAAAATATCCCATCTTTTGGAAGGCTGCATTAAAAAAATAAAATTAAAAAAGGAAGCTTAACTAGTCGGACGTAAATACAAGCCTACGTGTTGTCAATTGCTAAAAAAAGGTTTTGGCTTGCTATTGTTTCGTGTAGTACCTGCGTCTTCTTAATTATTTTCTTACACAACATAGCTCAAATTAACAAAATGAAGGAAAAAGTATCAAAGCCGTATTTTTACTATTTCTTAACGTTATCACAGAAGATCACAAAGCTGTGACAGTCGTGGGTAGAACTAGCTCGAAGTTAAAAGAATTCGGAAAGTTTTGGGAGGCCCATTATAATGTAAAAGCCAATGCAAACGAGACGGAAGCTAGTTGTTATCAGTTTATTGGGTGGCTTGATTTATCGAAACTACTCCGTCACCACCTTAGGACTACTTGATAGAAGTCGTTCTTGTTATCTTAATATGTAACCCGGTTCTTGAGAAAGTTAAGACGTAGTAAGCATTAGTTGGTAAAAATATTTCCTATCTTCTAATCCAAATTTCACTTCCAATCTCTCTTCTTATCACTGCATAAATCATTCAAAAATGAATGGGTTATTTAAAGATTTTCAAGTATAAAAGAAGCAACTTGGTTATCTAAAGGTACGAGATAACTGGGAAGCTTAGGTGCACTTAGATAACACTGCTTTTCGCTACGTTAGGAATTAAAATGATGCGAATGTGTGAGTAGGTAACCTATAACAGTTAAACTAGAGAGTTCGATGAACAGAAACCTCACGCAGTAGTTGATAGATATTAACAATTTTGTGGGAAGCTATCATTTGCTCGTATAAACATGCATTGGCTGGAACTATCCAATATTACCCAACATAAAATGCTTGGAAATATGCAAAAATATGAGTTAGAAATCAATAACTAAAGTTCTGTCTATATATTTTCTATGCTGGGCTTTTTCTCTCGAGTTTCTGGAAATTTATTTATTGGTCCTACAAGAAAAATTGTGAAAACCAAATTTATAGAAATTTAATTCTTCAAGTGTTAGGTCTGTCCTGAAACAAAATCTCTAAAAATGCATAGCTCAGAAATTGTAGACAAGAAACTGGCGTTTGACACCTAATTGGCCCATTCTGGGAATTTCGATTTGATCAATATCTTTGAAAAACTAATAATTTGGAAGTTATAGACAAAAATCTGAAAAATGGTGTGGAGTTGGCGCCACGTTTACGGTTCCTGCACCGCGGCGTTTTATCATATCAGAGCCGAAAATTACACAGCAAATTATGTGCATACAAGGAGCCAACCCTCCGAATTTAAAGTCGATAGGTCCAAAATTGCGGTCTGACATACAAACAAACAGACAGACATACCTACAGACATTGACAAACACACGTGCAGCGCAAGAAAGTAAAAGCAGAGCGTTTGGCCATGATATTAAATTAGTATTACGTACTTCAATGATAATAAGTTGTGTGTTATCTTATTTTGCCGAACCGCATCCGATCCGTATTATTTTGGGTTGTAGATCGAATAGAGAAGGAAGGAAATTTCTCTCTATACACGACATTTAGGCCTCCAAAAAAGAACTGATAAAATATGTCAGAATTTGGCACCATATTCATGAAGAGGGTTGTTAGCTGTATAATTGGTAATTACAAACAGCTGCAGTGATTCTCTTGCATATCAATTTTAATTCCAAATATTCTAAATAATGATACTCCCTCAATACAATTCAATGATATTCAAAACCATCTGATCTAGCAAACCATAGCTCACATTTTCGCTTCCTCTCTATGGAGGATGCAACAAATTGAAGAAACAAAGATGAGTTACCAAAGTCTATTTTTACGGTTGTTTATTCGCTTCAAACTTCATTTTTGTCTCCAAAATCGCTGTTTTTAGCTAGGACTTTTATTGTGGCTCTAACTAACTCTATGTGGAAATACGAGTGGCAGTTTCTGTATGAAAGGGTCTTCTTTCGGAGCTTCCAGAAGCGTAAATATTGCACGAATCGGAAAAAGAAGGCAAGTTTTAGAAAAACTACCTATATTTCCGAAAAAAATGGTACCTGTGTGACAATACAACGCCAAAAACAGTTTTAACAGTGTGGCCAAGAATGATTGGGTTGAATGGGCGGTCTTAACCCCGTTAAGTGCCTTTTTATCTGTGCGAATCCCTTGTGACGCCAACAACTATACCGAGTTTTTGTCCGACTTTTATGAAATGTTAAGGCGTTGTGCGGGTTAGCTATTATTTCGTCTCCTGCATACCTTGACAATGGTCAGTAGGATGTGGGCATGCACGAACAATAGTTAATTGGAACACCGATTTCTCAAGATTCCTCGGTCGGATATCATTCAAATTTAGAGGTGAGTTGGTAAAAGACCTTTTTGAATGACACTAGGTACATAAAGGTAATCGCAACTGGTTCAGTGATAGCGACCTAGCGTGCGCTATCTGAAGCTGGTTGTCACCATCAAAACTCCGAGACTGATGGACCGTTTTTTATCACATTCGAATATTATGAGTTTATCAGGTGGACCAGTAGGTTCGTACGTTCATACACAGTTGTGAATTCTATAAAATTCTGATTTATGACGATATTTCAATCAATTTTACTTAGGTATAAGTTTTTCATCAGCTACCTAACTCAGCAGGTACGGCCATGCTGCTGCAACAAGTGAGGAAGCTATACCTACTACCCTCCCAAATTGGTTTTCGGTTTTTAACATGGTTATGTTTTTGGGCTGGGGGTCATTCTAAAATTTGCGTAACGACACCAAAATTTGTGAAGACCCGGCACTTTAGATTATTATTAATTCGAAAAGTGAAGGCTAGGTAGAAATCAATGAGGTACTACCGCAATGAAGTACCTAATTCCTCCTTCCTCAACAACCGACTTAGACTTCTGTTTTAGCATGGTAATGGAACGAAAGTAGCGCGGGAGTTGTTACTTTCCCAACAGAGTGGAAAGTAATGCCCACTTTTACTTTCCCAACAGAGTGCAAAGAAATGTCCATTTTTACGTTCCCAACCTCCCAACAGAGTGGAAAGTAATGTCCATTTTTACTTTCCCAACATCCCAACAGAGTGGAAAGTAATGTCCATTTTTACGTTCCCAACATCCCAGCAGAGTGGAAAGTAATGCCCACTTTTAGTTTCCCAACATCCCAACAGAATGGAAAGTAATGTCCATTTTTACTTTCCCAACATCCCAACAGAGTGTAAAGTAATGTTTACAACTTTGACATATCCATGATCTATTGTTTTTCCCCTCAGGGAGAATTTTTGTTTTTGTTTTTGAGCATTGGTCTAGTTTGGATTGAACGCTTCTCATATAAAATAATGTGAACATTTAAATCCCACAGGTGAGCGCTCTGCTGAGCGGAGTAGCCGTTTTCTTCCTGACGACGCTGGAGGGGAACCACCAGGGCTACGTTCTCTTCGCCTGGGTCTACGGCCTCTTCCTCGGTGGCTACAACTACTCGCTCAAGATGTACGTCTACGAGAGGGTGCGGGCCCGCAACTTTGCTCGTACCTGGGGCTACGTCCAGTGTTCTCAAGCTATCCCCATCGCCCTCGGGGTCCCCATCACTGGTAATGAACACCGCTTCTACCAATGTAATTTGTTCAGAGAATTTAAGGGGCAGGTGAATATCACGCACTATACGTCGTTCTGCTGCTTATTTTGTACTAGTACGTATATTGTGCAAGTACCTCTATCATAACTATCCCTGAATCGTACTTCACTGGAGGATAAGTCGCTGAACTCGCTCGTGGCCATAGAACGAACTGCCCTTTATGAACAGCTTCAGTGAATACCATCCTCCGTCCTCATAGACCACATAATGATTATGCATGGGAGTTACTCAGGTGAGGACAAAAGCGGTACACACGGAGACACCTCTGTGTTAGAATAGCCACGTTCTGGCCTTGAAGCAGTTAGGCTTTTTCTCCAGTAAATAGTACCGCAGGCTGCAAGCCTTCGCCTACAGGTGCATAAACTGTTGCACCACCAAGATAGATAGATGATGGTGATAGATAACGTGCATATATTTAAGAACAAAAAACAACAAATTTTAAATAACACTTACGCCTTGGCACGATGGCCGTTAGGCGGAGGACGGCCGTTGCCTTACATAATAAATACATACATTAGAATTGTCCTAGTATTAGTAGTATCTTTCTCACAATAATTTTTAAATTTTTACATTATATCATTACATTTTCATATTATTAATTTCCCCTTATTGTATAATTCCATACATTAATTGAATAGGTATTCTAAATATGAATATTGATTGACCATGATTCACAACGTCACCACCGGAACTTTGCACTACACACTCCTTGGCTAGCTTCCTCTAAACTAATCAAAATTGAATTCATCAATTAGAAACTTTCTATATGACCATGCTGCTCTAAAGAAACGATTCAAGTTGCAGTAGTACCCGTCTTCATTGAGGATCTTGATGACCTCCTGGGTGGAAAGCTGCGGTTTTCCTAAAAATTGGGTCCTTATGCTACTCAGAATGGTACATCTTCCCAAGAACTGCTCAGTGGTCTCCTGCTCCCTAAGGTTGCACATAGAACAGAGCTGCACAGCGTCCTGATTCCATGGGCGATTGTTCAATGGGAGCAACTCTCCTCGCAGCCTCATTACCACCTTCTTCTCCTCAAAGCTGAGACCTGAATTGATATAACTGGCGCTTTTATTAAATTGTTTGTACAGGAAATGAAATTGCGCCTGATTTGAACGCTCAATCAATTGCTGCTGAGTCTCAAGTTTTATTCTTTCTAATACTCTTGCAGACATGTTGCACCACCAATGGTTGGCTTCGGGGGGCTGTGGTATTTTGACCCCTGACATGCAGACTATTCCACGAAAATTGGGCAGAGAACCGTGAGAAAGTTGATTTGCAAAGGTGGGTCCCTTTTCACGGACTTTGGCGTTTGGAGGTTTGTGGATATCCAAATACTTGGGTACCGACCTGCTTAGTCGGTAGTACAAGTTAGAACGCATGCCTCGACCAACGAACTATATAACAGTTATGTAGTTCGTTGGCCTTGACCAGAAGGTTAAGACGGGTACTAAGCACATGTCAAGGACACTGATTGTGTGAACAGTCTCCTCTCAGGTGGACCATCCCAGATCTTATGATCTTCGGGGGAGACCCTACACATTCCCCTCAGGACTCCTAAACACGACTTCTAGCATTCCAGAGGAGATTTATGGGATTCTGTGTCCAGCTTTCAATCAAATAAATTGCGCCACTCCAATACAATACGTGCCCATTAAACGAGGAAAAATGTATGCCTATTTTGTGATTCCCAAGCTATTTTTAGGCTTCTTTGCTAAGCCTCCACCCATCTTCCAGAAAAGTTCAGAAACATTTACGTAGAAAATATCGATGGTAGAAAGTACAGAGATCATTAGAGTTTATAATAGCCGTTTTTGTGAACTGACAGATTATCAACGTATATACACCCTATAACTTTTCATGCTTTTCCTAGTCGCTTCATACAACGTACAGGTAGGTGTCCCTATACTATATTTTAGTCATGGTTTGATTAAACTGCGTTTCTAATCAAGTTTCAAAAGAATAAATAGTAAGTACACACATAACGTACTGATATCCTTAAGAAATTCAAAATGGTATGACCAAGTATTCCAAGGATGTGAAAACTATTGTTTATCCATCAAGAATATTAGCCATCAAGAATAATTTTTAAAAAAGTCAATGAATAAGCCTAATTCCTTGCAAAAAAAAAGTGGAAAATTTCACGCACGCTTTGAGGAAACTATGGAGCAAAATGGGCATCTTTTCAAAAACATCTGATCTTTTATCCAAGGAAAAACATTGCAAAACGCTAAAAATTATTACCCAATTATTCAAAACCATTAGCCAGACGTTTTTGTGACGTTATTTATTTGATTGCTAATTCGTTTGTTTCATCTTTCAGGCTACATCAACGTCACGTTCAACAATAAGTCTGGCTACTACTTCAGCGCCTCGTGCATCTTCTTGGGAAGCCTGATGCTCTTCCTCATCGACTGTCACAAGAGGCGGCTGTCCCGTCATAAACACAACGAGAGTGGAGAGAAGAAACTCTGCGAGAGCGAGGTACGACAATATGATGTCCAAGTGGTTCCCTTCGCAATGGCTTCAAAAATTTTTAAATAGAAATTTTTGAAAATTTTCTTCATGGATTTCACAAAACATTGTTTCTTACGACAAATTTTGTCGACGCTATCCAGGCTACAATTCTCAACCGATTTTCGTGATTCTCATTTTTTTTGATTCCAATTTCAGTCTAGTTGTGCAAATAACCTAGGAAATTTCGGATTTCCTGTCGTGCTGAGGGGTGGAGGGGATAGTTACCGATTTTCTCGAGAGCTGCCCAAGCTACAAATCTCTACCGATTTTTGCGAATCTTATTTTGTTCCATTACGAATTCGATATAGTTTTGGAAAGTATGTCAGGATTTTCAAACTTCATCAAGAGATAGGGTGAATGGAGGAGTAATATTGATTAATTATGTAGTGTTAACTATTCTCGTCCAATTTTCGTGATTTTTTTTTTTTTTTTTTTTTTTTCCAACTTTGAATTAGGTACCTACCTATATTTTTGGAACGTAACAGGAGTTTCAAAATTCATGATGGAGGGAATAATACTGATAAATCATGATGTTTTAAGTATTCTCGTCCGATTTTTGTGATTCTTTTTTTGTTGAACTTTGAATTTTGTCTAGATTTGGAATATGTATCAGGAGTTTCTAATTTCATGATGGAAGGAGGTGAATGGAGGAGGTAATAACGATAAATCATGATATTTTTATTATATTCATCAGGCTTTTCGTCTGTTTTTATTGTTTGTTCGATCCAGACGTGAGTTATGCAACCTCGAAAGTTTAAAAGTTGCCGTCGGAGAAGGAGTTAAATGGTTGGAAGGGGAGAGGGATTCTGAGGAATCATTATAGTTTTTTTCTCTCTCATTTTAATTCTCACCAAAATTATATACAATCCATTCATAGGGACGTCCCTGTAATGCATGCATTACTTACCAATATGTTTTGCAATTACATTGACAGTCATCCATTTCTTAGAACTCAAAGAATTTCAATTTCAAAACAATTTAACATAAATATAAGTAATACAATAATTTTCGAAAATTCGCTCATACAATCGTACTGCATGACTTGAATTCCCCCCCCCCCCTTCATTTTTTTGTTTTATGCGTAAAATATGCTGCAAATCATAACACAACGGTTTATAGTTAAATAGCTATTCCATGCAGATCACTGGGCTACTCTGATTACTTGCTTACATTAAAAAAGAAAAAGGAAATATTAAATTGACTACAGATGATTAAATAAAAAATAATTTAATAAATTCAATGTCAACCTTCCGGTACAAACTAGTGAAATCCGTTTCCACGCCGAGTAGGCTGTTCAGCAACACTTGAGTGTAGTGAAAATTGCATAAGTCGTCTTGGAAGGCGCTTACTTACCTACACAGGATTAGCTACCTCAAAAAATATTCAAAAAGTATTGTAGGTAATGTTTGCTTACCTATCTACTTACTTTTCTTGAATGCACCCAAACCTAAAATGAAATACTAATTCGAATGATCAATACAATAAACCAGCCTTTTCAATGTTTTGTACCTTCAGGTAATAATGAAGGGAAAACAACACATTGTTGAAGCATGTTAGGGTGATTCAATATTGAAATAAATTAAAGGTGAGGTAACGATAAATCATTTCAACTCCAAAACGTCTGCCAAGTTGGGTGGGCAGTATAGCTTCCTCGCAGATAGGCCTCGCATTGTCAAAAAATCTTTAAATTGAAAACTGCACTTCGGAGGTCAATTTAATCAATCTTCTTCGACTGTGGGAATTTTCCCTAACATAACACATCATTAAAATTTATGAATAATGAGGTGAAATAAATTTGATAATGATGAAAATGTTTACTGTCCTCAGGCCTGTCCCCAGAGGAGGAAGCCATCGTTTTCACTTGAGCCAGAGGAGCTAATAGTAGTTGAGCCACCTGCAGCTGCTCAAGACAAGCCAGAACTCACCTGCATTTCTGAAGAAGGTAAGATAAATCACAGAATACCTTGTTAGGTAATAATTATTACGACGGGAATTACTGTCTTAATACAAGTTTATAGATAGAGTCTGCAAATCACTTCTGTGGAATGTGTTTTGTATAGTTCATTTCATTTTATTTTCATTATTTTCTTTCGCTAGGTAAATCCTAGAATTATCTTTGTGCAAGTTGTGGTACAATACAATATATTTATAATTAAAATCATGTAAAACCTATACATATTAATTTATCTGCCTACTTCACTATTCATTATAACGGGGAAAAAGGGTAGGTGCCTACCGCGATAAGGTGTCTGGTATTTATGAGACAAGGAGCATTTATAATATAGGTAGTAAGTACTCTACCTATGGCATATTCAGGTGATGAGGTAAGTCATGGCTTTAATTTTGTTGTTTCGATCATAACAATCCTTTTGGTGAAGCAAATTTATCGTGCAAAGTGATTTGGGGTCCGTACATTTTGAGATTAATCTAAGCATCCGAAAATCGTCATGTTTATAAATATATGTACATACAGAGACGTCGCTTTAAGGGTGGATGGGGGTGAGAGCCTCCCCCTCATACTTCACTGACTTGGGAGAAGTTGGACAAATTTGGGAGGTGGCAATAAATCCCTTAATTCGAAGAGACCTATTTGAAGTCTAATCCAGATCAAATCCTGATTTTGTCAACTGTAGGTCCTGATTTTGAGTCATTTTGTGAATGAGACTGTCACTTTGCTTTATAATTTTGCCAACTTTCCTCGGCGTTTGTCATTCATGTTATAAATATTGAGTGCCCCCCCCCCCCCCCTTCCACTCTTTTGAAATTAAACCATCGCGCATCACACGAGTAAAACGCCGTCAAGCGCAATTTCCTATCTCAACTTCGAGATACGATTTTTTAAAGGTTTTTCTCTCACGAAAATTCCGTTTTTAGCCTTAATAAAACCCCAAATTTCCCTAATCTAAACCGATCAGTGATTGATTCCAAAACCACGTTTATTCACACTCCAGCTCAAATTTCTCTACCAAATCGGAACGAAATAATAAATTTTACTATAGGTTTGAAAGCTTATTTCTTGAAAAGGTTTTAGTGAGATATGAGAACCTCCATGATATATTTTTCAAAGAGTAGCAGGTACCTACAGTTACATACTACAATTTTCAGAAGTTTTAATTAGTTAAAATCTTTCTCGTTTAGGCTGGTGGGTGGTCTTTGATGATAATTATATTTCACGAATCAATGGACACTAATCTATTTATAATTTAACGCTGATTTCGAACATGAGGTCAATCGTTGAAATTGGTTGTGTGAAAGATGATATTATGGATTTTAGCATGAAAACCATTGCGAACGTGATGCAACTTCTTTACCTTCTCCCTTAAATCGAGATCAGCTGGTCCAGCTTGAATTTCCTTACCAAATCAAAAGTTAATCGCAACGTTGACCACACCGTTTGAATGATTATTACATGAGGAAGTTTGTGAGATTTGACAATCTCTAGGATGTTTTTTGTTAGAGATACCTAGCTACCTATTCGTTTCAATTCAAAAAATAAAAATATACGAAGGTACTAAAACGGAAGTTAGTGAAAAACGTTGTCTATTTCCACGAAAAATAAAGAGTTACCTACACTGTTAAATCGATTTCGACGGTTAGGCCATCATCAGTAACAAACAATAACTGAAGATACATTAGAAAGGACACAGCTTTTATAGTAACAGGTGAAGGGAGATTGAATCCCATTGGTCAAGAGAAAGGAAAGGGGGCAAGAGGTACAACCAATGAAGTGTAAACAAGGTGACGGGGGATTATAGCTAATTAGATGAAGTGAAAGGGGGAAATAACTAAATATGGTTTCAACATTGTGAAGGGATAATTCCAAGCTTTATAAAAATGGACCTATTAGTGGTGAAATATATTGAGGTATATCCTCATTTAAACATTTACCAGATCTGTCACTTTTGATAATTTCGAATTTTTCAAGTACATTCAACATACCTCCCTTCGGACAAAAATGAAGAAATTCTACAAACTGTCTATCTGTCAAATCAAAATTGTAACTATGATTGGATTCCTTAAGATGTTTTGCAAATGTAGACTTACCTACCCTTATTTTCCCTGAAATCCTCCTGATGCTCGTCTATTCTTTCCCTGAATTTCCTACCAGTTTGACCGCAATATTTGTAGCCACAAGAACATTTTAGTTTATAAACCCCACTTTTATCCTGAACATTGATTTTGTCCTTAACGGATCCTAGTAATGCTTTAAGACTATTTTTAGTTCTAAAACCTACTTTGTAACCTCTCGATGATAGAATTTTGCCGATTTTATCCGAAATTTTCCCATAATAAGGTATACTTATCCATTGCTTTTCTTCTAAATTTACATCTTCCCTAGCCAGATTGGAAACTTTTTCCCTACTCTTTTTCCTAAGAACATTATCCCATATGGTATCAACGAGATCTCCTCCATATCCGTTACTAGCCGCTATGCTTTTGATAATGGATTTTTCTTTTGATAAATTTTGTTCACTCATTGGAATAGACAGTGCTCGGTTAATCATACTATGGAAGGCTGCATGCTTATGGACTAAAGGGTGATTTGAAGTACTATGGATAGTTATATCGCTATATGTATCTTTTCTATAAATTGAAAAATCATGCTTTTCGTTTACCAAAGAGATGGATAGATCTAAAAAATTGAGTTTATTTCCGCCGAATTCGAGGGTAAATTTGATGAGCAAATCAATTTGTGTTTTTAATATATTCTGACGATTTACCCAATGACAATAATTATTCTCATAATCTATAAATAATATTGCGGTTCCACTACAAATACGAGTAATATGTTAAGTAGCTAGGTACCTATAAAATTTTCGTAGGCATTACAACTCACACGAAAATGGTCAATTTACACATATTTCACGTGTAGATATTTAATGCTAATAGGTGATGGGTACCAGGTATTACCTGTAGATACAGGTAGGTATTACTTACATACTCCAAATTTTCAATAATAGTTTTTTTCAAGTTTGGAAAACTCTAAGTTCAGTTGGGAATTTGATGATACCCCCTCCCAGGATTTTTGCCTGGCGATGCTCCTGTATGCATATTACTTTAGTTGTTTCAACAAGCTATCATATTAATAAATCTTGATTTATCCTTCCAGGGATTGCCGATATGGATCTGCCAGACAACATACTCGATGACCTTGACTATATTGGTGACTGCATAACCTCTTGCAACAAAGTGGAGAACTACCTCATGCTAAGTGAGTTTGAGAACAACCTCATCGCGGAGATGCCGGTCATAATGGATCGGAAGGGACGGAGGTGGTCACTCGCGCGCCAAGCCGAAGAGGAGAATCCCAAAGGAAAATGGCGTCTCATCCCAGGCCCCAATCGGGTCATCACAGTCATCGACGAAGCTTCAGTCTAGAAAAAGATAACAACTGTGGGAACATAGTCCAGTGTCTACTGCGTTAGGGAGCAATGTTGGGTGTAAATCCTTTGAAACGTGAGGTGAATTTTACTGTTATCAATAAAGCCTGCCAGCAGTACAGTGGCATTATGGTAGCCTTGAGCTCTTAGGCAGGTACCTGCCTACAGCTTGGAATTGACATCTAAAAGGGTGGCGTCCTATTTCCCCTCAATGTAGTTGAAGAAACTTCAATTGGGAAGAGCTTATCATTGTAGCACTGCAATCTTGGGACAAGTGGCTTCTGTGACATAGATCTAGCTGTGGGGAGTCGCCACTGCCAGCAACTTATTGCAAAAAGTACACAAAATCATCAGGTACTCTGAGTAGGTACCTACGTGGGCTACTGTAGCTTGGGGAGGCCATCTCATGATGTTGCTTTATTACCTATCTATCACGACTGAACAACAATCTCCAGGATCTTTCAGATATTGGCGTTGTGGTCACTGTGCCATAGGTGGTTTGAGGTGCTAACAGCAATAACTTCAATAAGGTATCTATAGTTCACTTCTCTGTACATCCCTGGTAGTCGCGCTCAAGGTGAGTGCTAGGACCAGTAATCGTCACTAAGGTCAGTCGAAGCATGGAACATATGGCCAACATTGTGGTAAATTACCTAACTTAGTTCCAAATTAAAATACAGAACCATTCAACATATGCATACTACCTATATAATTGAAAAAGGACACAAATCCAAACGTAGGTGCGCCTAGCTAAGACAAGATTTATATAGCTAAGTGAGACGAGATTTATTGACATGCAATACCTCATTTGATTGAGAAAAGAGTCGCGAGGGTAGTTTGTGTTAATATAATATGTGGTTTTTAATTTCGGATAGCCAAAACCACCACTTAATAAACAAGTTTCAAGCACACTACAAAAGAAGTGGGAATTCGTTGAATGACAAAGTTTGAAATGTGATACGATGCACATTAAAATATAGGTAGAGTGCTTAAGATCTGAAAGAAGAATCAATATGAGGATGAAATGTTCTACTTTGAAATGTTACTCTAGTAATGTTTTGCTAGGTAAACAACTGTCAATTCATGGAACAGTACGACATTTCATTAAAACTGCTATAGCGTATTATTCAAGATAAATATTATTCTCATGTAAGCCTGGATGTCACCTCCTTGTCCCCGCAGGGACTGTTGCTGAATACTGAAGTTAACGAATTTAATATGGAATGATGTATATAATATATAAATACTCTGGTTAACTACCGAGAAGACGCAAGAACCTTATAATAATCAATTAGGCAGTCACTGTTTTTTCTTTTTTTTCCAAAACTGCCAATCCTGACAAGTAGTATTAAAGAGGGTGTGTATATGAGTGCTTCTTAAAGATACTTTATCTCTTTCTGATATTTTTCAATAATTTTACCTAATTCAAAATTTACCAGATCCAATGACCTACCTAGGTACCTATACTAAATTCATCCCTACGTTCTCAACAGTAGGTAGCCACCTACCTACCTATTACTATAAAATGTAGGTAGGTACCTTTAATAGGTAGGTACCTTTATGATTATTTGTATCTTTTTTCACAAACAATTGGTTGTACAAATTAATCAATAGGTATATTATATACAATACATATATTTTGCATTTAACCTATCATTTCCTGATGGACGGTATCAATTAATAAATTATATTTTCCTTTTGTTTTGACTTTTCCTGCTTTGTAAACTCAATTAAGTCTATCTCCTACTTTTTTGAAACACAAGTAACCCATATGAGACTTGAAGTGTCAATAAAACATAGAGATTACCAAACGGTAGTTAACAAACATAGTTCGCCATTGCCTATTTTTACTTTTATTGTTCACTCAATGCATGAGGACAATAATCTCAAAGGAAATGTTTATATTTTGATAATGGGAAGCTAGATTTTATAAAGTGAAGCCACAAAACTGTTTCCTAACTGGTCGTCCATACGAAGTGTAGATAACAAAGGGTTTTAAATTTTGTACATAAATTGTGAAGTGTAATTTTCTATGAGATTATCTCTCTCTATTTATAACATTTTAAAATGTACCTATTAGTTTATCCAGCATGCCTATCATACACTGTTTTTCTTTACTCAGATTTTTTAAAGAGAAATACCCGATGTGAATTAGGTACCTACCTTTAGGTACCTATCGCTGTTCACCTTTATCAATGTTGATGATCATCACTGTCGGAAATAATATTGATTGTGTTCTTCCCTTTCATTAACTTCTGTAAAAGGTATAAAATTTGAAAGATTAAAAATTGGTATTTACCTAGGTATCTACCGCAAAAGTGAACAACTGCGATGGTGCCTGTTGTCTATTGTGACTACTTCAATGAGTTTTCAGCCAGGAGCAATAACATTTTATTTTTTCTAGTACACATGTCTACTAAGATAGTGAAAGAACTATTTCCATTCTAAGAGATGAAATAGTACCTATGGCTCCAAAACCAAAGGTTCCAATCACATTTTAAATTTTTCAACTTTCATGCCCTTTTTGTGTTTGTTTGTCTACCTGTTTGTGTGTTTGTAGATCCACTCTACACAAATGTCCCTTCATGACTTTTGAAATTTAGTTGCCAAAATGGCAAATGGAAAAGTCATCATTCATCAAGGACACTGAAAAATTTACTTGAGCCTTGTAAATAGATCTGCAACTTCTTACAGCCCATGTGAACATTATCTTATGATAACAGTTCCCCTTTGAAATAATACTCCCCAAAATATCTGTTTTAATTTAATTTCTATTCAGCAGGGAACCATCTAGTGGGTGTATGTTGGGTGCCCGTGACTATTTTTTTAACAATCACAAAAAATATACTCATGCACCACAACTATCCAATGGGTAAATATCTGAAAAGTGGTGTTTTTCATTCTGTAAATATTTGATCTATTTGAGATCAAGTATTCCTTTTTTTAAATTTCCACTGGTTGTGATAACTTTTCAGCATCTATTTGTTTATTTTCCACTCATTTCGTTCAGTTTCTAGCGTAAATTAAAATGTATATTTTCTCCTTCTCTCGCTATGTCCCATTGTGGTTTTTTTTTAAACACATGTGTTATTTCGGACATCATATATTTGGAAATGCAACAAATATATCTAGCTGACTAAATCTTTCAAGAAGAGTCCATGAAGACGCTGAAAGTATCACACAGATAAAAATAAGTGTAATTCTTTGGTTTTAATTTAGAGAGTTCTTGCTTTGGTGTCCCATGCCATGAACGCGAACCCAAAAAAATACCAAATGATGCAAACCTGCACGGTCTATCATGTGATCCCCCCAGAATGGTTCCTTTAGGTAACAATGCCATTGAAGAACATGTTATCAGGTCTCACGGGCTTGGTGTAAGGAGCGCCAAGTTCATGGAGTTTAGGGAACTTGAGCAGCTTCGTGTCTGTTCGTATTGCTTTGGTCATCTCGGACAGGGTGACTACACACTACAGCCAGTTACAGTCAGCTTCTGTTAAAATGAAAAATGCTCTCTTATCACAAGCATCGGTTTGACCCACACGAGATTTGAAATGCTGACACAGAGCCCTGCGCCCCAGTTATCAGGTTTGAAATGTTGGAAGTAGTTACTGAACAGAGCTGTCATAACGAGCGGTAGGTCTGTACACCAATGTAATGTGTCCCTCTCTCACAGCTTTCTACAAACAAGATGTTAAGTACCTATGATTAACTTAATTTTTGTTCTTGTGTATCATCCTGCCACTGCCAATTTTGAACGAGGAAGTAAGTTTAATGAAGGGTATACTAGTAGCCAAAACATTAAAAATGCTGAAGTTCCCTCCCTCAACTTTGGCTACATGTTGAGCTATCATAATTAAAATATATTTATGAAGCAAGTTATCACTCAAAAAAATTCATTGGTCATAAGACAAATATATTTTGACCGAAAAAATGTCAAAACACTGGAAAATTTCACTAAAATACACAAAATCTGATGGGGTGTAAAATGTTGAAAAAAAACCTTCAGTTTACCACTTATATATACTTATAAGTGGTAAACGTTTATATAAGTTTTGTTTTATATTTTTAAACCCATCAGATTTTGTAAGATGGCTTATCACAGAAGGTCTATAGAAAAACTTGATGAATTGATAGAATATTGAATATTCATCTCGAAAAACGCAGATTCGCATCAACATCCTAACACTTTTATATTTGCTCATTCGAAAGTGTTATCAATGTGATTTCAGTTCTAGGTAATTTATTATTGATAGCATTATACAAATATTTTTTCACAAGAACATAGTAACTAATGTTTTCTTAAGAAGTACATGTTGAGATTGCCGAGTATATTAACAGTTTTAAAATTTATTATGTATGACATTTATATAGGAGTTTTTCCGTTATGTTTTTCAAATTCTAATATACATTGTATAGGAGTAATATTTAAGTACCTATGTATAAAGTACCTATGTGTCGTCAGTCATTATTTTTAAAGACTTTGTTTATACTTTTGTGATTACGACTATTTATTCTCCTTTTTTACTTTATTCTGAACAATAGATCTTTGTGGATTTAGGTACCTATATAAAGTTGCAAATACTTGCTGCCATTATTTGATTACGTTAAATTTAATTCACCTAGTTTATTAAAAAAATTCAAATATCAAAGTTCAATCTTTATTTTATTTTAATTTATCTATAATACCCTCTTGTTCCTAGGAAACAGCTGGGTTACGCCATAAAGAGTAGACGATGTTAATACTGTATCAATACAAAGGAGCTTGGCGGCTCTGTTATGGCTCTCTGTAAACTATAGGGTACCTATTCAAACTTTGTATTAGTCAAATTAGTTAAGTAATTTTGGAAATTTTTAGAAATAAATTGATTTCCTTCATAAGTAGTTTTATTGCAATCTGAACCACAATCATGATGGAACTAAGGATATTTTTGATCTCATGTCAAAAGTTTTATTCTCCGCACTAAAAAATAGAAAAAAAACTAATTTTTTGTATGGAACTAACTTTTTAAAATTCTGCATGTTATTTCGAACAGTTTGGTAAGTGAAAGCTTTCAATTTGAATAACGGAAAGCAACGATGCAAAAACACTGAGTGGGCGAAAACAGTTTTTGGAAGATAAAGGTTTCACACACTATTAGGACCCAAAAATATATGATTGACAGCATTTGATAGCCGGAGGGGAAGCTCAGAATAAAGCTGAGGTTTCACTCCCAAGTTAATCACTATTATTATGTTATGATACCATTGTATTCAAATCTAAGGGGCTGAGTCAAGCACCAAACAATATGAAGTAGTTTCAACAGTTTCAGTTTACACCCAAATTATGAAGAAACTGGAGAACCCAAGGTAACGCTAAAAAAAACACCGAAGCACTCAGTTTTCGAATAATTTTATTAAAAATACATAAAAGATAATTTTCGCAAACATGGAAGCGCACTATAACTCACAAATGCAGCATCAACAGAGCTGGATATTATCCTTATATATTCATATACATTTTCTGCGCTCTGACCAGTTACATCGCAAATCCAAATTTGATCTTTTATTTTTTTTCAATTTTTATTTTACATATGTAGGTACATGTTCTTTCTTTTTTACACGATACAAAACCTAAGTAAACGGGAGGTATAGGGCAAAGTGCAGACAATACTAACGAAAAAATTTTGATGAGTGAATATTGTGATGTAAAACTTATTATACTGTGATGGGTCTTGAACAAATGCAGTTCCTATTAAGCTATCTTAGGTTGACTTTAAAAAGCGATCCCGAAAATCGCGTTAAGTACATGGATTCCGTAATAGGAACATTATTGTCTATGTTAAGAGTTGGCAGTCTTAGGTATAAACTTGGATTGGTTTTACAGTAATGCATGAAATGGGAAATCAAAGTTTTCACATCAAACAATAAGAGATGCTGTCTGAAGCGAAACGCAGCCAAACTTTTTAAGACTATCAAAAAATAAGTTTAAAAAAATCAGAATCCTCCTTAGTTAGTAAGTTTATGTACAGTACATTCACTTTCTCTTATAACGATGCACAGACAAAATATTATTACCGAGAAAGAAATTTGAAACATCAATACCTCTTGAGAAAAGTCCCATGTCAATGAGGAAAACCTAATTTTAGTAACATCGATTACTTAAGTAAATTATCACCTATACAATCAAAAGATGAACATTTTAGGAAAATACTAGTGAATTAAATGAGTAAATATCACAATTTAAAATTCCAACACAAGAAGTAATCTTTGGAATATATTTCTTACCAATTTACAGCAAGTTGTGAGAACACAGAATAATGTTCAAGATGTCATGTAAAGTTACACGTTTATAAATACATATAAAAATTGAGTTATAAAATATATTTACAATAAACTCTCTGAGATGAAACTAAAATAATTTTCAGGGTTTCTTCCTTTTTTTCGAGAGAGCGGAGATGTTTAGTTCCAAACCTATATATTTATTATAATATATATAAAATTGGTTGCACAGCTGTGTGCGCTAGGCTCGCGAAGCAACATTCATTTTTTTTGTCATAATAATTTTCAACACACAAAACATTTCAGCCGTTTAAAAATCGGTAATCATATCTACCGAATGTTTCACCGAAAGGTTACGCTAGATAATCTATCTCAGAGGACAATTCGGGGGGCAACACAAGAGACGCAGATATACAAGCAACGAATACTCAGGGCTTACTAAAATTATTTGTACAAGGTCCCTCCATTATTAATTTGAAACGTCAAAAAACACAAATAAAGTAAGCAAAAATCAATAGCTCCTCACAGCTGTAATCCAGTGAGTAATAAAAAATTAATAAAAAATGAACAGGAAGTCTTTTAGTTTGAAATTAATGATCTGGGAACGAATATTTTTAAGGCGTCACCACCAATCCAGGGTGGTCGGAATTATAACCATCTCTTTTTTTCTTGTTCAAAGCACAAATAGCAGCTCCACACATTTTTTAAACTGCCGAATCTTTACCAACAAAACTCGTCCGGGAGATCGACTTCTTCATGTCGTATTCGATTGTAGTGTCCCTCTTGTATCTGGAAAAGAAGAAAAACAGTTTTATAACCAAGCAGAAAACTTTGTGAGTAGAATGTACATTTTCGTACGCAAGAGTTTCTGTTTCAAAATTTGTTGAGTCTATGTGTGTATGTGTGTTAAGTGTGGGTTGGCGGCCTCTTTTGTCCTGTTTGGTTGCAAGCATAAGATGAAGGTGGTGGATGTAGAATATTTTGTCATAGGAAAATCTCCCATTCTTGCCAGATCCGTGATGTACACATGGGTGTGGCCACAATTTTTGAAAGCCTTGACCTTGGTGGATCACTAACTTGTGTCACCAAGTCCCCAAGAGTCACAGGAGAAGCTGAGCCATCTTCACCAATGCTAACGTTTGGCAGGCTTACTGAAGCTAGGCTGCTAGAGTTAGATTGCGAAGTTTACTCTGTTGTGCACACTCTTGGCTAGGCTTAGTATCTGGTGACCTATCTCCACACATGGGTCGAGGGTAGAGGGCTCAATATTTCTTTAAGCTACATCCCGCTAGTGCTTTCTTTTGAGCTGAGGGGTAGCCCAAACTGTGCTGACAGCTGTCAGGCAGTGTTGCTGTTGTGCAACTGAGAAGCACCAACCCCCCCAAAATCCAGCTCATTTTCTGTGGTTACTGCTGCACTGCATGAATCAGTGGACGATAAACAAAGCCCTTGACAGTACTCTCAATCCCTCTTGGAGATCTAACTACCAGAACTTTCATGCCTTTCGGGTAGCCTCATAACCTAATTTATATTTATATTAGCCTCATAGCCTTATTAGCCACCTCGGTGAGGTCTTCTAAAAATAGTCGTGGAACAGCAGATAACCTTTGCCCCGCCTATTGGGGTAAAATTGAGAGTCTGTATCATGAAGTGCACCAGTGTCTGTGGGCTTATAGTGGTTGCATTATACATGACGATGCGGTTGCCGAGTCAGAATTCTATCATCCAGAGACTAGGATGGGGTAGGGAAGATACTGAAATATATGCTGAATGACGTAGAGAAAAGCTGGAAATTGATGCCATCAACCCCAATGGATCAGCCATAAACCTGGGTGCGAGGCTGTCTGAGGCCATTGAACAAACCTGCTGGGCTAATGTTGACAAAAAGCGTGGCAAGAATGGCATCCATCGAGCGATACATAAATGGAGTGGCAGCAAGTACATTCAAGGTCACAGTCGTGACTGTATCATGACGCAGGATATGGTGAAAGAAATGTGCCACGGATTTATTCGGGTTGGACATCTCTGCAGGGAGTGCTTCATGGTATCCGCTCGAGTCCTTCAGTGCTCCTTCCTTAACTGTTGGTCATTCTATGGGGTCACTTCCTCTAATTCCTCTCTCCCTCTAAATCCTCTCTCCCTCCTCCACTCTCCTCTACTTGTGAGTATGGTTATTTTTTTTCATGGTCGACTATAAAGGATCTATTTTAAACAATGATCCAAAATCACAAACAGATGAATAAATAAATAAAATAATAGCAGCACAACACCACCTTTTGGTTTATTATTTCCAATAATAAGCCTATATGTGATCGTATAGCAAAAAATGTTTATAACCCCCCCTCAAACTTTGTCAGTTTACGTTTCAAGGTGCGTAGAATCCAAATTTGAAATGTCCGTCCGCCGTCCGGGCCATAAAAGGCCTAAGAATTGACTTAAAAAACCTGTTCTTTCGCACATAGACTCCATTTGGGGTCTAGTTGGTCCTAACGTTTAACCATCCCTATCGCTTTACTCGCATAGATGCTATGGGCCAAAAACGGGCAAAAAGTGTCTTTTTGAGGCTTTGAGTGTTAGACGTGTTAGACGCACGCCTGGCACGCTTGGCAGGGGGTCACGGTGGGTGGTGATGGGGGGTGAGCCGGGGGTGGAGTGAGAGGAGGCGCCACGGCACCATGAGGTGGGTACAGATGGGCCAATATTTCTGTGCGCGCGACCAGAACTGGTCGGGTCTAGGCGAGGGGGTTGTCGGGGGTACTTTTGTGAAAACATCCGCGCGGATGTTTTTAGTGCGGGTAATAGCGAAACGTCCACGCGCACAGAAATACAATGCGGAGAACAACAGGCTATGTTTTTAGTGCGGCTAATAGCGAAACGTCCACGCGCACAGAAATATTGGCCCATCTGTACAGCGTTCCAGGCATGAATATATGTTTTTTTCTAGGTCATATTTGTGTGTTAATACCAATGCTTTTTTACGCATATTTAATAACATATCCTCTCGACTTTTCGTACGTACTTAGATAATGATATTATTAAGGCAATAACTATTCGAATAGATAGGAGCTCAAATCGAGAAATATAAACATGCGTATATAATTATAGAAGTATAGGTTGTGGTAACTAGAAATAGGACACGCCGAGGAGTCTGGACGGGGCCTTATGACGTATGCAAAGCCAACTAAAACTACCATCATACTCAATTGAAAAAATAATAAACCTTTGTGAAATAATTTGCAGCGTTTTTTGTTAATTTTAATGCAGCTGCTTTTGATATATACATTTCGCCAATCAAAAATACTGTCTTACGATACCAGCAGTTATAGGTGTGTATGAACTCTTGGTTCCATTGTTTGGTAACCTATCGTCTAGAATGACACCCTTTAGTAGCTTGGCTAGTGCTATATACAAGGGGTAGTAAACTTATATATTATGTAACGCTTCCCATTAATTTTTTGTATGTTAGCTACGTCTCCGCTTTTCTGAATTCGCATGTACCTAATACAAACCAAGATGCATAAACGTTGTACTGACCCGTCATCAATCATGGGCTTGCTCTCGATTCGGATTTTCCCATCTCGGTGACCGTTGTTCAGAAGCTCTTTTCCTTCGCTGAAGAAACAAAGAAAGAACACCATTAATAATCCACACAATTAAATCAAAAAATGTTTTAGTCACACAACTCGGGGAAAAAACGCACACACCAAGCATCAAAGATCGTCTCAGCAGTTTTTTGCAGCAGCAAGAGATTTGGTGGACACGGAAGGAGTGACAAAGCTGATACAATGGCAGAGTTGAGGAAGTAGGGTACCTACCCTATCCAGTACGATCGAGTATTTTTACAGTTTAGAAATCACGAATGCCTATTTTGTAAGGCCCACTAAAAAATTCTAAACTAATATTAGGTATCAACATTTTTCCAATTTTTACATCTGTTGGCTTAGCTGAAATGGAATGGTAGGTATTCATGAGGTAGCTTGTTACCTGTCCAAATTTTGTATACAGGAATTTAAATTACGTACCTACATCTATTGTTTTGTCGATTTTCTCATCGATTATACTGATATAGGTTTCAATTCAAGGGCATTTGGTAGGTACTTAATCTAAATTTTTATTGAAAATGGAGGTGGAATCTAAGTTTCAAACGGAGTATAGGTATACATTCGCTCTTTATATGAACATGTGAGCATAGACATGATTTACTGAGTTTAATGTAGGTGCAATGATTATTTTTACGAAACAAGACAAACAATAAGATTTTAAAAAAATGTTCGCGGATATTAGTATTCAAGGCATCAAATAGGATGACCGTTTGAAAAAAGTCTAACGGGAATAAGAAGAAGGTACACAAAAGGCTAGCGCACTCCAGGTTTCCTCATTGTTGGTCCGTTTTGCCAACTGGAGTTCTGTCAGAATCAGAGAAAATGAAGAACGAACTACAAGAACTAAGGCTATGTAAGGTGCCTCGATTTACTTATACTGAAGCGTCCTACATGCGACTGGCAAGCTTCAAAGATAAAGCACAAGACAACATCAAAAAATATAATTAAATTGATAAATCTGAATCCATTCTCAAAATATGGGCCTTACAATACAAAATTCATGTCCGGAAGTGGAACTTTGACGGCATCGCATCCTGAATTTCCGGGGCTACCGCTCTCATTGGACGATGTATCTTTATTGCTGCAATATGGCAAAGGGAACCGCCAGCTATACAGGCTGAAAAAAGGCACGGGGTGTCGCAGTTTTTTAAACGAAGGTTTGACGAGAGGGAAATTTGGGATTGTATTCTAAATTAAGCGAAGGAGGGATGTGGTATGTATATCAGCTGCCAAATGAATTATATTTGACAATCCAGCTAATGGAGGATTTAACAAGGAGGTAACGAGGTAGAAAAATGTGAGGAAATTCCATGTTTCGATAAGAGGAGTTGAATTCGCAAACAATGCACTTTGTTAACCAAATTAGTGGAGGAAAATTTACAGGATAGAAAGAGGTTAACAGCAAATCAAGTGTAGTCAACATGAATGTATAGCTCTCCCATTCGAATATAGCCGGCGTGCAATGTCTAACCGCATTTTCTCGGTCTACCAGAATTAATTCGTGTTACGAAGTTGGCTGCTCTGTTGATTCTGAAAGCATTAATAGAAGTGAGGAACTTACATATTATCCTATTGGTAGTCCCACCGATTGTTGAGGTTCGGCAACACTGCGATCATATTGTACCATCTTAACTCAACCTTAGTATATCTAGGGATGCGGAGACTGCCACCAACTCTAACCAGACTTCTTGAGCCCCTGACTGGACACCATTTGGAATTCAGGCTTAGTCGGATCAGAACTTCTCTCTGGTCCCTTCTCTACCCCAATTTTCATCCCCTTTTACCTCCCACACCAACGACCCCCCCGCCCGGGTCACCTCTCTCTACTTTTTAGTCTGGTTGCATTCAGTTTGGTGAAAAGGGTTTAAAATACATTGTACATCGATCTATTAGCAACATATATGGTGACATGACTTTTTTCTACAAAATGAACTATATGTTATTCCCATTTACTATCAGATTCGTGTCTGACACAAAATAGATGAGAATTGCTACGTTGAACTACAAAATCCAGTAGAAACAAACTGGATTGAATGACTCCGATCGAGTCAAGTCCGCTGGCAGCGTCCCCCCTCTCTCCCACCATCTCACGAATCCAGGGACTCCAGTCAAGTCAAGCACGGTTGCTTGATCACAACGCCTTAATGGCTCCCGAAAAGATGGACGTTGCATGATGCAATTCACAATTTCCCATTCTAAGGAAGTATAACAGGGTAGGGGTATTTGAAGTAAATTCTCCATCATAAGAAGAAAATGGTTTGACAAAAAAGGCCCTAATCGGCTTAAGATGAATACACGACATGAATCCAGAATGGACCTTATTCATTTTCGCATAATATGAAGTTGTTGGCTAGCGATTTCGCCAACAATATTTTATGAAAGCTATCTCTCATGATATAGGTATTTTATTATATAGCATGAGAGATGTCTATGTCTTTTACCGAGATGGAAAAACTGTGACAACAGGGGAAAAATTATATCTTCAACTGATATTAACTGATAACTAGTTTGAAACTATCCAAAAGAATGGAGGTATCCATGCAGCAAACTTTCGAATCGGAGAGCTATTATAATAGAGTAAGTGGTATTTCCCAGCGGTTATGAAGAGACTATGAAGAAACTAAATAAAGTAAAATACAAGTCCATCTACCTGACCTGCGTAATCCCAATACAGCCATTGCGCCATGATTTTAAAAACATTTTCTCTCTATTTTACTTTAAAATGTACTTGAAAAACCTATTATATTTAATTTTTTTATATTTTTATTTATTATCACCTTTTTTTGTACTGTTTCTCTGTTCAATCTTTACGATGGGGAAAAGTGAGGTTACCAACTGTTGCCAGACTCCGTTTTACGAGTATTTTTAAGGAAATATAAGGAAAAATTATCAAAATCATGGTGCACTGCCCATTTCATCAACATCAGATGGAATGCTTCACAATATGTTTTAACTACAAAGAAGTGGTAGGTAGGGTTATGCAGTGCCCTTCACCAAATGTATTGAAACATTAAAACATCATGGAATGTAATGAGAAGCCTCACGTAAAATAATGATTCACAACAGTAGGTACCTATAAGTAGGTAGGTACCTACCAACTTAACAGAACCAGTATGAAAGATAGCACCAGACGTTTACTACGCCAATTCTCAAACGTATTGGAAAATTTGCTAAAATGGTGGTTTAGATAGCAGAAAATACTTGGGAAATAATCTGTTGAACCCTTGGAAATTATCCTAGGTACAACCAATAGAAGAATACAACCTAATCGAAAACAAAATTAAATTATTGAACGTAGGTGAGTGAAGGAACGGATGGAACAAAAAGTGAAATTCGTTAGGAGCGAACAACCGCCCGATAGGGCGACGTTAGGCTTAAAGCTAGAAGCTACAGTTCTGATTCACTGACTTAAAGAGGCTTAAATACAAGTTGTACTTATATAAACAAACATCTATTCAGAATTTAACTATAAACGATCACTGATGACATAAAGAACGACAAACAGAGTGATACAGAGAAAATTATAGATATGAACACAAATCATCTTCAAATAAAATGAAAAATAAACGCCTAATTCCATGATTTTGATTAACATATTATAAAGGTGTTTTGGCGTTCAGATAAGACTGGTGTAAAGGGCAACGAGAGAAAAAAGGCACTCCTGTGCTTCCTCCCTACATACTCCTCGTAATTCATTAATAAGAAACGAAGATTAAGATTTTAGCTCAATACGAGTTTTTTTTTTTTAAGGAGTTTTTTCCTATTAGCAATGTCAACTATTAATATAAATAGGAAAATACGCACCTTCCAAGTTTAGTTTCTTCATCCCGAGGGGTGCGTGAGCTCTTTTTTCCACAAGCCAGCCAGATTAAACCTGAGAATAGGAAAATCATTTATTGAGACAGAAAGATACTTAATTAACAACTATAACGTACATTATTAAAATAATAGTGCACGTGAAATTAACTAATACAAGTATTAACACAAGTTTTGTAGGTGCATACGTTATAGACGATCCATTGTTCTAATTTTAATGTCAGGTAATCTAACTAGCAATCTTAATGATTATAAAATCTATAACTGAGAAGGTTAGGATAAAAAAAAAAAAAAATAATAAAAACCCTCATTATTGTTTATTTTGATAAATACGTAAATTCAGTGTACGTAGTTACATAGATTTTTTTTTTTTTTTTTTGTTGTTGTTGTTACCTATATACTCTATGGTATTAGAGATGTGGGACTTTTTAGCAGAAGTTGTCAGAAACAATAATTCAACAAAATTGGGGTTGAAGAAAAAATTACAAGAGATTATAGTATTGAGAGTCCCGATTGAGTTCATACGCCATTAATGACTGTAAACATTACATTTCCTCGCTGAACAGATTCACATTCATGCTGTTGACTCAGATATTTACCCTTCAATACTCGCTGCCCGAAATTTGACGATAACTAGTGGCCAGATGAACCCTGTAAAGACAGACTCTCTCTTAAGGCGGTACCTTTCTTGACATGCCCCAGAAAGTATGCCCCTGAGATGCTATAAAATATCAGCCCAGCTGCAACCTGAGGTACCTTGCAGGCAAAAAACTGACGAAACTTGGAGACATCACTTGAACAGAACACATCCCTCTGACAACCCACTGGAACTTGAAGTTGTGTGTGAGTGAGAACCCGTTCCCGAATTCAAGGTATTTTTTTAATGTTTTTGTCTGCCCAGAATAGCTGGCAATACTAGTAAACAGCTGCTGAGCTTGTATTTCCACAGTAGGATTCCCAACTCAGTCGAGGACAGCTGATAATTCAGTTTAGGGAGATGTTACAGCAGGAAAGCTCCTCCATTCGAAGAGTTTTTATTAATTGGCTTGGGTAGCCAAGTGGGTATGATGACAACTTCACCCAACAGCTTCTCTCTGGTATCAGTCACCTTGAAAACAGGGGTGTAGACTCAGCGCTGGCGGGGGTCCTCTCCTTACAGTTTACAAAACTTATTATTATAATTTGGGAACTCTACCATGTACTTATGTAAGCCTTTCATTATTAATGAAGTGAATAACGAAAAACGTATGAGATGCTAGTTTGAAAACGCACACTGACGCTAATAGGTCTCAAATGGACAGTAGTCTCTGAAGATTCTGCCTTCCCATTCGGGATCGCTGTCAAGATGCGAATCTGAAATGGAGGCGGCCGGAAGAGGGGAGGATTTCAGAAGGGCAGTATCAATCTGCAGTGAACAAATAGGTAAGAGTACGAGTTTGTTTAAAAGAATCTGATTGGGTCCTAAACGTATGTCTAAGCTATGAAGGCCAATTAAAAGGCTCAACTTATATCACAAGGTCCCCTCTGGAAATTAAGGTCATAGCCTTCAATTGTAGCAAATCGCTTTGATTTCAGTCCTGCTTCCCTCTCCACCGCATACCAGCGTACCTCTCACACTAGTTTTGTATCTGGTCTGCCTCCCAACCCCTTCTTTCAAATTGAAATGACGATGTGGCAACAATCACTCAATATTATCCGTTATATCCAGTTTATAAATGCATAATAGTGGTACCTTCTGATCATTAATCTTGATGGCATGCACTGATGGTCCAATAATTTATCAACTTCTCATTCACTTATCTCACTTATGGAGGGTAAGTTAAATGATTGAATGCTAGATGTATAAAGATGATTCTAGGACAGACCCTTTTGCACTATTCTTGGTATATCTGAACTAATTCCTCTTGAAAATACAATTCCGTGTTGGCAACACAACTCAACATATTCATCCAATAAATAATGGGTTTTCGCGATAACTGTGCCAGAACTATACATATCCTTGATTTTTACATTCAAGAAGGCAAGGTTTTTTACAAAAGTGAACATCCCCAAATGTGCGAGTATATGGCCCTAGAGCTACGTTACTGTTTGGCAAGAAACTGATACCTACCTAGCTGGAAAGTAGCCCTAGCGTGCGAGCAACGGAGTTGCTCTCACCCACACCTGACCAGACCCTCCCCCTGGTTCCCACTGGATGGTGTCTTCTTCCCATCATCTGCCCCATCCCACATACCAGCTCTCTTGAAAATCTAGCATGAATAGGGTTATGTTCTAGGACCAGACGATGCAGCAGCTCTCAGAAAATTACAGTCCTTTTGTCCTCTTGCCATTCTACAAACACAAAGATCTTTTTCTCCGACTTATCCCATCCAAACTATACAACTACAACCATATTCACCACAGTAGTTGCTCAATGATTGATCGACACTCTGCTCCATAGGGAGTCAAATGCCTAGAAACTCATGACCTTGGGAATATTTCTAGCAACAACTACCAGTGGTGGTAGTTCTTCTAATCTGGTGGGTGGTGAAAAGCTACCAGACTATTAGAGCTAATTATGTAGGTGCTTCGCTCTTGGTATTGAAACCCAGCTGTGATTAGAATTTGTTCAAGATGACTGAAAGTTACAGAGAGAAAGAGTTACTCACAAGCACAGACGTATACGTTTCTTTGGTTCGAATAGCTACCAAATAAAATTACATCAAGGAGTCAAGACAGAGAACACAGATACATACAGAGATTACAGGAGATAACAGTTCCTTTTTTCAAGCTGGTTTCACAAGTTTCTTTTGACGCTTCTTTGGAACTTTCACTGGCGTTATTGGAAATGTAAAAATAAATTCTTGAAACATAACAAGAAAGTTTTATAATAAATGAACCAGCACCTGTGTCATTAACGAAGAAACATGAGACATCGACGATGAGAAGAATTACAAATAGAGCAGCAACAACAAACGCTATCAGCATTGCGGTAGTGATAGGACCATCGGCTGTTCTCTTTGATTGAGGACCATCTCCTGTAAAATAAATGATATCTATGAAATGTTGATTTTATTCAATAAATTAGATATTGACAACTTAAGACAAAAGGTGTTTTCTTGTCCAATGGCCAGAAGGGTTAAGTAGGAACGTAACTATGTAGGTATTTGAAATGAAAATGCACAGTTTTGTGCAGTAGATAGGTAGTTAGAGAATTTAATCATTCCTAATTTCCAAAGAAAACCAAGAAGCTTGGGCGCGAATCACAGAATGTTGAATAAATGTATATGAGGAGCTACATTAACATTCGTTGTATCTGACTCCTAGTGGTTTTTAAAGAAGAGATTATCGAGGGAGCAAATTTCAACAAAACAACAGACGGTAGTATTTTATTCGTTCATCCTTATTGTTTTTAACTAATCTCCTTACCGAATGCATAATATAAACTGCATTTGATGAATACTTTGTGATACAGACAAAGCATATTGAGATAGGTACTTACTTTTAAATTAATTTTTGACAGCACTAAATTTCTCAGTAAGTTCAACAGCTGATTGGAACGAATGAGTTAGGTTGGAGTTTACGGATGTTAGGTCCTTCACCGATAGGTAGCCACCCAATATTATTAACGTGAAAAGCAAAAAAGATTGAGAAGTGAAGTGATTTGAGTGGCGTTTCCGAGTGCATTTCAGTGTTGATATCATGCTAAAATATGACTTAATCATAGTGCTTAGTGGGCAAGAGAAAGATGTACTTTGAATTTTCTGGAAGCAATTTGACTTCACCAAAAACTCATGAAGGTAATAAAAAATTAATTAATAATAACCACTTAAGAGTATGGAATAAGAACTAATGGAAATTTGTGAAGTAACTTCCATTTTAACTTATTGTGGATTTTTGGTTGTTTATTGTGAAAAATTAAAAGAAATTTAAAAAAGTGAAGATATTTCAGAGATTTTCCTAGTACCTACAGGGGAAAACATCAATAAAGAAAAGAATTTATAGGTATTTAATTAGGTACTAGGATGGGATTCCATTCGACTGAATTCGGAAGCTGAATAAATTTAAAAAAAAAAAAAAAAAGGTTACATAAGAAACACATATTTATCATACAAAGTGGTGGTATCCAAAAGACCAAGTCACATTATGGATTTAAAACAACTCAGAGATACCAACCAAAGTGTGATATAAGTGCACTAGTACCAAAATATTACCTGTAAAGGAGGAATGTATTTATGTGAGCGTAAATGCTTAGTTACCATTGTATGAACTATTTTTAAGAACAGGTACCTACGTTATATATACTGGGTGGTAATGATTTAGCAATGAAAGACTTTTTTGAGCGATGGATGCCTAAATGGATGGACTATATCCCTACAAAACGGCGAGTGAACTAAGGGTTGGATTTTCATTCTACGAGCAAAAAAGATGAACCTACCTAAGATCCAAATTTGGAGAAAACTAGCTCCACGTTCTTATGTCTAAAAAATTGAAACGTGAGCCTAGAGTTACTTATGTAACCTTGAGGGTATATATGATGGGGAACTCATTACATGGAAATAATTAATACGCCAAATCATGCCTTGTGCAAACAATATCCATGTGACTTATCCCCATGCTTCCAAACACACACAAAAGCGGTAAAGCGAGCTCCAAGCACAAAATAAAACAAGATGGAAATATTAGATACGTAAACATGACAAGGGTTAATGCCGAAAACGAAGACGTTAATAGCTACCTTTAGGTTCTATGAAGAAACAGAAGGATAACTTTAAAGATGATATTTACCTACAATTCGGTCAGCCCGAGATTTTCCCTGTAAGTTCGAAACCGCTGACACGCCTTGTGTTGATTGCGTAAAACGAAATCATCGGTTTTTTGATTCTGAGTACAAATTCTTGGTGGTACGTCAACTGAATCAAGGGGTAGGAGGTCAACCGACAACTTTTCATATGTTTTCCAATATGAGCGTTAAGATATGATAGGTACCTAGCTAATTAATAGTCGTTACTGAAACGATATTAAAGTATCGTCGATCGTGTGAACCTATAACTTTAAATGTTGTAATATGGTAGTTTCCTATGAAGAATAATTCTCGAAAACCTATAGTTGACATTCTAATAACATGATAAATAGAAAGTAATGTTGATGGACTGCTGAAGTAGAGTGCGAGAATAGCTTCATACATATGTGTGTAAGTAGGTAGGTACCTTATATTAATGTAAAATGAATTAGCTATGTTTACAACTAATAAAAACAACCTTAAATTCCTGCACCAGTTTTACTCTTTAATACATCCTTAATACTTCCATACAAAAATACAAAGCTAAAAACTTATGACGTTACACAAATTCATCAGAACAAACTTTGAAACTGGTTTCTTTACAATAGGTATGTAGGGACCGCGTAAGAGCTGATATTAGAAACATTGATGATCACATATCTTTATTCTATTATGTGAAAACAAGAGTCCACTACACCAAAATAATGGTGACTCGAGTAAATCGGGATGAAAGACTTAAAAACAATAACTTTTATATAGGTATTCGTGTTGGTAGCCATTATTTCTCACTGGAGGTGTGTGGGTGGAAGTTAGGCGGCTTCTTCCTTTATATATTTTTTGTTCTTTCTTCACAACTAGTTTCGCCTATAAGAGGCCTCTCTCGACCACAAATGTTATCAGTTCTGCAGTGAAACGTATTTCCCCCATAAAATTAACTTTATCTTCTATTTTAAAAGCCATAATTTCCACAAAAATCACTTACAAACGTGTAAAAATACCTATACATTATAGGGAAATTATCTGCTATGCAGGATTTCAGAATCTCCCCAAGAATGACTTCTTTCAGGCCCCATATAGAAGTACTCTAGCCGACTAAATTACATCTTCTGCAAAATTTGACGAAATACAACGTTGTATGGATCATGTTCTACCCTAATTCACCTGAAGAGGCCTCTTATAGGCGAAACTAGTTGTGAAGAAAGAATAAAAAATATATAAAGGAAGAAGCCGCCTAACTTCCACCCTCATACCAGTACTCCTGTGAATAACTTTTATGGCCTACAACAGTAGGTGCCGAAATATTTTTCATAGTTTGTAACAGGCCATTAGTACCGATTTCCTAGTATAGGTATATGAGCGGTTTTCGCATGGTTTCCCACAATAGGTCCATACTTGTTTTCTAGATAATCTGGTAGGTACCTACTTTTGATCAAAAAATGACATTGAATCACTCGCATAAGAAGCAAGCATTGTCAGTTATAGACAACACAAAAACCTATAAAATTTGAGGACTACGATTCCTACCAAGAGAATTTGAGTGATTTATAAAATGCATAATTTAGCAATGGATGGGTTATTTTTGCCATCAGACCACAGTGTAAAGATATATCAATTTGGATAATAGTTTATTGATTTCGGGCAACAATTTAAACCTTGATAATGCACCTCGAAGAAGTGTATAAGAGATTACTGAAGTCATAATTACAAATCAATTTGAACCAATTGGAGTAATTTACATAATTCAGAACTAGGGTTTCATCAAAACAATTTGATCTGGAAAAATTGAAAATATATTTTCATCAAACTATTACATTAATTTCTGTACAATTAGTGGCAATGTACAAAGGTGCCTATACTACGTAAATATTGGTCTTTATTACTAACAGGGGTCACTCACGATGATATCGATACAAATTATGAAGAAAAACGTCCACCAAATTTTATAATAGAGTCGTTTCACTCATACGACAGATTTTACAATTAATTATTTAAGAGTAAGTAAGTTCTGAAATTATCATTTCTCGGGCGTCGAAAACCGTTTTGTTGTTGAGCGGATGATAGAGCGAATTTCTTAATTGTAATTGTTTAATAGATTTTAACATAAACTCCACAAAGATAATTACTCTAGTTGATACTTTGGATAATTGAAATATCTATACATCCCAATATTAACTCTGAATATAGACTGCGATATAAAATTATAAATCAATCATTTGCTACAGATCATGATTCAATCATCTTAAAAAAAAAATACTTTCGATAAACAGAAAAAACCATCCATACCTACACATTTTATGAACTAAATCACCTTATAAGTTAAACATTTTGATCTTGTAAGTACTCAATTGATAACAGTTTAGATAAAATAGGTACATATCCCCCGAGTCTAAACTTTGCCTAACTAGAAATTTCTTGTAGGGAGAAATCGTTAAAAATAGGAGTAGGTACAGCCTACATTACAAAATATAATAGCTAATGTTATAAAGAGATTCCAAGGAGGGAGCAAAATAAATAACCTGCTACAGGCGCCACAAAACTAAACTTGGAAGAAAGAAATTGAAAGAAGGGAAACTTTTCATTGAAATTGAGAGAAACAGAAATTTAAACAACGAAATTTAATAATTTGGGCTAAAGATGTTAAGAGTGTCAGAAATTAAATAGAAGTGTGAAAAAAGAAAACTAATACTTGGACAATATTTAACTAAAAAAGGATTCGTAGAAGACTCTTCTAGTGTTTCATCTCCTACATATAAACCTCATTCTCTAGAGCATGAAATTTACATACATCCACATGCTTTTTTGGCTCTCTTGTTTTGTGTAATATAAATCATCAAAACTAGAAGAATTCCTATAGTGATACTGATTGACCAGGAAATTGTCTATTACTTGTCCACCGCAATCTACACAATAAATTACGGTCAGTACTCACATGGTAGATACCTACTCTGCAACGTCAACTACAAATATTCATTAAATAGCGTTTTAATGGGGTCGATAAATAAAAACAGTACCTATCTACTTGAAAACACAAATCTTGACATGCAATATGTACCTATTGCTAATGTGTTTGCGATAAAGAAATTAAAAGAAAAACGTTTCTTAATCAGGATCAAGCTTATATTTTAAAACTGCTCCCCGAAAATTGTTATTTAGGTAATAGGAAAGGATCACTATATGTTTGATTGGATTCAACCGTAAGTAAGATTACTGATTATTTATTAAATCTACGTTAGGAGGGTACTTTTGGGAATTTAATTGGGATATTTCGCCAGTAACTTTAAGCAGAAAAACCCATGATGTCTCTGTTGAATCCGGCATCTTCATGAAGGTTGTAATGGTTTGTAACTATTAAGTTCGAAGTTGGAAACGTTAAAACTAATTATGGAATAATTTTTAAGTAAAACAATCCACCACGTGCTAAAGTGGGCAGGGTTTAGTTGGGGTGAAAACTGTCAGAATTGACTTTATTCCTATCAATAACTGTTGGGAAAGCAATTTAAATTATTGTTTATTCGCGATTTCAAAGATTCTATCTGCGATATAATCACAAGATATATTTATATTGAGATAATTTATTCAACAAAACTAAAAATGTCCAGCAATGAGGTATTTCTCACTTTTTTAGCGTAGTTGCCTACCCAATCGGTGATCAAGATAGATATATAATAACACCGGGTACCTTCCTATTTAGTTTTTAGTAAATGTTTGATAATTTTTGTAAATATCTAAGTTATACAATATTCATGGGTGCTTCTAATTACCATATTACCACATTTGTCACGCTATCCTCAAAGGCTTGAATAAGAGATGGATATATTATATGTGTGAATAGGAGAGAATTTAGCTTATTCAACTGTTGAGGACAGAAACCGTCATTTCATTCATCTCTAGATATCACAAAAATGCTCCCTATTAAATTTAAACTTCCCAGGGTGAGGAGAGCAGAATTTAACTGATTCAGCTATTCATTTCAATCCCTAGCTACTACTAAATTTCAACTTCCTAGTGTTTCATTCGTCATCATCAGCTTTCCTTGACACCACAGAGGCTTAGGGATCATGAGATGTTGTGATAAAATGAGAGCATTCCAAAAAGTGACGAAAGATTTTCCTGCAATGAAAACTAAGGGAGTCACACTTTCCTAGTAACGCAATTGTTGTACGTGAAAATCAATGGAAAATCAATATTTTCGCCGTGACGTGACGGTCGGGAAAAAATGGAAACGTCCTGTTAATCATTATGTGATAAAAAATAGTAGAAAAGCGATTTTATTAGGTACCTAAAGTTCAAAATACCTCATTGTGGAATGTTTTGATTTCTGAAATTAGTTATGACTACTAAATAATTCTTGTTGTTGAAGTAAATGGACTTGATATGTAGCTACCCATCTGGCTGAAAATACGCTTGATGATTGAAACACAAATTATACTTTACCCTAGACAATAATATAAAGTTCTAAATATAATATCTCTCTCTATATATAAAAGTATATACATAAAACTAAATTTTATAAGAAATAGCAAGTTTAGAAACAATGATCAAATTAAAATTTTACTTAGAACCAGATTAGGCAATTTTTTAAATTTATTGACCAAAATAAATGGGTGACATTTATATTGGCACAATTTTAACAGCTTTTGACCGTAAGCTTGAGGCACAGATACTCCCCCCAAAAATACTAGTAAAATTCATTATAATAAAAAATAATTTGGAATTTATATTATATCACAAATTCAGGCAGTATGAACAAAGCGAGTACTTGTTCACTCACCTATATAATGCAAATGAAAACATCAGATCTAGGTATTGCAGTGAGGCTATTTGCCATGTACAACCTGTTAAGTGGTAAACAAGAACAAGAGATTCTATGGGTAGCAGATGACCCGTGCGTTGCCCAGAACAGTGGATTTACAGATCTCGGGATGCAACACACGGTGTCAGAACTGTCTACTTATTTAGTATGATTTTGGAAAGCTAACCTCTCCTAAATAAAGACCTTTATACATTTATTTTCATTGAGGATATATTACTATTGTTAGGCTTTCACAATTTGAAATTTTCGTCAAGAAATCCAGCTATGATTCAAATAATTCATAAATCAAGAGTTCAGTTTATGTAAGATTTCCAAACTAATATTGAAACAAGTAAAATAAAGTATGCCGTGGAGTTTGAGATAAATTTTAAGCCAAAGAAACCAAGATAACAAAAAAGACTAGTTTTAATTTACATTATGTACATTGTACACCTATATAGCATAATTTTGTTCTTAAACACATTTGTGCACAGACAAACCATCTAATTTGTTACGCCAAATTTCATAGAATTGCAAAGATAAATGTGGAAATTACTAAAATTACGGAACGTAGAAGCGTAGCTTGAACTGTAGATGAATTCGTGGGTGGGTAGAGGGCGCCTTTTCCATCTAAAGATGACAATAGACAGTGTAAAATTGAACTAAAACCTATTTATGTTATGTGATCATATTGTTCAATCATCTGAAGTTTCTTTTGTATGTCCCGCATCGCGTTAAAGTGGACAGCATTGCAGGATGATTTGGAGAAAAATATAAAAATGCCCAAAAAAATCGAAATAGCGGGAGTAGGTAGAGGAAGAGTTATTTGAAAACCAAAAAACACATACCTACAACTACTACGAGAAATTTTGAAAGGAGCACTCCAACAATCGCCGTTTAAGAAGCCAGAAAAAAGAGATACCATTTTTCTAAGATTTGAACAACCTAATACGTAGCAAGCATTTGACAGTCACAAGCTCACAACAATGACGAATGCGGGAAAAATAGTAGGTACGTAAAATACAATTGAAATAAAATATTTATTAGGAAAATTGAATCATTCTCTGCCCTTCTCATCCACCCATTATGGCATTTCGCACAAACCAAAAGCACTGGGGCACCGAAACCAACATTATCATCAATAGCAGGAATGCATTTTTTTTCATACTGGAAACGTTTACAAACTTCTTAAAGCCACGTAGATGTTTCTATGAATTCATGTGAAAAAACATGAAATTGTATAGTAATGAGAATTTAAAGCAATAATCCCTACATTATCAAGGATTGCACTTTCATCAGGCGTTAGAGAAACAGCTTGAAGGACACATTAGAGTAAGTCTCACTGGATATTCTCAGTTTTTGATTATCCATTAAGATTTTAGTATATTAATATTAGTAGGAAGTAAGCAACCCCTCCAGAACGGTGAAACTTGGAGGGTGCGGATTCTGAAATAGCAAGAATATTGAGGAAATGCACCAGGAGTTACATTGAATATATCGGATTATTTTTGTCGTGTTAGCGAACGATGGAACGAGTCAAAATCGAAATAAAAATATCAAGCTCAAAGTACTTGTAAATCCACACCAGTAAAAGTGCTTGTATAAAATACTGCCTCCACGATTCTTTGCATTTAGCTAAGTGCAGAAAGTGCCCAACTAACGACTAATTGATTATGCAACTGCAAGTGACTTCAAAACCAATGCCCCCTGCCCCAGACCGTATCAAATAATATAATATCTGAATTAAAAAAATAATCGTTAGTATTTATAGGATTAATAAGATAAAAGAATAAAACCCGGATTATCAGCTTAGTAAATTGAATAAAGCGTAATGCGTTAAAAAATAAATATGTTGTTCAATTTAATATTTCGATATTTTCAAGAAAATTTAATTCAATTAATGAACGATAAAGAAGGGTAGGTACCAGAAGCAAAAGTGAACGAAAAGAAGAAATATAAAAGTTGACACAAGAAACTACTACACAGTAAAAATGAAATTGATAAAATAGCACATAAAGTCAAGGGTCATACCTACCAAAAGCAAAGACTTTACGCTGTATTAAACCTACTACACTGAAGATCAACTAGAGATCAGATAGCAAAAAGTTCCAAAAGGAAGATTACGGAGGGTTTAAACTTACCTCTGGCGGTTCGGAAGAGGATTTGACCGGGAGTGCTGAAGCCGATGGCGTTGTGAGCCCTCAGCTCGATTTTGTAGAGAGTTTGGGACTGCAGGCCCTCCAGGACGTGCGAAGTTTGCTCGAGATTTTTGATTTCTTGCGTTTTACAATCTTTCACTTCGTTCGCCAGGACTTCGTTCATTCTGGAAGTCTGGAAAGAGAAGGTTGAGATATTGGACATTCAAAAATTAATGTCAAAAAGAGGTAGGTAAAATTAAAAAAAAGTCCAGTCATGCAGCATGATCGTATGAGCCGATGTTCGTAAATTGCTAGGTATATTATGTTAAATTGTTATGAAATCACTTTTACGCTGATTAATATACAGCACACTATTTTGAAATGTTTGACTACTTTTTGAAAATTTCAACCCGAAGATTGAGTAAAAAGTTCCAGTACATGCATTCAGAATATGATTCAGATCGTATGAGGGAATTTTCTTAAATTACCATTCGTAGCGTGTAATATGTTAAATTGTAGGTTCAGACATTTCAGGAATTTGAGTACAAAGAAATTGTTGAAAGCCAAACATTTAAGGGAAAAAAAAAAAAAAAAAAAATTAGTTGGAAAGATTCAAAAAAGATTTTTGGACATTTAGATTTTTTGCAGTTTTTATAGATGTTAGTGAATTTTCGTAGAAAATGAAGCAACTGCAATGGTTCCAAAAATTGTAAAATCGAAATTTTCGAAAAGCATGTTAATTAAAATTCGTTTTGAGACATTCTGATATGAATCCTAGAGTTTGACGCTTTTTCAAATATATATATGTACATAATGTATGTGTCACACATCTCTCCTAAGGATTGAGATAAAAATTCCGTTCTTGCGCCAAAAAATCAAGTTTTCTAAACGAAAGGATGAGGACGTTGGCCCAACACTTTTGGAGCACATTAAATTGGTCACATTTGAAAGAAATGTGATAAAAAAAAATCACAAAAAATTACTAAAACGGCCAAAAATCGTAAAATTTATATTTTTATCAGAATTTTAGTACAAAAAAGTTTATTGACGATGAATTAGAACATTAAAAAATGCATTCACTTTTTTGACTATTGACATTTGAGAAACCCAACAGCGAGGACGATGAGCTGAGTTCAGTTGACGACGATTCACCAAACAATGGGAGTGGACATTATGGTCAACGAGTTCAAGCCCCGCGGGTGTTTGGGAAGTGCAGCCGGCATGATGACATTTTGGAACGCAGATTATTCATAGTGGAAAAGCGTGAAAGAGCAACCTTGCTTCCAATTATTAAGAGAGAAATTACAACCGGCTCTAAAATTATTTCAGATGAATCCAACAGATGACCATGAATCCAACATCCCCATCACCCCTTAAACCGCATACACATTCGCGTTCGTGCCTCGCGTTCGCCATTTGTGGTTCCTGCCCAATACGAGTGAACCGTTTACACATTCGCCTCAGTTCAACGAAGCTCTTAGCGCGAAATGGACGACCAGCAGGTCCTCGAGGTTGTGAGCCCGAAAAGTAGCCATCTGGGAATTTGTTTGGATTTCAATCATGATGGTGACTTCCAGTATTATGGACATTCTGGTCCAAGAATCGTAAACTTTTTTGTTTTTTGTGATCCGGGTGTTTATGGTTCTATATCCCCGGTTTACCCTGGAACACCTCTAAAAATGTTCTAAAAATGTCCTCACTTTTTCATTATTCCACTCAACCAGTTACTTATAGCACTGCACCAGTCGATCAGCAAAATAATTCTGACGCCCGCAATGACCAAAAACCTACACCCCCACCGCCTTCTCTTTCACTACACGATTTCATGGATTTCGTTGAAACATTAATTAGCTGTAAAGAATTTTGTATCTTCTCGATTTGGAACTTCTCTGTTTCTGCGAAAGTTCGTGCGGATGGAAAAACCGCTCCTAGCATGAGCGCCACGAATGACGAGTCAATCGGACGAGACGAGCTGCGAGTGACCGGTTACACATTTGCCCTCGGCGCTCGCGTTGTCCGTACGCCTTGCCATTCGTGGCACTCGTGCGAATGTGTAACACCGTCTTTAGACCGCATACTACATGGTCGAAACGACCACGTAGACTGGTAGATAGCAGTAGACCGCATACAACAAGTGTATCAACTCGTGGTCCTTCAAAAGTTCCTTCACAATCAGTGGATAGAGATATACTGAATCCCTCTTTCTACCAACAGCATTCTGATCAGCTAAAAGTATGGAGACAACTTGATTACTGCGAAACTACTTTTATAAATCTATTTTTCTTTGAGAGTGGCGCGAGTTAAAGCGTGAAGTCCCTGTCTCAACATGCGTTTAAATCAGTCAGATTATTGGCAGAAATCCCTCATGAAATGACCATTATTGAAGCAGATGACGGCCCATTCCACTTATAATGGCAAGGGTGTGAATACGAAACTAACGTTTACCTATCTATCAAATTTCCATGTAGGTATGTACAGAATTGTCGTACTCAAACTCAATTGGTTCCATTAACTCGCCCGCTCTGACGCTCAACATCCATTGTATAAGTAGGTAATACAAAGAGCCTTTGGTATGGGGTCAAAAATCCGTTCTGAAGATAGTAAGTACGATTTTAGCAAATGGCGGATTTTCCCAACCGCAATTTCACTGGACAGGAGCTTGCAATTTACCAAGAGCTCCTATCCCTTAGGGTTGGATTCACAGCCCAAGGACTCCACAAGTGAGTTAGGAAAAAAACAAACTGCACTTCACGTTTAGCTCACCTCTATCATCATGGTAGATGGAATCCTTGAAGTATAATTAGCTGCGTTGGAATTTGAAGAAAGAATCGGTACAATACAATTGGTATCAGTAAGTAATTTAAAAGCATAAAAGTAATACAATTTTAACAAGTCCTAGGAAGGGTGAGGGTGCGAACTCAATTCCCAGGGCCGTTTAGAGGGACGGGGAAGATCATTTGCTCAGTAGGATTGGAGGATGGCACAGGAGTTTCCCATCTAGAGGACTGCATGGAACCTAACCTATTGATCATACCTAAACAAACCCGAATCATCTACTAACTGAATGCCCGTTGAATAATAAACGATTCACTATTAAAAATAATAATAATAGTTACAAATAATTAATACAAATAATAAAATAATTTCTATCGTCAACGACGTAATATACTGTTAGGTACAACAAAATTCAACATTACAAGATGGTGGGGTCCGACCATGGAAAAGTAAGTAGGTACATTTGAATTGGTAGGTACCTTAATTAAAATTCGTAGAGCGCTCTGTATGACAATTACCGTAGGACTGGATATTCAACAAGAATAGTTGTTTATTAAAGCGATATTTTAGTTTTAAAATAAAAAAATATGCATTCATGTTTAATAAAAACATTCATATTTTTTATAAAGTCTATTTGCATCACTGGGACATAGGAACTGTTGCCGCGCCTGTTCATTAAAATGATATTTTATGAAGTGGACTTTTATCCCAATAAATAAATAGGCTACGTTCTCATTAAATAAATGAATTATTTCATATTAGGAGAATTTCAAAGCAACGATGAATGTATAGGTAACGAACCTTATAGGATGCGTTTTCCTTGAATGAATCTCCGTCAGCGCGTTTGACCTGCACAGAGCAATGCAACGTAATTTATAGGTCATATTATTGATAATGCACATTTAAAATCATGTTGTGTATTCAATAACGATTATAAGCAATAAATTTTTTGGCAAACATGTAGCGCCGCAGTCAAACATCAACAATTTATCAGTAAAGTTAATGTTTGTAGGTAATTCAATAGCTTAAACAAGTCAAAAGGTTATTACCTCGCTAATGGGCCCGGTGAACTGAAAAATAAAAGAAGAAGAAAAATAAGTTTAAAATCGGAAACCATTGCATGATGTAGGTAGGTAATAAATAATATTAATGATGAAAACTGTTGTGCAATGCAGGTATTTTAAAAGATCTTGGTGGGACAGTACAGCTAAATACATGTAGGCACCTACTTGTACATTATGTAACCAGGTAGAACCTACTGACTTTAGATTGGAACTTTCGTCTGTTAAAATTTCACACTTTTAACCTCAGATTCGGATTCAGCGCACTTGAAAACCCCCCCGCAGCAATTTTCAGCTCAAAAGACCATTTAGTTTGGCCAATAAACGGGTAGAAAGATCACGCGTGACGTTGTAGGGGAAGGGATAATGCCCCCCCTCAAAGGCGTGGGGGCGTAACGTCATCGTGCAAGTGAATTTCAAGAGCCATTTTACTGATCAGGTACCCATCATATAACACCTTTTTGGAACGCTCTCGCTCAGATCTCTTTTCTGAGCAAATAAAAAATAACCTTGAAAATGCCCCACTGTCTGAAGATGAGATGCAATCATTATTAACGTAAATAATGGAGAGCTAGAGAATTAAACAACCAGTGAGGAGGATTTTTGGAATTAAGGGAATAACTTGACCTTCCAGTTAGAATGTATCGTTGTAGCATTTCGGATTTTAAATATTGTCAAGTGGTTTAATAAGCTCAAAACGATTCGTTACGCGCAGAACATTCGTAAGTTGTGGCAATGACATTGTCTCACTTAAATTAAACTCTCTCTGTACTGGCAACGGAGACACATCTAGTTCACCTTCATTCAAACCCACCTAAACAATGAGATCAATCAATATTATAATTTGAATTTCGGTTGAATCTAAGTGAGAGCAATTTCTAAGAAACGACAATCTCTTGAATTGAAAAACCAAGGAGTAGTAAACCACTTTGTCAGCCAGATTTTCTCTACGTGGAAACGGAGATACGAATTCCTTTAAAGATAATAACTAAGAACTCGTAATAGCTGATTAAATCAGCATACCATCTTTGAGGAAGGTCATCATCAGAATATTAATTTATGACTGGCCTAATTTATACTCACGTTTAAAAGGAGGGGGGACAAAATGCACTCAATTTGAATAACTAGGTAGGTACCTAGTTGAAAAGTTTAACAATACTTATGTTATTATGTAAGTAGGTAGGTAGGTACCCAACATGAATTCTCTGTTTTGAAGAAAATGGTAGATACGGAAAAGTAGATTTAACTGATCATTTAACTAAATCTAACCGAAGCTCTGCAAATCTAAAACCACTGAAGTACCTGGTCATTTAAGAGATGATGACGATTATTATGATGACATTTGGTCATGGGCTACATACATATGGATGGAAGGGGTAGGTAGATTTGAAATATATCTACCTATATCGAAATTTCCAAGAAGGTACCTACTGAGAAGTAATTCAAATTCACTGAAACTACTATGATGAAATAGGTAATTATATAAATTCTTCAGACAAGGTAAGTAATTTGTACCTGAGTACCTACACCCTAATCTCTCACAATCCAATTTTCCAAACTATATGGGAGAGGGGGAAATATGCTGTTTTATAGAGGCTGGTCACTCGACAAATATTGATTAGTTTTGCCCATTGGATAGTCTGATGTCACAGGTAATCATGAAATATATAAATACTTGGACACACCAGTGTATGTGTGTGTTATATCACACATGTAATTATGAATCACCTATAAATAATTAGACGTACCACACAGTATTCTAGATCGTATCGATCAATGTATTCGCCGTTGTCTGCAGGCTTCTTCCACCTGATTTCGAAGCGGTCGTCGAACATACTCTCCGCGTAGCGGTTGGGAGGCGTCACAGGGTTGAGGATGGCCGGCTCCTCGGGGTTGGACCTGCGGGGCATCGTCGTGTGCAGGGGTGCGGCCCAGGGGCTGTACCCAACCTCGTTCAGTGCGGAGAACCTGAAGTGGTAGGTAGCCTGTGGCATGAGGTGCTCTATGATGTATGCTGAGTCTGAAAACGGCAATTTAGATGGCGATTAGATATAATAGACAATTGGATCAATTAACCATCGGTTCATTGGTATTAAATCTAAAGGGTTATTTCCGCTAGTAGTACTTAATAGTAACTTTATCACTTACATACCTCTCGTAGGAGTGAGTCGTCACTAGAAAGTCGAGCACCGGGGGGCGAGCGCTTCTGATGTAAAGACGCTGTTTCGACGGCCTCATGATGATGTCTTTACATCGGAAGCGCTCGCCTCCGGTACTCGACTCGCTAGTGACGATGCGCTCCTCTAAAAGGTAGGTATATGTATGCTAATATCAGTTATTTGTTTAAATGCCCCGTGCGCTCCCGTAAATTTAATAAATTAATAACTTTAATGACTTTTTCGTCTCTGCCGAATCCGCCTTAAAGAAAAGATTTGGAGGCTGAAGGAATGGACAAAAGTGAACAATCTTATGCTAAACGAGAGCCTAGCTTTCAAAGCCCGAGTATCCAGCAATAACCACTCTGTCACACTAGGATCAAGCGATGTTGCCCTGGCGCACTCAGTGAAATTTCTAGGAGTAGGTACCTAGCAGGTGATACAGATTGCATTCTATTCTGTCTTAGATTACTATTACTGTCAACTACCTTTCTATATTTCAACATAGTTCGGCGTAGTTTGGTTTTTATGAATTTACGTGCAGAGATTGGATGCTCAACTCTAACAGAGCTTGCAGGGGTTTTAGAGGTACCTATTGAACTAATGATATACCTACGAACAATTGTTCATTTCTGCTAACTTTGCGAGAATCTTGCCTTAAAATTGAAAAAAAAAGAGAGAAAATATCAATTTACCGATAGGCCAAGTTTTGTTCAGAGCTTCTTGCCAGTTCTGGTTCTCCAGTTTGTACTGTGCAACGTAAGCCTTGATCGGACGTCCTCCGTCGCCTCTGGGTTCCACAAAATTGAACTTCACGGTAGTGGCTAGAAAGAAGAAGAATTGCAAATCAACAAGATAATGAAAAATACACCTTGCATCATAAGGTTGATTGCGAATTTTGAATGTGTGTAGGTATATATACCTGTGATGACTTCGAATTTAGCTTGTTGAACTTCTTGCGGATGATGCGCTTCCATAAGCCTGATATCGTGTCTTGCTTCTCCATGAATGTTCCTCGCCATACAGGTATAAGCCCCATAAAACCTTTTGTCCGTTGGCGTCACCTGGATTCACAATATGAATACATTATTTTCTTCTCATTACACCAACTGATAATTTCTAGAAACTACAAGTAGGTATTTGGTAACAGGTGATGAATTAAAACGATAGCTGGCAACTAAAATGTATATCTAGGTATTTGGGATTTTACTTACCAGTATAGAACTTTGTGGTCCATTATTATAGATACTGAAGTTTGGATCTCTCTGAATCAATCGTTCGTTCAGGTACCACGTTATTGTCGCATTTGGGATGGATTCGGCGATACAAGTGAGGTTGACAGGCCTTAACTGCCAGGTCCAGGATACGTTCATCGGGGTGTTTGCAAAGGTTGGGGGGAACTCCACGGTGATGTGTCCGTTGCTCGTCACGTTTCCGCCCTGGAAAACAAGAAAGTTTGATTTTCAAGTCCTCTTTGATATTCGTAAAGTGATTTTATAAGGAACCTATTACGAATATTGACTGGCTAGAAATTACTGCGATTGAAAAAAAAGTTCCAGTCATGCAGCATGATCGTATGAGCGAATTTTCGTAAATCATCGTACTAAATAATATTAGATTCTTTTGAAATTAGAGCTTTTTAAATGCAAGTAAATTGTTAACTATTGATTTTATTGCAAAAAACGTATTCTAAATAATAATCTCCAGTTCAAATAGAGGTTTTAAATTTTTAGCTTTTTGCAGTTTTCATCGATTTTTTTAGCAAATTTTAATGAATTTTAAGTACATTTTACAGCATAATTTTTTACATATAATCATACACCTATACACCTTATTTGCTTTAGTTTCAACCCAATCAATTTTGTTTAGGGTACAAAACTGTAAACTGGGTTGGCAACTTATTTTTAATGATCTGAGTTACTGGTGCTGTACTGATGCTTGTAAAGTTATTTTTGTTACTCATGATTATCAAACCATCTCCAACGATCTACGAATGCAACCAATGTAATTTTCGTGAGAATAAACAACGTTTTCATTAACTTGTGCTTTCATTAGTTAGCGATGAGCTGGGAATAGTTTATGAAACAGTTCTTACCTGTTAACAATTAGGGTAATGGAACCATCATTATAATGACTGTTAGTTTATCTATCTGCTCTGTCGAAAGCTTTCGAGGATTCACTATTATTATTCAAGTTCAACCAGCTGTTCAATCAAAAACTGATGCGAGTTACAGAGTCTGATATAAAGTATGTTACCTTATTTCTGGCAATACATTCGTAGAGCCCATCATCCGATTTGTGTAGCGGAGAGATAGCTAGGTTGCCGATAGCCTGCTGTTTTTCTCGATCTTCCCTCTGGTGCACGACAATCCTTTCGTCGTTCGGTTGAAGTCCAGCAATCATCGGAGTGTCGGATGAAAGTTTCCTGTAAAATTCATAACATTAGGTACCTACCTACTTACATGTTGATTTGGTCACATTTCATGTTATTATTTCCCCGACCGTCATTCCAAAAATCTTTACGAATTAACTATGCAACGAAATTTGTTTTGGTGATTCATCTATTGCAACTGAAAACATGAAAACTTCACCGAGGAATATTTCATTGAATAGGTGGTACCAAATTAATCTATCTCACTATATATGGTTTCTGCAAAACACTCCAATTTGTATAGTTACCGGATTCACTAACGATTTCGTTACTATTATTCACTTAGTACAGAGTGATTCATTTGGGATCTAGCAGTCTGCTGTGTTGGGACACCGACGTTCTTCATATTAGTTCAAAACTTTCAAATCCAGAATCTCGTGTTTAATTATAAAACTATAGATAGGTGCTGTTCATGCATTCGGGCGTACATATCAAACTAGAGTTTCATTGACAGTATGAATTTACCTACCTATGTATCTATTCGAAAGTTTCGATGATTATCGTGATTTTGCATGTAAGTACCTACTTGGAGGCATCGACCATCGGTACTTCTCAGTGTTTTGTTCCGGAAGGTTTGAATTACCTATCTTCAATAAATTAGATTTTTTGGAACAATCTAAAAGCTGTATCCGGTAACTGCAGATAGAACAAAGGCTTAGTAGTTCAGCTTTTATTAACGAGATTGAACACAGGAAATGTCTCTTCAAAGCTTATTTAAACCCCCATGTCTTTTAGTTGCAGTTTAAATATTATGAATATCATAATTAATTCATTCAATGGCAGATTAGAAATAGCAGAAGGAGAAGTTGCCAGATGAAGAAGAAGCTTGAAGCACAAGTTTTTTCTGATCTGAAGTTGCTAGTTGATACATCTGCTAGTGATTTTTAGGTTTCGAAATATCTTATTAGAGTATGTGTTTGAAGATAAATTACGATAAATACAGAAAAATCTCAAGACGAGATATTCCTTGATGATTCAAAATCGTTCGCCATCAACATCAGATCGCAGGCACTAGTCACTAAACATTATTATCGCAGAATACATCAACAGTTAACGATAATATACTGCGGATAGTGTTAATAAATGGGAACAATATATAATGGCATTGATCAATCAAATGGGGGATGGGCTTTAACGAGACCTGAATCGGTCGAAGTAAGGCGTATTCATAGCGACTGCCGGCCGAACCCAGTATGCGTTTCAGTAAGACGGCGTTCCATTGATATCTGGACCCCTATTGACACCGATCCATCACCAAGTCGACACGTTGGAACCTTCCAAAGAGATGGACAATCAAACGAGAGTCGTCTGCCCCCTCAGCTGTAGTTTTAAAGCGAAGGCATTTTGCGGAGGCCGCCGGCGACGACAATGTAAAAGCTGAAGTCACAGGCGTTTTCTCTCGTGTCAACCTACGGGAGACGGATGATTGAATATGATGAAGCGGCCCTGACTCAACAGTCACAGGATTTTCCCCCCTGTTTGTTCTGAGGCCGGGAAATGTGAATGCCGAGGACGCGAGCGGCGGGCGTTTATCTTCCTCGCGCTGTTTCATCAATCAACCCCCAGAGCTTGTCGTTATAAAAGCGCTCGTTGTCATGCAAATCAGCGTTTGAATCGGCGTTGAGAGATATACGAAGCGAAATCACGTTCGACTTGGCTGGTATGGAAGCTACCTGAAGACCGACTTATTGCTCCTCGCATGGGGACATCTTAAGACGTTACAATTTGTGGTAATGGCCACTTGGAAATCATCACTGTTCCGCAGAACGAATAGGTAGGTACTGTCAGGGCCTCCTACACCTCTCTTTCAAAAATTAACGGCATCTGTAGGTATTTCTTTCTTTATTAGTTGGCAGAACTACGCCAGTTCTGGCGGAAATCATTACCTAATGTCAATAAGTGGTCGGCAACTTCTTGTCAGTTTCGCAAATGCTCCAGAACCAGACACCTACGAGCAAGGACTCGGAGGTGAGCTTTTGTCTCTGCTGCTTTTGTACTTCATTTTATTCCAAAATGTTTGTGTTATTTCTATTACTGAGTGATTGTAGATTATGTTTAATCTATTTTTGAACCTATTTGGCGATAGAGTTTATAGTTTTAATGGGTGTCAGCTACTGGGTCCTTAAAATGGCCTTTTCACTAGTAGCTGACAGGCCTGTCAGCCACTGGAACATCACATAGTTTTCTTCAAACACTCGTAGACGTTATATTTATTTATCCCCAGTTACATGAGTCACACCACTGAACGTTATTTTCAATGCAGATTTTACTTTTCAGTAGCTGACACGGGTGTCAGGTACTAGAACAGACCATGTCAGCAATAGGGACAACATCCAGCCTCTGGGTTTTTTTTGGTTCCAGACGGTTCTCTAAGGCTCACAAAGCCAACAAAATTCTCCAATATTCCCTTTATTCCTGAAACTCCTCTCAATGACTTCCCAAGCCCTTTCAAAAAGGCATTGCCCTGGCCTGAGCCTTTAAAAAGAAATCTGAAGAAAAAGTTACCCAGGCTTTGCAATTTCCTATTCTTGGAAAGAGTATCATACATAGAAGGAATATAAGAAAACAGAGGACGAAGAAAATAAAAGTAAGAGAGCTGAGGAAAGATTAAGAAAGAATCAAGAAAAAGAAGAGTAACTGAGAAAGAATTCGAAGAGAAAGAAAGCCAGAGAAATCTTGTTATCCCAGAGAGGCTCCCTGTCAATTTGCAACGGCCTACGGTGAACAGGAGAGATTTTAGCTCACTCAGTTGATCAGGATGGTGCTCCTTACTTTGATCGTCTCTTGTTGCCCCAGAGAGGCTCTCTGTCAAATTTTGACGTCCCAAAGGTAAATAGGAGAGAATTTAGATCACTCAGCTGATCAGGATAGCGCTCCTCACTTTGCTCGTATCTTTTTGTCACAGAGAGGCTCCCTAAAGAATTTCGACGTCTTACGGTAAATAGGAGAGATTTGAGCACGATTATGCCATCATTATGATTGATATCACGGCTCGAATCCCAGTCAGCGAGGCACAAGTTCCGACATGGTAATATATCACATCAAAATTTGATCCAAATCGGACCATCGGTTTCGGAGGAGTAGTGAGCACAAAATTTTGTCCATAAACACACACACACACACACACACATATCTAATATAATACATAATAATAATATAATACACAACACATAACATATTAATAAAAAAAATTCGTGTCACAGTTTTTGTTGCCATACTCCTCCGAAACGGCTTGACCGATTTTGATGAAATTTTTTGTGCTTATCCGGTATCTATGAGAATCGGCCAACCTCTATTTTTCATCCCCCTAAATGTTAGGGGTAGTCCACCCCTAAATTTTTTTTATTTTTTAGACAAAATTTTTAATTTTTATTTTAATTAACGTCTGCCAAGTTGGGTGGGCAGTATAACTTCCTCAAGCGAGCGAAGCGAGCAGCATCCCCCACAGAAGTTAAACCTACCCTTAGAGATCTACCGTTTGCGAGCGAAGCGAGCAACATCCCCTACATGTTTCAATTGTAATATATTCCATGTATACAGCCACACTTTGCGAGCGAAGCGAGCAACATTCCCTATATGCCACACTTTGCGAGCGAAGCGAGCAATTTAATGGGGGGTCCGGGGGGCTTGCCCCCCGGCTGGACGTGGAGGCGAGCCGGAACGGCTAGTATATATATATATATATATATATATATATATATATATATATATATTATATATATATATATATATATATATATATATATATATATAGATATATATATATATATATATATGAAAATGAATTATATTGTAATCGTCTACTCCCTCTGAAACGCAAAGAAAATGCATCCCACCCCCAACTGCACCCGTACCGACAGCTGCAATACCCCTTTTTTACGAAAAGTTGGGTAAAAATGAGAATACACCTCGAGTCCGTGACAATAATTGGATAACTATAGAGAAAAAATTACCTCCTCCATTCGTTTTTGGTAAAGGTTTAATTGTGAGGTAGGTACCAGTTTTCTAAATCCGTTACTAATGTTCCTTTTTAAAATAGCTCCTTCCTTATTTTGCTGAGTGAGCCACTTTTAATTTTAGACAATTTTTATTTCAATTGCATTCGATACATCCATTGAGTGAATACCTAAATACTTGAGTAAATTAAATCACCTATTTGCCATTACTTACTGACAATTTTTACGATTTTGAGTCCTTATTTTGTCCTTAGTTTCCTACTTTGGATGAACCTAAGGTAGAGCTTATTGTGAAAGGAAAGAAACACAAGTTCCTACTACCTACTATAGCATTTACAGATTTAATTCAATCTTTTACAAATTGATTTAAACCTTTTACAAATTCAATTAAACTTTTTACAAATTCAATTCAACCTTATTAAACTCTCATCCAATTTAATTCAACCCAACCCTTGAACTGACCTCGTTAGGGGAAAAAACACTTTCAGCTTCGCTAATGTAACGGTTGCCCCGTAGCTGCGGCATGTAAGAAGAGGAACATGTCCATGACGTAGTTAGCACAATCTTGTGCAGTTACTGAAAACACACTCGCTTGTATAGATTTTTCACCCTTTTCGCCTTCCATCCTTACTCGCTAATGCAAGCGTGAAGTAATGTGTGAAACACATTATCCATTGTTAAGTATAGAGAAAGAGAAATACTTAGTAGTATGTCTTCAGTACCTAACTGCACAAGATTGCGCTAACCACGTGATGGAAATATTCCTCGTTTTACTTGCAGGAGAACTACATTTGCAGAGCTGAGTTTTTTTCTTCTTTTCTTTAAAGGGTTGGGTTGAGTTAAATTGGTCAAGAGTTCAATAGCTCATTCCATAGAAGTTAAGAAGTCGAAATAATAGAAATTGGATTTAAGGATTTGTAGATCCAAACCATATTTATACATAGAATAAAGCGTCAACCATGTAAAAACCGTGGAAAAGCACCACCGCATCGTGAATCTCATTAAAACTGTTCGGGCAAAAGCGCCAGCACGAATAATTATCTCCGATTCCACCACAAAGTCTGATCTATGCCTATCAACGTCCAACTAATCAATATTTTACTGAAAAATATTGATTTACTTAGGATATTTTTTTTGAGCTTGGCGTCCCTGTTTTTACGCTTTTACAACAAGCGGGGACATGGTCTTATCTATATATATAGAAATCAATTGCTGTTCGTTAGTCTCGCTAAAACTCGAGAACGGCTGGACCGATTTGACTAATTTTGGTCTTAAATTATTTGTGGAAGTCGAGAGAAGGTTTAAAATTTCAAATCTACCCCATAGGGGGTGTTTTAGGGGAGGAGGGGGGAACGGGGTATCTTTGTCCTCACTGAACAAACTGGGGATTTGATTGTCGAGTATGCTTGGATTACTCCAATTCAAGTCAAAGACTACTTTTTTCAAATTTTTCAAATCTGACACACAATGGAGGGAGAGGGGGGGGGGGAATTAAAGCGTTTCGAACGTCACTGAACGAAAAACGGAAGTTAGTGAAAAACGTTGTCTATTTCCACGAAAAATAAAGAGTTACACTGTTAAATCGATTTCGAGGGTTAGGCCGTCATCAGTAACAAACAATAACTGAAGATACATTAGAAAGGACACAGCTTTTATAAAGGGAGATTGAATCCCATTGGTCAAGAGAAAGGAAAGGGGGCAGGAGGTACAACCAATGAAGTGCAAACAAGGTGACGGGGGATTATAGCTAATTAGATGAAGTGAAAGGGGGAAATAACTAAATATGGTTTCAACATTGTGAAGGGATAATTCCAAGCTTTATAAAAATGGACCTATTAGTGGTGAAATATATTGAGGTATATCCTCATTTAAACATTTACCAGATCTGTCACTTTTGATAATTTCGAATTTTTCAAGTACATTCAACATACCTACCTCCCTTCGGACAAAAATGAAGAAATTCTACAAACTGTCTATCTGTCAAATCAAAATTGTAACTATGATTGGATTCCTTAAGATGTTTCGCAAATGTAGACTTACCCTTATTTTCCCTGAAATCCTCCTGATGCTCGTCTATTCTTTCCCTGAATTTCCTACCAGTTTGACCGCAATATTCGTAGCCACAAGAACATAAATGTATATCATAAAGGGGTATCTTTGTCATCACTGAACGAACTGGGGATTTGATTGTCGAATATGTTTGGATTACTCTAATTCAAGTCAAAGACTACTTTTTTCAAAATGTCCGAAATCTAACCCTGTGGGGAGGATGTTAAAGCGTCTTGCACGTCACTGTACCAACTGGGGAGCTGAGTGGGCGAATCTATCAGAATTACTTTAACTTGGGTCACATGCTACTTGATAATGTTCAAGTCAACCTGTGCAACGCACGAGTGAACCAGCTACCCCACTATATTTTCAAAGGTTGTCGCATACACGGATTGGCGCTCTAATAGGCAGCCTTGTGGGGAAGGAAATGGATACTCCTCGTCTGTGTATCAAAGGATAGGACATAAAACACCTGTGTAGCCTAGGAGTAAAGAATAAACTGAATCTTTTTGAAATGCTTAATGTAAAATAGTGTACTGACCTGAAAGTGACAACTGGGAGCGGGTTGCCGGTAGCTCTGCATTCCAAGACCCCTTCTTGACCGGTGGGAACGGAGATGTTTTTGATTTCCAGAACGTGGGGTTTGATGATGACCGTCACCCTCACTGGATGCTCGACGCTTCCCGCTCCGTTGCTCGCAAAACACACGAAATCCCCGTTGTCGTCTCGAGTCACTTTGTTGATCTGCAGGACGCCGGTGTGCTCGTTCACCGAAAACCTGAGGAGGAAATAGAGATTAGACGCTTCGAGTCAAAGTTGAAACTAGTGACTTGAGGTGGTGTCTACCCCTGGATTAGTACACTTGGGCGAGCAGAAGTTTAGGGTTATTATAATTATGTAGATCAGGGGTGCTCAAACTTGAACTGCTGGCGATCTACCTCAATATTTTTAGACTACTTACGATCGACTCTGAGACGCTGCAAGTATGTGTGATGCAGGGTTGTCGTACATACACGATACACCCTACCTACCTAGGTAGGGTGTACCGTAGCAGATATTAGCTTTCCGCACAATTTACATTATTTTAGTCAAGGTTTGGGTTAGGTTTACTTAAGTTCTTCCCTACAATATCAATGAAAAAACTCCTAGTTATTCAAAATTGCGAGTTTATTCGTTGTTACAAAACAAAAGAGTTACATATGGTGTTAAACTCAACTAAGGAGCGGCTTTTCTTTGACAAGTACCGCGCGTTCCTTTGATAAAGCCGCCTTTTGCCGCAAGCAGTGTTATTACGTAATAAATTTTTGTAGTTTAGTTACCTACTTATTAAAAATTTTTTTCTTCTCGAGATCTACTCAAAAAGCACTCGCGATCGACTGGTCGATCGCGATCGACCGTTTGAGCACCCCTGATGTAGATTATAGCGAGTTAATGTTAATTACTGCCTCGGTAGTGAGAAGGAAGAATACAGAATCTTCACGGTAAAGATTGACTGACCGGCCGACCGAAAGATTGATGTGGCAGGTACCTAGTTCACGTAAGTTGTATCTCATATCTAATATGTTGATATCTAATATCGTAATAGGTTAAAGCTTTTAATAGTAGGCAGTTAATTGAATTCTGTATAGAACAGGGTGAATAAAACAGTTTTGAACTTAGGCGTTGTAGGTGTGTTGTGCCACTTTCTGATTGGATTAAAAAACTACTTATAGACATCAACAAAACACCATTTACCGTAATAATACCTGAAATATACAGAAACTAAGAAGACGTTTGAACATTTTTTTTTAAGGTCCAGTACATTTACCATGAGATCAGGTGATCATTTAAGAAGGCTGTATTTGTTCGCCTACTTTTATTTATGCAATCATTCCCTACGTTTCTCAATGGTGATACATTGCATCTAGGGAAAACGACAAGTAGTAAATCCTCACCACTAAGCCAGAGAAACTCAGTAGGTAAGTACCTACCTACCAAATTGTTGACTAGGATGCTCACAGATTTTCGGTGAAATGAAACAATCCATGTAAAAACAATAAAAAAATAAAAAAAATGAATAGATAAAATAAATAATAATAATAACTAAAAAATCCAGGAAGGTGGGTATGCACACCACTGTAGTCATCAAAAGGTGAAACGAAACGCTCCTAATTAACTTATGATGATTGCACTGGTGTGCAAAACACTCATCCTCCTGGATTTTTTAGACGTAGATTGTTTAATTTTTCCGAAAACCTGTGAGTATCTTAGTCTATAATTTGGCAAATACTGAATTTATTTGACGTTGTGGTGAGAACAACGCGACGATTTTACTTGTTTGTTGTTTCAAGACCCCTTGAGGATGCAATGTATCATCATTGCAAAACGTTGGGAATGAGTGGATAAAGAAGATGAACGAACACAGCCTTCTCGAAAAGTCACCTGATCTTCTGGTGGGAATTTCGGATAAGGCATATTGGAGCTGAATAAGGAAAATAGTATCACGTTCCTATCAATCTTCAGAAGTTACTTGTAAATATTGCAGCACAGAACAATGATAACCTATTAAAATATGCACAAACATCACCATATTAATAAATAATCTTGTAGAGAACAACACACCAAGGAAACTATTTTCTTTTCCCATTCTACCAGGAAAACATCCATTCTAGTAATAGAATATAGAAAATAGTAAATTGAAAAAATAATCATTGGAAAGCAATTAAAAATGACATATTCAGCAGATCCAGAAAGCTGACAAGCGGACAAGCCGGAGATAATTTAAATTAAAGTGGTCAGGAAGCCTCCGATCAGTGATGGTGGGAACGCTCCCACCAGATGTTTGTATAGATAACTTCTCAGTAATGTTTCACAGTTGAAAACTGATGCCTTGATTTTGTTCTTCGTAGAGCAGAGATAGTTCCGAAAATTCCAATTTATTTTTTTCACTCTCGCTGGCGCATGGATACCCAAATCTTACAATTCACAATAACAAATTCCTCAAAACTGTTTTTGAGGCAGTTTGGTAGTCGAGGGAATTATCTGAAGACACAGGTGTGTAGGTACATACATGTATTACTTTGATATGAGTAGAAAATTTATTTATTTTTGAGGGAATTACATATGAATAGTTCTCCGGTATGTTCCTGGTCCACACATACATGTATTACCTAATTGCATGATTTGTGGATTATTACTGGAAGCAAATCAGGTGCTGACGAAATGAAGGTCTGCAATAAAATAAAATTATAGGAGTTTATTGAGGGACTGCATAATTCATAACTTTGTTACTGATAATGACACCAATAGCTTTTAGCAACATGAGTAGCAAGCTAAATGGTTTAAGTAGGTATAGTAGGTACCTACTCAAATAAAAAAAGTCCAGTCATGCAGCATGACCCCATGAGCGAATTCTTTAAGAAACCTTCGACATTTCAGTCGCTATTGATCTTGTAGAGAAATTTTAGTTTATGATTTTGATAGACAAACATGGAATCAAATTATTAAAAATAATTAGGAAGTACTCATACTTTTTTCTAAGCCACAGTCAGTATTAAAGCTACATCAAGTCCTAAAACAGCTGAGCGTAAAACTTAAAGAGAGCGACCGAGAGAATCGGAGGACGGAATATTTCACAGAGTAAACTCATCAGTTGTGATAAGCACCTACTACCTACGTGTTAAACAGCATGGTTCTAGGATTGGTTATACAGGGATACTTCCATAAGAGTAGTTCAATCTGAATTTGGACAATGTTTCATGCAAATATTACCGATTTTTACAACTAGCGAACGGCATTATTTCGATTTTTGACTAATTTTTCAACTTTGAAATTTTTGAAAACTTGATACATATTTTTATAGGAAATTTTACGCTGATTCCGAATATACCACATGTTAGTATGCTGAAAAAATTATTTCGCATAACAAATCGCAAAAAACAGGCTATTTTGAAATTTTTGACTACGTTTTTGAAAATTTCAACCCGAAGATGTAATCCGATCGTACTGGCCAACGAACTTAAACTTTCGTTTTGTTTCCTTAACATTTTAAAATTTGTTTGAAGTTTCTATCACAATTCTACGGACAGTTATCGTCTGGAATGACACATACATATAAGTAAAAGCCATACATACATACATACATACATACATACATATACAATACATACATACATACATTAAAAAATGCGTTAAACTTCAGAATATGATTCAGAATAGCCTGAAACGGATTTCTGCATAAAATGTTTTCAAAAAATCACATTCTACAAATTTTGAGGCGAGAGCATTAGCTTAATTTTCTTCAAAAATTCGCTAAAATGCGTTAAACTTCAGAATATGATTCAGAATAGCCTGAAACGGATTTCTGCATAAAATGTTTTCAAAAAATCACATTCTACAAATTTTGAGGCGAGAGCAATAATCCGATCATGCTGGCCAAGGAACTTGAACTTTCGTTTTGTGTCCTTAACATTTTAAAATTTGTTTGAAGTTTCTAGCACAATTCTACGGACAGTTATCGTCTGGAATGACACATACATATATACATACATACATACATAAAAAAATGCGTTAAACTTCAGAATATGATTCAGAATAGCCTGAAACGGATTTCTGCATAAAATTTTTTCAAAAATTCACATTCTACAAATTTTGAGGCGAGAGCAATAGCTTAATTTTCTTCAAAAATTCGCTAAAACGTCTGCCAAGTTGGATGTGGCACATAGCTTCCTCGCTTACCTATCATCTTCTTCCAACCATCAAACAAATTTAAGCGAACTCGAATGATTAGAGAGTGAGAAGATGGAACATGATGGAATTTACGTTTGCGCATACGCAGAATGAAGTGTTGATTTGGCAACAATGAAACTGATAGGAGACCATCTACACCCTAACCCGCGCATTCCAGTGGAAAAAAATCTATATGACCAAAATGCACTTGACTATATGTGCTACCAACTGAAATTAAATTTTTTTTATTTGAGCAAGTAGTTTTTGAGAACCAGGGGCAAGAAAATGACTATGCGGAGTCAAAATACTACCAAGTACAGGGTCCCCTTAAACAACTAAGTAATTTATTGTGCTACAAAATTCTACTATAAAGTAAAAAGCGGATTCTCGACTCACCGGTCACTAGAGACTCCAAGATTTTCTTTCGTAGATGATCTGATCCATTTGTAGGTAGGAGAAGGTTTTCCCTCGGCTTTGCAAGTGATACTAGCTGATTCACCTTCCACGAATTCCATGGTGTCTTTCATCTCGTTTTCGTCGAATTTCGGAGGGATGTGCACCTGTGAACGGATATTTGGATAATGAATACCAACGACAATGAGATCACAACGTTTGAACGCAAGTCCTAAATAGCTAACAAGTAGATTTCACTACTAGGGAGTTAATGAGTATAACATCAAATAAGTATATATAAGTATATATATAACATAAATAAACTATTTTTATTATTGGAATACAAAAAGAGGATATAGGTATGATTTTTCAATAATGGGGACGAACATCGTTATGAAAGAGCTACCTACTATTTTATCGATCCTTGAAAACTACTCCTGATATTCAAACGTTAAAAAAGGTTTAAATTTGAATGTTTAAAATGAAAAAAAAAGTGCGAAAATTTACTTAAATTGGCCGTCACTAGCAAAGTTTGTTCATAATCATGTTTCGTCTAGGTCAACCATTGGGGTACCTACTCAACTAATGACCAAGATTTTGAGATTCTTATTCAAGACTTGTTCGTAATTCGTATTAATTAATAAACCACGAGCCATGGTGGGCTCATCTTTTATGATCACGGTGGGGGGAGTTGTGCAATAACGCGTTTACAGTTAGGTATAGCTTCATATGATATATTACGATTCAATCAATCATCTTAGGATTGGAGTATAAGAAAAAGGGAGTTTCTAAGTTCAATAATGCTTTCACGGAGGAACACACCGAATCACGAATTCGTCTTTCAGCTCCCCTGAAACATATCCACGATTCAATGTTTTGCCGTGATAGCGGCGACAATTCTCCTTCATGAACGACATTTCCACGGAGGCATGAAAATATCTCACTGTGTTGCGGACTTGTACGCAAGCATTTGTAATTAAAAGTTTCAAATATCTATTTTATATTCATTTGAGCGTTACGGGATGTCCTATTTTAGATGCTGCCATGTCCTAGTTTCTAGGGGAATGTAAATAACAGCACTATGTACGGGTTAGAAATATCGAAGCCCCCAAACGGGTTTCAATTTGTATGCCTGTAATGAAAAAATCGTTCTGCAATTTATTTAAATTGGCTGTTAGTAGCAAAGTTTGCTCATACCTAATCATGTTTCAACTTAGTAAAACCTTTGGGTGAATATTATAATTAGAGACTGGATTTTTATGCAATTGCATACCCTTATTGCTTCATCTGAGGCATTCGAACATTGTATCATGGTTTGAGTTGACTTAAGTGGGTGCTCTATCTCAAATTTTATATTGCATATTTTGCATATTTGAGCTATAGATGCATAATTATGCCTATTCGGGGAGAATTTCTTGATACTGCATAATTTAGAGACAAAAAAGTTACAAAATTATACATGTAAACGCACCTCGACCATTTTCAGGGAATGGGAGAAAGTAAAAAAATAATGTAGGCAGGTAGGTACCTACGAATGAGTGTTACTGTGGGAGAAAGAAAAATGTCGAGTAAGAAACCTGCGGTCAATGTGTTCCACGAATAAAGGACCGTCTTCCCATCAAAAGTTTATCAAATTACGCTAAAATTAATAATTAAAAATTATTTAACTCGGAAATCCAAGCTCGAACTTTTGAACTGTATGAGGTGTACCACTTTTTGGCATTTTCTACAACATTTTATTGTTCTTTTGAGGACGTGAGTATTGGAGACGGAGAGGACGCGAGTGAATTGACTGAGTTTACAGAACCAGTCATTTTGAGTGATTTTAAATTCGATCCGATCACTTCAGTTGATGTGGAGCGTGTATTTTCCACCTATAGGAATATCCTCTCTGATCGCAGGAACAATTTTGTTGAAAACACCTTGGAAATGCATGTTTTTGTAAACGAAAACCTGGCGCATATTCAGTAAGGGGACCAGCTGTTTGCATTGAGCTGTCAATTATTGAGCATTTTGTAAAAACCATACACCTACCTACATAATATTAAGCAACTTTCATTCAGAATTGTATTCGTTCAGAATTTTTTCTTTTCAAGTGTTGAATTTTATCACCCGTGTTTTACTTGTTTTTGAATTCGTTACATATTTCATTGGTTTTTACTACTTATTCTATGGCACATTTGGAGAATTTATGCTGCAGAAAAATCCCGTCTCTAGTTGTAATCTAGGTGCAACGAATCTTCTCGTTGAATATTACCTAAGCTAACTTTTCACGGTAGGTACTTACCTGCTCAAATAATATCCGCTATTATGAGATTCTTATGCAAGACTTAGTACGTAATTCGTAGTAATTAATAAACCACGAGCCATGTTAGTTTAATGCTCATCTTGTATAATGGAATCACGGTGGAGGGAGGTGTGCAATAAAGCGAGTAAAGAACCGGCTCAACGCTGGTCAAACTCGAGCTCGTCGGAAGGGCGAAATAATTTATTAAAATCACAGACCCTCCCTCGTCTAGTTGAAGAGCAAACTCGGGCCGTTTACTTTGTGCAGGCATCTACCCGTCAAGGAGGAACATCGTTGGAGGCTTTACTGCATATGAGATGCTCCCGCTACAATATACACATAGAAGGTATTGAGCCGAAAATGGACCGAAGGCTTTGCCGAGGGGTTGGATACCTACATTGTGGAATGCACGTTCCAACGTATTGACGTAGCTGTGGTGGAGCTTATATCAGAGCATAGACGTAATAGTGAGAAATTGAATATATTAGTACCAACCTAGCAACAGTAGGTACAATAAATATTGTTTGATGTCAACTAGAGTAATAGAATGGCAGGATGTAGAATGTAGCATCTCCAAACTATTGATATCAGTGCAATTAAATAACAGTTCCACAATGGTCACGTGCACGAGGCATCATACGCTGTGTTAGAATAACCTTTGCCATTATACGCGCTTCAAATTTCAAATATATACTTAAGTGGAGAAATTCTGACGAGCTTTCGGTGCAGGAGATGGTGCACATGTACACTTCTTATTTTAAAGGACAGATAAGAAGATGGTTGCAGAAGTTTTTCAATCCTAAATTCTTCCTGTCTCCCACCCTCACCCAGTTGATTAGTCTACGAATAAAGTTTGGATTCCAAAAGCAGTACCTACCTACTGTAGCATATGAATTTACCTCAGTCTTCGATTCCAACAAAATCGTAGGTCAAAACCACCTGTAGTAGGGAATGAAGGGGTATTGACGGTCACTAAACTTTATAATGCTAAGAAATTCAGCAAAATCATCTTTTTAGTACCAAATTTCACCATTTTATTCCATGTCTAAAATAAGTGTTTGACTGACATTGCTCTTTTGTTTTGACTGCTATTACCCATTATGAATAGAACTCGAACTTTTTAATTTGTGACTTATGTTGCCAAAAAAATTTGAAACATTTTACTTAGCTTGCATAAAAGTAACAAAGAGCCTTACAGCAAAGCTTAACCCATTGATTCTCATGACGCCACTGTTGATGATTTTTTTTAAAAAGTACTCATTTTCGAAGAAATTAGAGTCCTAGAGAGTAGAAATTAGTTTCCTTATTGTACAAGCCGTACTGTGCAAGGAATGGGTTTTGTTTTTCAATAGTAATCAAACAAATATTTACATTTACCTAAGCCTTTACAATAACTAACACGAGTCAAAAAAAGCAAACAAATGGGAAGAACTTTTTGCCAATGATGTACGAAAAGAATTTTAGGGAAAAAAGTGATGATTGAATCTTCTTTATATTACCTTCCATAGTCAAACGCAATCGATACAATCGATAGTTTCACATCATTAGGCATTGTATGTTAATTTATAGATTAGTAATCCAGGAAGTTTTATAGTTGTATGTTTTGGAAGTTTTATGTTGACATGGATAAGTCTTTTGGCTGGAGGTCAAGGAATTTTTCGCGAAACTTTTTTTTCCCCACACAAAATGCAACGCACTTTAGATTATTATCAACTCGAAAAGTGAAGGCTAAGTAGAATTTCTATTGATTTTTCACGTACAACCAATGAGATACTAGGGGAGAGCAACTTCCATAGTTTTTATAGTAGGAAAATCGTTCGCCACATTTTGGAATGCTCTCATTTTATCAAAGATCTCATGACCTCTAAGCCATTGTAGTGTCAAGGAATGCTGATTTATTACTCTAAGTTATAAACTAATATTGTTTTGTAACCATAATGGAATAATCTTGTGGAAAGAAGGCACTACATGGTTGGTATACAATTGAGTAGTAGGTACCTACTGGTCAGCAGGTACTAGACATATCCATGATGTAGTTGAGTGGTACATAATCTCATATTGACTCACCTCAACTTTGATGTGCCTTTCAGAGAGCTCGCCGGTGTCGAAGACGAAAGCCCGGCACGTGTAGGTGCCGTCGTCGGTCACCTCGACGTTCTGGATGAGGAGGCCGTCAGTCTCTGCGATGAGACGGTTATTGCCGGACAGCGTCACCCCGTTGACTCGCCATTCGACTCTGGGGGCCGGCTTCCCCGTCACTTTGCACCTCACTTTGTAGTCTTTCCCCAGCTCTGGATACTGTTCAGTAGGAGCATCAACCCACGTGACGGCCACTTGAAATAGAGAAAGAATATTCATAATACATATCGTTGGTTGTAGTCTCCAAATCCAAAAGGGAATAATGGGTTGGGGATGGAAAAAGTTCCAGTCATGCATTATGATAGTATGAGCGGATTTCCTTAAATTATCCATCGTATTATAACATGTTAAATTATTGTACGAAATTAAATCGTACAGAAGTTTGAAAAATTACAGCTGAAAGAAATTTATTGTTAAAAACCAATTTTACGGCAAGTGAAACTCGCACTAAATAAAATTCGGTGATTCAACATAGATTTTGGATATTTAGGTTTTTTGCAGTTTTTATAGATTTTTCAGCAAATATTAATGAAATGTAAGAACGTTTTTCAGTTTTTGAAGATAGGGAGAATGAATTCTATTCCACAATTAAATTACAACTACATATTTCACCTATTTACAGTCATCATCAGGTAGGTAGGTATCTTAATATAACATTGCACAAAATATTTCTTTTTTAGTAAACTAGACAAGGAACAATGTAACCAATTTCTGCATAATTTTGTGCAAAAATTGTTAATATCCTAGTTAATTGTTGATAATTTTGTTTTGACTGAAGCTCTGCTAAAAATGATAAATTTAACGATTTTCGGTCGTTTTTAGCAATTTTTAGTGTTTTTGAGTATATCTTTTGAAATTTGACAAATTTAATGTGCTAAAAAATTATTGTTGGCCAACGAACTCATCCTTTCGTTTGGAAAGCTTGATTTTTCGGTGCAAGAACTTCTAATTTTCTTCAACCCTCAAACGATTATTCATGTTGGTAATGACATGGATATAGTCATTGCACTAGCGGAAATTTTCTATTACATAAGATTTATGCTAAATTGGAAAAAATGCAGAATACATGATGTGTTCAATGGTTTTAATGCCTAAATTGGAGTTCAAATTGATGCGTAATTGACGTTATATACCTGAAAACTAAATATCCAACCGGACTGTCACAGAAACTGTACAGTAAGAAATCACCCACAGGTTCTGAAATGAATGCCTTCCAAATGATTTGATAGCGGCTTTTTGGATAATTCTAACATACTCGAACTTTATATTACTGTGATCGGAGATGACTGCAGAATGTTATTCTAATCGGAAACAGTATTGAAACATAGCTGTGAGATTTTGGATGAAAGATAGAGCGTGGGTTATGAATAAAAAAATTAACTCACCTATAGTGTGTATTTCGACAGATTTCGAGAGAATTTTACTTCCTGCGTAGGAGGCAACGCAAGTGTACGTCCCGGCGTCATTTTCTTGCAGCGATGAAATTATGAGCGCCAGAGAATCTGGGGGCATATCTTCCACCGATATCCTGGCTTTTGTTTCCCTTATAACAAAGATAAATAAAAAATTATTTAAACACAGAAATTTAAAAATGATTTATATCAAACCTTGATCAAATTTTACAATGATTATACCACCTCCTTATGCAGGTGGTCCTTATGCATTGACCACTCATTTCTTGTTAGGTGTTTACATTCTCGCGCTGCCCCTTCCCTGCTCATTTCCAGGGAACTCAAATGGGCTAAATGTAAACGGGGCGAACTCGCTGAGTCTCGGGAAACACTCCCATAAAAGTTAGCGGCACTCCCAAATATACATATTCCCATGATACGGTCAGTCACAGTTTTATTCCCAATCTCAAAAGTACGGTTTTTATCTACCCCTGGCTTCATACAAAAGACAGCAACTTTTGTTCGACTGGCATTCAACTCAAGGCCCATTGAATCTGAAAATTCATATAATGCCATCGTCTTATTTTCAATATCCTTACACGAGTCTATGTGCTTTTAAGTAAAGATGTAATAATTACAGAATTTCTAACACCTTGCTTATAGATTTGACTTAACTTCATATAGCTATCAGTTTATTATCTTGTATTTTATATATTTTTCTAAATTGTACTCAATAAAGTAACACATTTAGTAACTCGTATTGTCACTAACAAACTACAATAAAACTAGGTACACTTGAAAGAAAGAACAAACGCATAAATAGGAGAGAAGGAATCTGGAATGTATTATTATCGTAAGAGAAAACAAATCACCACCAAAATTCCCCACTTCCCTCCTATATTATTCTCCCGTTCCCAACCAACACTCATCATTATGACAATATGCGGTCACTGTTGTAATAATCGTCAGTGACAAGTATGGTTTATTGACCTGAGCTCCTTCACAGAGAAAGAGCGGTGTAATTATTTAGTAGGTTATTGTGGTCTGTCAGTCCTTCAGATGCTACCACAATATTTGAACTTTCTAATCTAAGTAAAGTAACGTTTCAAATCATGAAAAGGTGCAAATTGCCTCTTGATCACAATAACAACAAGCTTTCAATGTCTTAACTTATAAAAGGTTTGTCTGCCTGATGCAAATAAACGTAAGATCTTGGAGTTTCAAATACTATTTTGAATAACTTGTTAGAATGCTTATACACACACATCAATCACAAGGCAGCAGTCATGGAGGCTTGATGGGGTAGGTAATAAAATAATCATCATAAGTAAATATACAAGGAAAAAGGGGGAACGCAGATGCTCCTCAAGGTAGGTACTCGGGGAAGTTGAGTTATTATTGAGAATTTAAAATGTATTATAAGGGGTAAATCATGGAGCACCTTGACAGGGTCGGGGCGGCTTTTCCCCGGTAAAAGGTTTGTGCTCGTGTTTTATAACATCATTTGCCAAATGATTTAATGCAGGGAAACGCGAGGATTTCGAAAGATCACTTAAAATGTGACGGTGGAAGGAAGAGGGAGGAATATAAAGCATTGCTTTCACCTCTTTCACCGAAGGTGTTTCTCCCCTTTCTCAGAGGGGGTGCATAGCAATGTTGGCGAAACCCCGGTGTTATGAAAATATTTGCGCAGAGCGGAAGGGAAAAAAAAAAAAAACCTGAAAGGTCTTTTTGAGAGCTGAGTAGCGATGAATAATAGGTCAGACTCGCAGGCGTTTCACGCTTCTTGAGGTGAGCCGCGGAAAATACCGGAGGCGGAATTCCTCGGGGCGAGCATTTCATTGTGGTTGGGAGGTGGATACTAGAAATAAGTGCCAAAGATTTTCAGAGTTAATTTCCTATGTTGAACTGCAGGTTGAAAGGAGTTAATCATCTGGTGAGAGGCTTCACGCAACTTTCAGTAACATGCATTACATTGAGAATGCTATCGCGGGTTTACGGTTCAAAGGTCAAAAACATTGTTTTTAGTGGCAATAACTTACGAATGTACTTAATAATGTGTTACGAATAACTTCTATTTGGATGTGCATATTCAACACTTCGTCTTTGAAGTTATAACACAGCATATCTTTAGAGGGGGGGGGGGGGGGGGGGAATGTGAGTTATGGATACTGTTGGATTCCTATTTTCGCGCCCAATTAAAATGAAATTTAATTTATTCAAAAATAAATAAAATTCCAGGAGGAGGAGGTGTGGTTAACACCAGACCCGTGGATCATTATCTTTTCACCCGGACGGCATGAAAATGGCAATAGTCGCGGGCCCCAATGCCCTCTGAAGCCCATTCCACCCACTGGAAAGAAAATGGGGATTCAGAACACTGTCGGAGTTCTTCACCATCTACTGATTCATGCAGAGCAGTAGCGAACTCGGCAGATGTGCTGGGTTTGGGAGCAGTTGGTGTTGCTCGGTCACACCACAGCAACTGCTGCCTGACGATGTCTAGCTCAACAGCAGTGCGGGCAACCTCCCAGCTCGAGCCCTTAAGGGCGAGTAGGCGCTGGCGGCGTAATGATGGAAAACACATACACACATACATACAAACATTTTCATGAAACGTATAGATATGGGTTCAGGTTGAACAAAATACCCATCCTAGCATGAGTTTCAGAAATTGATTTTCAGGGTTATTGCAAGACTTTCCCTTCAACCTAAGTAAAAAACGTTAATTCAGATTTTTCAAGGCTTCACCCTTCGGAAATGGAACAAAACACTGACAAGATAAAAGGATAGTTCTTTTGCATCATTTAGTGGCCATATTGAAGGAAAGACCAAAAGGTGTGATAAAAACCTACGTTTTTAAACCTATTTTTGGAAGTATTTTGCCAAACATGAGGGGTACCTATCTAATATCATACGAACCCACAAGAAGAGTAACTCCTGTGAATTTCATCAAAATCCCTCTAGCCATTTTGGAGAAAAGGCAAAAAAAGTGCTAAAAAGACGGGTTTTCACGTATTCTGATATTTTTAACCCCTTAAAAATGATCATTTTAAGCTGATTTTTTTACAATAGGTATAGAAACCCAATCCCGAAATTGGACTTATGTTATGTACACATACACACACACATACATACATTTTCAAGAAACGTATAGATATGGGTTCAGGTTGAACAAAATACCCATCCTAGCATGAGTTTCAGAAATTGATTTTCAGGGTGATTGCAAGACTTTCCCTTCACCCTTCGGGTTAAGTAAGGAAAATAAAAAGAAGAAGAAAACCGCACATATCTCGTTTTGGGTAAACTACTAATCAATTGTTCGTTTTTAAGTCTTGAGTTTGTTATATTTCGTTTCTGGCAACGTATCCCAATGCTGATTTCGTATATAATAGCGTATTCATGTAAGTCACGCAATGTTAAGCCGAATACAAGATCATTATTTGAAAATGGGCACTGTAGAATTACTATTAGTTTGAAAATGGGAGAAGGCGACCCAATTTATTAGAGTAATCGCATCATCATCTCGATAGTTTCATTCGATATTTGAATAATAAACAGTTTTGTTATAATCTGCAGCATTTTTGTATTTTCCCTCTAACAACTGTACGATATTGGTATGTCCACATCAGTTGGCTTTCAGGTGGCTACACAAGATATGCGATACTTCAATCTTCATATATATATATTATATATATATATATTGTATATAATATATATATATAGAATATTATATGCATATATATATATTTATATATATATATAGAATATTATATTCTATAATGAAAGGTTGTACAAACGTACATACCGATAAACATGCATTTCTCGTGTTTTTTAATAAGAAACCACCAATAGCAAGCATGAAATTCGAATACATTTCGAAAAAGCACTGTAAAGCCAAACAGCATTTTTGCAGCATTTCTTCAGTAGTTAATGCTTCTACCTCATGCTTCATACACGGGAATAACCCGAGAATTTCAGTCGGCAATAATATTTTCAACAGTAGGTATTCTACCACATACTCCCTTTATTCTCAATTCAAAAAGATGGAAAAAGTGAATAGAAGCAGCGATCATAATAACGTCAGCCTACGCCTGTTTGATTCAGCTTCTTTTACAGTACGGTCAAAGGGCTGCCTAATATTTCTCTCCGTTCATAATGTACTCCTTCTCTCCATATATACTATTCTCTCATCGTGGAACCTTTGAACTTCACCTCCATATTTCAAACCTTTTATTCAAGTTTTTACGATTCCATTCCAAGGGATACGAAAGCAACACAAAATAGAATAAACGACCCAGCACACGATACCCCTCATGGGTTTTATACCTATACGTTCGATGTATAAACATAAAAGAAACAAAACAGCTGAAAACCGAGACTTATCGACGTGAATGTTGTTTTTATATTATGTATGTATTTTGGAATGTTTCTTCTAGAAGATACTTTTCACCCCACTTTATTCCTCTCCTACGTTCTTTCAGCAGGACCTCTCGCTCGTGTTATCACCCTGGTAATACTATCCGCCTGGCGTCATCAATTTTCAATACCCGCTCAAGTGTTCCTTCCTTCGAGAGCTCCTTCACTCCCTGCCACTCCTATCTGCCTCCTTCTCTTTCTCATCCGTTTATCCCAAGTATCTATGATGCTATGAAACGAAACGATACTTTTGAGCAGAGCATGGTTGTTCTATTGGTTGTAATTCAAGGTTTACGCGAATAGCGAAGAATCTGTAACATGAAGTATTTGACTGTTTCAAGCTGTGAGCGGCGCTATTGTTAGAGTGTCATATGGACCCAGCAAACGCTCGCCATTTGAAAGTGTGAATGGTGAATCGATAGAAAAGTCTAATATGGCACTCGAACTACAAGTTCCGCATACTGAACTTGGAGTACAACGCTGGTACTCTGGTTAGTGTAGTACAAAGTGAGGTAGAAGCTTTGCTCGAGCTGAAAGCTTGCCAAGAGCTCTCCCGTGCAAGTATGTTGAACTCTTGAAGCTTGCACATACTTCCCCGATCGATGAGCAAGACAGCTTGTTCCACATTGATCTTCTCTAAACCGTTAGAAACTTGGAACCCTCTTGGAGCCCTTATCAGCAACTGCTCTGCTCCTAAGAGGCCAGCACGAACAAAACTAGGGTTTCAGGTCAACTCTATCACAGATATAAGACTGTACAGTGCTCCTCAGGCATGCCACCACCTGATTTCTAATTAGTGCTACTGCTTACTATAAAAGCAGATCATGTTATTGAAGGAGGTGCTATGCGTACTTGAACAATTACTCACCATTTGCGGGTGTTATAAAAAAATGGAGATGACCTCAGAGTATTTGGGCCTCTGAAGAGGACACCACAGTTTTCATATACCTACCAGACAATTCATACCGAATTAAATCGCATGCTATTTCATATCCTAGAAATAGATCACGTTATTGAATAAGGTGCCATGCGTACTTGAACAAATACACGTCCTTTGCGGGTGTTACCGAAAACGGAGGTGACCTCAGAGTGGTCGGTGGGTTATGATGCCACCCATAGGTAATTCAACACCGCGATAGAGTAATGCTCTAATAAATAGGTACATGATCGAGGAGGCCTCAGTGCTTACCAAGGTTGCTGATGTGGAACCAACGTTGTGGGTGATGATTACGGAGAGTCAGGCAGAACCATTTAATCGCGTAATTCACGGTTTACAGAAAGCTATTGATTGATCATATCTGACGCCGACCTTCTCTCACACTTGTGAGAAGTGCTGGCTATGCGAATTGCGTATCAAACTACGGTATCGTAGCAAAACAAATTTCTTCCCTTTTGGGAACGTCGGGGTAACAAAAACAAAGTTCGAAACCACCCTGACTAGCTAACTGAGCTTTAGAGCAAGCATGTTAACCAAGTTCAATCTTTTATGCTTTAGCCTTTAAGCTTTTGGTGAATATCCAGTGATCCAGTGATGATAGAGGTGAGGAACGCTAATTTACTTTAAATTAAAATATATGAGTTTTCCAACCCTTCATCGAATTCTGAGGGTACTAAAATACATACTGTTAAAAAACAGAAATTCTCAAGTCTATACCGAAATTAAAAGACAGTTTCAAATAAATTTTATCATTTCTTCAGTTCTAGATATATACCATAACAATGTCTTTAAATGAGACTAAAAAAACACTATTGTTACCACAAAATTTTCTGAGATCTTGATTTTTCAATATCGAGTTTTGGATTCTACGAATCTTGAAATGAAAACCAACAAATTTTGAGGGGGGTTAAACAAATTTTTTTTTATCGACCGAGAAATTTCATTATTGAAAATAATAAACCATTACACCACCAACACCGATATAAGATACATGTGCGGCGAATGTCGTGATGCCTGGTATCACATATACTTTATTTCCCTCTTTCGAATTCCGTAACAGATAATATTACAGACAGTTAATTCCGATCCAGTAATTAAACAGATAACGCTACGTTAATCTTTTAACGTTATGATCAAGATTAGTCTACAAATTAACTGACTGATTGTGTTTACTTTGAAATCAACAAATAACAATACAGTTGGGTAACTTTTTTTCTGTTTAATTGGATCTTTATCAGCAAATTTTGGTGGTTGGATTTTATGAGCGATGCTCCACACCCACCCTATCCTCCGACCCCATACACCATCAAAGATTTTGCAAGCGCAAAATACATCAGTTTTTTTTTGCACGTAATGACAAGAAATGGGTTACTGCCTTGATGATAGAGATCAGTTTGCTCATTCTATTCATTAAGTTGCTAACATGGATATCCCACCTTAAATTGTGATCGAACTCAAGACCCAAATACCTTATTCTACTTACTTGACTAACCTCAGAACAGTTGCATTGATATTTATCTCCACATGTTTTCCCGTGGCATTTAATTTTATCGATTACAGGAACATTAGATTGCCTTAGTGTTTTTGCTGCATTAAATTGCATGCCTATGCTATTTATGCACTCTCATATCATTTTCATATATTCTCATATTATCAAGTTCACATATTTGACTAGTCAGAAGCTTAACACTATATATCAGTTATGTGATTAGAGATAAATTAGGTGATGGCAGGAATATAATGTTTAGTAACTTACGACTTAGTGGGCTCTATAGTCCGGTTTTTGGTGTCGAGCCACCTGATGTTGCTGATGAGGTTAATGTCTCCGCCAACCGGCCGGCAAGTGACGAGGGTCTGGTGTCCTATGGGTTTTATGAGCGTGGCGGAGGACGGAAGTATCGTCAGCTCGGGCTCGTGGCACACAACACCTGGAACAAGAATCGATAGCGTTTCAGGAAATCTGATAGAATGAAAATAAAGTAAAAAATGAATCATATTTATAACCTTGAACTTTAACCCCGAAAATAAGAAACAGTTGCGGCTGCCTGTCATAAGCGCAAAAATATACGAATCAAAAGCGCAAGTCTGGCATCGGACACGTCAAAAGCGCAAATCGGTGGTAAATGTCAATTGCGTAAAAATTCACCAAGTGGCAACGTCGCAGAAAATCGAGAATATGGAAAGAATGAGGAGTGAAGCTTCTCTTTTTCATTTTAATATTGTATTTGTTGACATTTTATTATTTATACGATGCGATAGGTGCTTTACAAAGATATGCGCAGACAAAATTTACAATAAAAGGGACTACGAAACTGTATATAAAGGAAAAGCATCTTTTTTTCTTGTCAAAAATCAATAAAATCATTGATTTCTATTGAAGTTGATCGTCATTATTAGTTTCCACTTTGTTTTCCTCATTGTTTTCGGCAGTCGTTTTCATATGTTTCAATTCCGTTTTCATTGTCACAAGAAACGTGCTGAGGGCGGGTTTTTTCTCTAATGGAAGAAAAAACTTGAATCGCGTAATTTTCAAGGCTGTTTACAAATGCCCGGCTTCCCGAAATTAACCGAGTCATTTCAGCCTGTTGTTTCGGCACTCTAGGTGTAATTGCTTGAGGTGAGTACAAACTGATAACTTAATTATCTAGCAATTTTAAAGAAAGAGGGGAAAACATTAGCAAAGAACATGTATTCCTTTTTTGTTTATTTGTGAAATATAAAATCTGAAATGTTCAACTGAAAAACACATTTAATAAAATAAATTTATGTATTATATCGCAAATCTCAAGTATGAGTACACACTAAACTTAACTGTTAATAGTCATACAAATAGTTGGAAGTGGACGAAGAAACAACAACAGCGACCTGACGCCGGCTGATGGCTTTACTTCACGCAATAAGCTGCCGACCTTTAGCTCCACCTCAGGTCTTTCGCTTCCTATGAGATAGCCACGATATGTCTCCACTCGAAAGAACTCGCTGCTTTCTGTTTTTAAAATTGTAAAAAAATATGCACTCGCTCCTTTTTCTTTTTTTTGTTTTGCTGCGAACGAGAGACAGTGCGAGGCGAAGCAACCGATTGAAACTGAACTTCGCTGAATTTCGAGTCAATAACATTTTATTGCCATCAACGTTTCGTTACCGATGTGTGGAGGTGCACATATAGTAATAATTATGTTCATGTAACAAGTATAACAGATAAAAGTTCCAGTCATGAAGCATGATTGTATGAGCGGATTTTAGTAAATTATCGTATTACATTATGTTACAATGTTCTGAAACTTGAACAGTCCGAGTGCAAAGAAATTGTTAACTACCAATTTTAAAGGGGGGAAAAACCTACGATTAAAAAAGATTGTGGATTTTTAGATTTTTATGTACAGTACCTACTCTTTTACGGCCCAATAATTCTATAATATAATAAAAATGCACAGCAAGAATGATGATGATCAAAAAATCGCCCATTTCGGCTCAACGGAACTATAACATATTGACTCAAATTCAAACCCTTGATCTCCTGACCGACAGAAAAATCTTAGTGTTCAAAAATTTCAAACCATATTCGTTTTAATTACAAAAGTGTGTAAAAAAATATGGTTAGATCAAAAAACAAAGGGTGGCCCCTTCATTTGAAGAGAGGGATGTTTGCGACCTTCTCTGCTCGCCTCCTACTTCCAAGATGTGGGTGGTTCCTGTCTTTGCCTGCGCTTCCGCCACCACCTCCAGCCCGTCAGACCGCAATGGGCGTTCTGTCAGGCCAAAATGGACCTCTGTCAGAGCGCAATGGCTGGCCCATCATGCTGCAATGATTGGCCCGTCAGGCCGCAATGGTCGGTCAGTCAGGGCAAAAATTGGCTGCCTGTCAGGGCAGAAATAGGCCCTCTGTCCAGTTCCTGTCTTCGCCTGCACTCCAGCCACCACCTCCGACCCGTCAGGCCGCAATGGGCGCTCTGTCAGGTCGAAACGGACTTCTGTCAGAGCGCAATGGATGGCCCAACAGGCAGAAATGGGAGGCCCGTCAGGCCACAATGGAGGGGGTTGTGAGGCAATGCCGGCAGGGGGTGGCCTCCTAGTATTAATAAAATTTAAGTAAATGTTGAAGTATAATTGCATACATCAATTTTATGGTGTTCTAGTTCATCGTTGATAAACGTCTTATGACTAAAATTTTGCCATAATATTAATGTAACGATTTATACCAGTACCAATTGTTACTGGTATTTTGAAACATTTTTTTTGAATTTTGAGCAATTTAATGTGCTCAAAAAGTGTCCAAGTAACTTATCCTTTAATTTAGAAAGCACTTTTTTTTTACTCAACAACGGATTTTAGCGAATTTTCGTATTTTAATCTCAATCTTGGAATAACACATATTTACATATAGTAGGTATACTATATTCATATGAAAAGGCGTTATACTCTACGATTCGTTTCATAACGCATCTAAACGTATTTCAATAAAGAAAATTTTAAATTTAAATTTTTTGAAGCAATTGCAATAAATAGCTAGATGCATATGTATATTTTTTTGTTATAAAATTTGCTGACAAAAACGTGTATTAATCAAAGAGATAGGTGTTTGCCTAACGAGGAAGGATTCAAAAAGAGAGAATCGGAAATATTGACAAATAAGGGGATTCGAAAGAAAATTAATAAACGAAAAAATGAAACAGCTGTAATGAACACGATTCATTGAACAGTCAAAGTTGATGGGGAGTTACGACAATAGAAGCATTGAACCGTTTGGATATTTCAAAGAGAAACACGTGCGATATCTACTCTACCGCACGAGAAAAATGTTGAAAAAGAAGAGGGGAGAAAGTGATGCTCCTATGGAAATTGAAGTTTGAGCGGGCCTTATTACGGATGCTCGGATTCTGATTTGAAATACGCCCTTCTTTCCAGGACCCCGTCGGTACTGTCATAAACAGAGAGCCAACCTGGTTTGGAACTTCAGTGTTTACCTCTCGAGGGGATTTGAGAAGGATAGAAGGGATGGGGGAAGGGGGAAACGGAGTATCCCTTAAGTGAATATCCCCGACAGATAAATACGAAACAATAAAAACAGAAGATCGTAAGAGGGATAAATAGGAAAAAGAAAAATATAAAGCTGAGATGGGATGTAAGCAGGAATCGATTGCGTCGGAAAGGTGAATCTTACTATGTTCAACATTTCAAGTTATGATTGGATTAATGGTCTAGAATTATAAATTTTGTTTTTTTGAGTTAACCATCTAAGGGAATGTCTCAATTTACTGTTTATGTTTCCTGAACTAAATCTCGCAATTAAAGCCTCTAGACTTGGGGATAAATGACAGTGATCGATATCGATACGGTAACATAATTGTACAATGGTATAATGATATTGGAACGGAATAAATAATTGGATTCGAAAAAAAAAAAAAAAAAAAAAAAAAAAAAAAAATCACATAAAAGAAGCCCTTCGGTCATGATGATTTTTTCTTCAAACTCCCATTTCGAATTAATAAATAAGAACAACAAGATGGTGGTCGTTTAGAGTATGAGTAAGTAATAGTATGCCATGGTAATAGTAGTGAAATTAAGCCATTTTGGGGTTGTCTAGAGAAGAAGATGATGATGAATTTCATCAGTGATAATATCAGGGTCCTTTTCTAAGACCCAATCTAACGCCTTATTTTATTGCTATTTAGCGAGGTCAGTTCTATTGCGCTCACTGGAAAAGTATTGTATGGTAATATTGGAAATGTTAGCGTTTATACATAGACTTGATAGTAGTCATAACTGACGAACGAAGTTTTCTACTTTGACCCGGCTAGAATTTGTGTGAGTGTGTTGGGGTTGCTGGGATAGGGTAACTGTCGGTGTTTTTTTACGTCCCCGCCGTGCAACCGGGGCACTCTCTGGGCGAACAGAGGGTGACAGAATGACCCGCTGGCGACTAGGTGCCACTCGAAGCCGACTAATCCACCTTCCCAAAACTCCTACTAGAGTGAGTTAAGGCACTCAAATACAGCAGATCAACTTTCCCTAATAAACATCCCTACCTTTAGATAAAGAGTGGGCTGGCGTCGTTTCACTACTCATTCTTGTACTAAAAATCTGACCTGAAACATTAGAACACATTTGAGAGCCTTTTTGGCTCTCAAGAGCTCAGTCGCTTGATGTGCACAGTTGAAGAAGCGTGAATCACATCACATCACATAAGTGCTTTAGCTTCTTCATCGTCGCTGTCAAAAATGCCGAAGTACCAGACGGCGTCTCCAACCAACCTCTGGACGAAGGAAGAGTTTTCGGCACACTTCATTAACAACTTCGACAGGATGGCAACAAATTTTTCAATAATTTTCGAATGTTCCCAAGAGCAGGTTGGTTACACAAGTATCAATTAACATTTACTCGTCTAAATTCTTATTTTAAATGAAAACAAAAGCAAGAAAGAATTTTGACTTGACTTGAAAATCCTTCGTTGGATAGCAATAAGCGAAAGAGCGAGAGCCATGTTTGCACTTCGTATAAATATCCGCAGTTTGCGCTCTGTCCCTATGTGAAAGCTCCATTGCAATCATTGCATTTCAGTTTCACACGCCTTCCACCTCCTTGTGAGTGTGAGTTTCCCGTATGAAAGGGGCCAAATGGTACAAAAGGACCGACCGGTCTACGTGGTGCTCCAATAATTTTATAATTGGAGAACGTATGTCCCTTAATGTATGAAAGCAATGATGACGATTGGTAATAATTGTTGAAGAAGCTAATCCGTTATGATTTTCACCTGTTGTTTGGAGACCAAAAACTTGTCTATCATGTGTTCTCGAAATATAATTTAGTCGTTCGTAAAAATCTCAAACTTGTGTTCACAATTTATTTGCTCTATTCTAATCGTTCTACTAACCACTGTTCACTGCTTTTATCCAATATAATTAATAGGTACGAATTTTTTTTTTCAAAATTTGTTAGATGGCTGATGGTGATGCAGTTGGTGATGGTGTTCCGGGAGTTAGTGGACAACAAGTGCCAGTTCAGTTATTAGTTCCGGCTACAAGATCAAGTAGTGGTGGTTTACCAGCTGTAGATAGACTTCGTGGTATGGACAATCACAACGACTGGAAGTTTTCGATGAAAATGTGTTTGATTCACGATCAATTATGGAACTGCGTTGAAGGCTTTGAAGTAGATAAAGTTCGAGATCAGATTGCTTTGTCGAAAATTTGTTTGAGTGTTCTACCTTGTACTTTTGCGCATCTCAGAAATGCAAAATCGGCTAAAGAAGCTTGGCAAAACTTAGCGAAAGCCTATGAAGATAAAGGTTTATGTAGAAGACTTGGTTTATTACGTGCTTTGTTCAACATGAAATTGGAGCATTTCAAATCAATGGAAAGCTATGTGACAGAAATAATTTCAGTGGCTCAAAAATTGGCTGACATTAATTCGCCAATTGACGATGAATTTGTTGGCGTTATCATGCTTAGTGGTCTACCTTCTCACTATGACCCAATGATCATGGCCATTGAAAATTCAAATCTTCAAATTAATTCGCAACTGATAAAGTCAAAACTGCTCCAAGAAGATTCAAAAAGGCATGAATCATCAAATTCAGTTGACAATGCATTGGCAAGTGAAGATGCCAAAAAGCCATTTAAATTTAAAAATAAGAAGATTATAAAATGTCATAATTGTAATAAAGAAGGTCATATTAAACCTAAATGTCCAGAATTGAAGAAAAAGTCAGAAAACCATCAGGCCAATACTTTGTTATTTGCAGCTGCTTTGGGCATTTCCTCGAACTTCAATGACTCGGATTGGTATATAGATTCGGGAGCGACCTCTCATATGACGATGAGAAAGGATTGGCTAAATTCATTGAAGAGTTGTGATAGGAAAGAAGTAACTGTAGCAAACAATGAAAAATTGAGTTCCGATGGTATTGGGAATGTAGATATCTTAGTCGAAGGTGGTTTAGGCAAAACAATCACTGACGTTATGCACGTTCCTAATCTAGCTGCAAATCTAATATCGGTCAGGAAACTTGTAGATAAGGGTTTGACAGTTGTTTTTGATGCAAATGGTTGTAAAATGTACAGAGATTGTCGTATCCAAGGAGTAACTGATGTTACTGCAACGAACATTGGTGGTGTGTACAGATTAAATTTGGAAACAAAACAACCATTTACAGCTTTAATCGCGTCGCACGAGTTATGGCATCGACGATTAGGTCACCTTAATCGTAAGGGTATGAATACATTACGAAATCTCGTTATTGGAATGAAATTTAATATACCCAGTGAGAAGTCTCCTTGTATCAGATGTTTGGAAGGTAAGCAAACAAAAATACCTTTCAAAAAGAACGTCAAAGGGACTAGAGCCACAGAAAAATTGGAGCTTATTCATTCGGATATTGCAGGTCCGATGAGTGAGACAACTTGGGGTGGTGCTAGATACCTAATGATTTTGGTTGACGATTTTACTAGAAAAACGTTTGGAATTTTATTGAAATCCAAGGATGGAGCATTAAAAGAATTCAAAACTTTTAAAGCAATAGTTGAAAAAGAGACTGGGAAAGTTATCAAGAAATTGAGAACCGACAATGGTAAAGAATATACCAGCAAAGCATTTGAAGAGTACCTGAAATCGGAAGGAATTAAACATCAGACAACAGTTCCGTATACTCCCGAGCAAAATGGAGTAGCTGAGAGGACAATTAGGACAGTAACTGAAAAGGCGAGAAGCATGCTGTTTGATTCAGGACTTTCTCGAAAATTTTGGGGTGAAGCTGTTAATACAGCAATATACCTGAAAAATCGGTCCCCTACATCTGCTGTCATTGGAATGGTACCTGAGGAAGCTTGGACGGGACAAAAGCAAGATATTAGCAATTTAAGAGTATTTGGAAGTAGAGCATTCTTACATGTTCCAGATCAAAAGCGAAAAAAATGGGATGCAAAATCCAAAGAATTGATTTTAATTGGATATTGTGAAAATACGAAAGATATCGTTTATTCGATAATGATAACCCTGGAAAAGTTATTAAAGGAAGAGATGTAACTTTTATTGAAAACGAATGTGATCGACTAGTTCCTGATGATATAAATAGTGAAGTGATTCAATATCAGAGCTCAACGATTGATAGTGATTATTATCCATATTGTGATAATGCTACCCAAATGAATGTAGTGCAAGATAAGAATCGAAATGTTATAGTACATCCAGATGAAAACATTATGAAACCATCAAAACTGATTGGGAATTCTAACGAGGGAGAGTTTTCCAGTTCAAACGATGAATCACATGGAATAAACATAACTCTACAAGAACGAAGATATCCTCAGCGTGAGAGAAGACCTCCTGAACGCTTTGGTGATCTAGTTTTTCATTCACCCATGGAAACTGGGTATACACCCAAGTCGGTGAAGGAAGCCCTTTCAGGACCCGAAAAAGATAGATGGGCGGAAGCTATGAAAAGCGAGTAAGATTCTCTTATGAAAAACGGAACGTGGAAACTTGTCGAAGCGTCATCAGATCTGAAAATTGTTGAAAACAGATGGGTTTTGACAATCAAACAAAATACTGATGGATCAAGTCGGTATAAAGCACGTTTGGTGGCAAAAGGTTACACTCAAGAATATGGTGTAGATTACTTTGAAACTTTTTCACCAGTGATCCGTTATTCAACATTAAGAGTATTATTTGCTTTGGCTGCTAAATTGAATATGAAAATCGATCACATGGATGTTACAACTGCATTCCTAAATGGAATATTGGATGAGGAAGTATACATGCGACAACCAGAAAATTTTGTAGTAAAAGGGAGAGAAAATATGGTGTGCAAGCTAAACAAAGCTATTTATGGCCTAAAACAAGCGTCTAGAGCATGGAACAAAGAAGTAAACAAAGTTTTAGCGAAAATTGGTTTCACTCAATCCAAAAATGACTGTTGTGTTTACTATAAAATTTCTCCTGATTCTTTTGTAATCGCAGGTCTATACGTTGATGATTTTTTGATTTTCTACAACAATGACAGTGATGCAAAACTACTTAAAACAAACCTAATGAAACATTTTGAAATGAAAGACTTGAAATCAGTAAAAAAGTGTTTGGGAATGAGAATTTTCCAAAATATTAATAATGTAACAATTGATCAAGAAGAATACATTGACAAACTTATCAATACATTTAATATGAAAGATTGTCGATCAATTTCAACACCCTTGGAGCCCAACCACAAGTTCTACATGCCTTCAGAAGAGGAGATGAAAGAAGCTCAAGACAAACCTTACCAAAAGCTTATTGGTTGTTTGATGTATTTAGCTGTTGGAACGCGGCCTGATATTGGCTATGCAGTGAGCTATTTGAGCCAATTTAATACAAAGTATGGTATAGCTCATTGGAATGCAGCGAAAAGAGTATTGAGATACTTGAAGACAACTAAAGGTTGCTGTCTTTCCTACAATAGAGATACAGATGTCACTCTCAAAGGATATGTTGATGCCGACTGGGGTGGAGACATCAAAGACAGAAAATCTTATACTGGATATGTTTTCAAGATTGGTGATTCGGTTGTTTCATGGGAAGCCAGGAAGCAAAGATGTGTCGCTTTGTCAAGCACTGAAGCTGAGTATATTGCACTCAGTGAAGCAGCTAAAGAAGCCAAACATCTGAGAAGACTTCTGATGGAGTTTGTGCTCAAAATGGACCCGTGCTTCTACTAAACGACAACCAAGGAGCTCAGAAGCTAGTTGTAAATCCTGTGTACCATCGTCGCACTAAACATATCGATATCCGCTATCATTTTGTGCGAAATGAATTCGAAGAAAACTGCATAAAGCTGGAATACCTTTCTACACAAGAAATGGTTGCGGACGTGATGACGAAGGCTTTGGGAATCAAGAAGCACAATCTTTGTGTTGAAGGATTAGGGCTGAGAAATCCAAAACGCTGAAAATCCAGGATTAAGGGGACGTGTTGAAGAAGCTAATCCGTTATGATTTTTACCTGTTGTTTGGAGACCAAAAACTTGTCTATCATGTGTTCTCGAAATATAATTTAGTCGTTGGTAAAAATCTCAAACTTGTGTTCACAATTTATTTGCTCTATTCTAATCGTTCTACTAACCACTGTTCACTGCTTTTATCCAATATAATTAATAATAACAATTAAATACAGGACAGATAGTCAATAACCCTAGTTCAGGAATTGAAAACTGAAACAGTCAATGGGCTGTCATTCCCCAATCAATGATTGGAACAACCTGGAAGGACAGAATGCTCAACTTTGGAGACCGTGTAAGTGACTTGAGTACTAAGTTGTCCTCTTAACATAAATTTAGGAATGTCCAAAAATCACCTGTTGCGGTTACTTCTCAAAATGAGATCGAAATAGCGTAAGGAATAATTCATTAGACGATTTTTCTTTTCGAACAAAAAAATTTTATGAATCACATTCAGATAATCCAGGTATTCATATTCAAAAGTAAAAAGCCCAATCCGTCTATCGACAATATGAAATTTATACTGCAATCAAGATACTTGACTGTTTGTACAACCCGATGATCGATTTTGATCAGATAGGGTTAAAATCCAGGGTGCAGGTGGCACTGTGGATAAAGTTGAAAAATACAATCTCACTCTTCAAATACGATCACATAGGTAATGATCACGAAGTGGCAAAGAGCTTTAGACTTCGAGGATTCGGTTTCGAGGGTATTTCATCTCATTGTCTATCTATCTTCGGTTCCTCCTTCAAACAGTAACGAAATAGTGTTAGGAATTCATGAGAAGCTTTTCTCCCATCCCCCAACTCCAGGGAGGAAACTGAACACGGCTCGCCGTTCAATTAGGTCAGGGACTCGGGACTCGGAATCACACCTGCGAAAATATCCACGTTACATCCCGCCCTCCTTCCCCAGCACACACCTGAGATGTTCAACTTTTCCTCGCCGTCTGTCTCAATGCCCCTTTCGCACTTAAACCCCGACGTGTCTGCCAGTCTGTTTTCCCACCCCTCAACTTCGACGCGTCAGTTGAACTTCTGTAGCCCTCCTCTAATATTTGCCCCTTCTGTACAAGGGGTTCCCTTGAACGGTTAACTCCAAAGGATTTCCTTTTGTCTGAAGCCTCGAGGCGGGTTCAGGAGGTTCGCTTTCCACGCACAATAGGCCGCGGAGGCCTTTCCCGAAGATACTCTGCAAGCTACAAGTTGGCTCTTATCTCCTGTCAAAGATAAAGGCACCGCAGTTTACGCAGTCGGAGGCTCCATTTACTTTCTCCCATTGTTGCCACAAATATATATATAACAGCGCCTCCGTGAATCAACACAATTCGCCTACTTCAGTTATAGATGAAAAACGTCTGCATGGGTAGTATATTTCTTTATTTACTAGTTTTAAGCGGGCAGAACCCAATTACAATCATGTACATATTTAACGGTCAATTGCATAGGACCATACTATTCAACTTCGCTAAATCAAAATTACAAATCGTATTTAAAATACCATCATACATAAATAAAACTCTCACATCTTCGGATTTCTACACTTTCTAACGAGGAATGTCGAGCTGAATCGATTAGTACTGATAGTTTTTCTGTTTAACTACTAGAAATGATAACAAAGCAGGATTTCCGATAATGAAACAATATATGTGTAGAAGTTTATAAAAATCGTGACACAACTAATCCATGGAATTAGAATAGAATAAAATATAATTCTCAACGTATCACTTTTATTGAATAATTTTGAGAGGATGGCGTAGTGATTTCTGCCATGTTTCTGAAGAGTTGTGAGTTAGCAGCATAAAATGGATGTGTGTTCTGTGTTGTATTGTTATGCTAGTGCCTTGCTAAACTCACTGACAAGGCAGCACCATCGTCGATGCCGATAATGCCATCTTCAGCGGTCCGCCACTTTTTCCGAACTCCCCTAATGCACATTGACGTGGCTCTGATAAATGGGAAATCATTCATCCATCATTCATTCATATAGAAGAATATAATATAATTTATTTACTTACATGATATGTAGGAACAGTACAGATACAAAATTTAACCTGAGCATAATAATTCGTACCTATATTTTTTCAAAGACTGATAGCGGGTCGATAATTATTGCCTAAAGGTAGGCTTGGCCCGCGTTAATAGGTAATGAGACGGGTTGCCATCGTGTTATGCTTTACATTCTCCAACGTTTCTTATGTTTACAATAATTTAAAAAAGAGCCTTTCTATCCTTAAATTGGGTTTTTATTGATCTCCAACGTTACAACAAGACGCTATAAAATCTGGTGTTACATTTTCCTATTGCGTGAAGCATTCTGAAAACCCAACTGAAAAGCCTACTTAGAACCAAACTCGTAAACGAGTTCCACTATCTGCTTTACAAGCAGATACCATGTTACATGGATATGTCTTTGATTTTGGATTTCATAACGGTTGTATTCTTGAGTTGTAAACAAATCCTTGTTGTAGAGAAGCCACTACAATGAGTTGTTGTTAACAGTTAACAGTCGACTGTTGTCAAGAAGATGAAAATGTTTCCTATGGAGTGGAGTAAATGATGCTATTGAATTACGTTAAGAATATTGTAACCGGCTTATTAAAATTGTTTATAGTCCAATCAACTTAGTTTAGGAATGTAGCCAGGTACGTAAGGAGGGGGAAATTGGTAGCTTGAGATGTGAACATTTATCACATAAATCAAGCGCTTTCCAACGAGTGGCGAACGATTGTGCGATGAAACTGCGGAAGTTCCATTCCCCTAGCAACGGCTGGGTTGTACGTGAAAAACACTGAAATTGTGACACAAATTTTGCGTCACGGAAATTTTTGGTTGACCCCCCAGAGCAAAGACATATCCATGTCAAATATAATCATCAATGCAGGTATTCCTACTTCAAAAACAGGTAAATACCTACCGACTGTCGAAAAATTAATAACTGATTATATTAAATAATAAATAACATTCACGATTTTTTTTTTTAAATGCATTTTTTGTAGTTCTGCCTTGAATAGTTTTGTGGCATTTTCATGGAGCATTCAAGGTTTCAGAGAACAATATGAATTGTATAATGAGGGCTATGAGTCAACAATGGTGGTCGAGGTCTGGGTGCAAATGCACTTCCTGCTGCTATGTACCGAGTTCAATACGCAGGTGTACGCTGATTAACCAATATGTGTGGGAGTTTATCGCAAAATAATAGAATGATAAATAATAATGGTATAACTACAGGAAATCATGGCACAACTAACCTATTATCGCTGAAAATCCAATAACAGGTGACAGAAGATAAAATGAAGTCAAAATAAGCGTCATTCAATGGAAACGATAATGTTTTTTCGGTCTCTTGTAAGCCTAGGCGAATTGAGTTACGGCATGATGGTTTTTAAACAACGATATGAAACTTAACAAAGCAAAATGTAAATCTTAAAAACTCCCAGAATCTTATCTATATTAGGTAGTGACAGTTGATTATTGAAAGGTTGAACTTACAGGCATATGGATTGTTAGAGAAAAGAATGGATTACGATTTTGGCACTGGGATAGTGGGAAATTCACATTCAAGTTTTGCGGTCCAAAAGCTACAGGCGAAGCCATTGTGGTGGTTCATATGATGCTTTAATCGTAGTGATACAAAGTAGCTGCTAGCAAATTTTCCTCCTATAGTTTTTGATGAAAATATACAGTGTGTGTTCCGTATGTCAAATCTACTAGTTATTGTCAAATATGTTATTGATTTAGTTGTTGAAGTCTAAGATCAGAAGAAGAAAACAAAAGATCCCAGGAAAAGACACTTCTACTAGCCAATCAATATACAGGGTGTCTCACATTATATCCGGGAAACATCAACCAAGTATTCTGTAATTAATTTCCGATCAAAAGTTCCTCCTAGAGATTTTTTTAAACGCTTTGATTTCGAATTATTCAATTTTTAAGAATTTTTTCGTGATTTTAACCTTAACTCACTAAAATGGCCATAACTCCCTTAATCATCTAAGAAAATTCAAAGTTGATTATACCGTTGGAAACAGTGTTGAATTTCCGATTACCCTAATGTACCATACAAGTTTTTAAGATGGTTCAATTGGTGAAAAATCAATCTGAAAAATGAATTTTGTAAAATTTTCAGGATTACCACTTTTTTCATACTTTGTAGGTCTAATAAAATTATACATGTCAAATTCAGCCTGAAGTTCTAAAATTTGCGCCAGAATCTTACCATTCCATCGGTGTAGTCAATTTTAATGTTACTTAGCTAATTAGGGGAGAAAACCATATTTTAATGTTGAAAAACATTGTTTTTTCAATGAAATCGAGGGTTTTTTTTTCTCGAAAAATTACCTTCTATAAAAATACATGTTTGGAGTCTGTTACTACTTATTTTTTCACGCTGAATCGAATGGTAACTCTTACATACCTCCCCATCCCCGTTATAACATAGTTTTACACTTTAACTCACAAATTTGAGTTCATTTGGTACGACAAATTTCAAGTGATTTTAGGGGTGAAACTAGTGAACAATTCTTAAAAATTGAATAACTCGAAAACAAAGCGTTTAAAAAAAATCTTCTGGAAGAACTTTTGATCGGAAATTAGTTGCAGAATACTTAGGTGAAGTTTTCCGGATATAACGTAAAACACTCTGTATAAAATCTAACAATTAGATGCCATTAAAAACATCAATAAAATGCAAGCAAGAGATAAGAAGTTTCTATATCATCTAATAAAAATGATTGTTGGCCTCCACACTTACTAAGTAGTCGTCGTGAAAGTGAAGTTTTTCAACAATATCTAGTTTTTCTAGTTTGAAATGCCCTTTTTCGTTCTTAGAACATAGACATTGCCTTTTATTCCCGGTAGTTTGACCCGATAGTAATTGTAATTCAGCGTATTACGGCTATGCAAATTAGAGACACAGTGTAGGGTATAATCAAATCAACAAGAACCCCTCGTTAAATTCGAATGTTCCTCACTTGAAACGATAAAACAAACAGGGAAGCCAGTAAGATCTCGCGATTCAAGTTAGAAGTAACCTCAGTGTAGGATAACACCTTTTCAAGAAGTTTATAGCCACCGAGAAGTTTGACGAATAATGGATAGTTTGTTTAACATTTATACCATCGCAAGTTCTGTAGCTTCCACATAATAACTGATGGAATTCAAGTTACAACTCTTTGAATGACTGTAGAATACTAAATTAATGGGGCTCTTGAGAAGAGGAAAGTTGAACTTTCAACAGTAGTTGAAAACATTCACAATGGTAAGTATAAGATGAAAATCGTAAACCTATTCTGTGTCCAAGCAAAAGTTCTAGTCATCCAGAAAGACTATATGAGAAAATTTCGTAATTTTTAGCTTTATATTTAAGTTGTTGTTGTTCTTCTTCTTTTCACAGCGCTACAGGCCTATGTGGCCTTTGGCTTGGCGAACCACTTCCCTCCATCGGCTCCGAACCTGTGCTGTGCTTCGCCAATTTCTAACTCCCAATCGTCAAGCATCTCTGTCCACCTAGTCAACCTATCTGCTTCTCGGTCTCCCTCTCCTCTTTCTGTTACTATTTTCATAGTATTTCACATTTATCATTTTTATTTGTAACTGAGTTTGTGTCATTGCTAACGATAAGATACATGGACGCATCGGACCTCCGTAAAAGTTACCAAGCATTAGTTGGTACACTTATTACATATAATAATTATTAATTATTATGTATGTATATATGCCATTACAGACGATAATTCTCCTTAGGATTGAGATTCAAAAATCCGTTCTTTCGTTAAAAAATGGAGCATTCAGGAAAGAATGATGCATTTGTTGGACAGCACTATTTGAGCATGATAAATTGGTAAAATTTAAAAAATGTAGGCACTAAAAACACCACTAAAATTGGCAAAAAGGCACATCGGTAAATGTACATTCAATAGCGGAATATTACTCAAAAAAGTTTATCAACTAAGGAATAGAACATTGACAAATTTATGCAAAAAATTATGCTGAAAAATGTACTTGAATTTCATTAATATGTGCTAAAGAAATGGTTTAAACCGAAAAAATCTAAAATCTCTGTTTGAACACCAGAATAATTTAGAACAAATTTTTTGCCATTAAATTGTTAGTTAACTGTTTCATTCAACTGAAAGGGATAAAATTTTAAAACAAATCAACGTAAATGTAATAAGAACTGAAAACTACGAAAATTCGCTCATACGATCATGCTTCGTGACAGGGACTATTGAAGTAGAATACGTTTTTACGGAGACCTTCTTGCCCAAAATTTTCATGTAACAACAACACAAAAAAATGATACGTAACAATGACACGAAACAATGACGTATAACAACGACATACCTACATGGCTACTGGTAGCCGGGTTGGCTAGTGTAGCTGTTGCCTTGTGATCTCCTGAGCTAGGTAATTTCTTTGCCATTCAACCTATGAAGCTAAAGTTTTAAATGGAGGTTACTAATGTATTGTAAGCTCATCACTCTTTAGCCTTTATTTCTTTCAATGATTTTTCAGTTTTTAGCACTGGTGACATCACACTGAGCAGTGGGGCCCCGCGCTCAAGGGAGTGGTGCTTTGACGAGGAGAGTGCGCTTGATGTAAAACTTCTTGGGATGGAATCTTCTTCCATTTGTAATACTTAGGGCTCATTTCACCAAAGAGGGCTAAAGGGAAGTTAATCCACAGTCGGACGTTATACCTCAAAAAGTCCAGTCATGCAGCATGACCCCATGAGCGAATTTTTGAAGAAATCTTCGACATTTCAGTCGCTATTGATCGAGTAGAGAAATTTTAGTTTATGATTTTGATAGACAAACATGGAATCAAATTATTAAAAATAATTAGGAGGTACTCATACTTTATTATTATTAAACTAATCTTGTAGATTTAAAGACAAATGTAGGTAAATATTCATAGATTTCGATGTCCAATGTGGTCAGTATTGAAGGCAGTTGAAATCTTAACAGTATACTATCATAAAATCATCAAATCTTGACATAAAATAAAATAACATACCGACGTCATATGAAAGAAACGTATTTCCACAGCCAATCGATGATGAGGCTTTATATTACGAGTGATATAAAGTCAGTTGCATTCGAATCTAGTATCCCACAGCAAAAAATTGACAGACAAACTGTAGTCTCTGTTTCGAACAAATATTACCGATTTTTACAACTAGCGAACGGCATTATTTCGACTTTTGACTGATTTTTCAACTTTGAAATTTTTGAAAACTTGATACATATTCTTATAGGAAATTTTACGCTGATTCCGAATATACCATATGTTAGTATGCTGAAAAAATTATTTCGCACAACAAATCGCAAAAAACAGGCTATTTTGAAATTGTTGACTACATTTTTGAAAATTTCAACCCGAAGATGTAATCCGATCATGCTGACCAACGAAATTGAACTTTCGTTTTGTGTCCTTAACATTTTAAAATTTGTTTGAAGTTTCTAGCACAATTCTACGGACAGCTATCGTCTGGAATGACACATAAATATATACATACACATATACATACATACATACATTAAAAAATGCGTTAAACTTCAGAATATGATTCAGAATAGCCTGAAACGTATTTCTGCATAAATGTTTTTCAAAAATTCAGATTCTACAAATTTTGAGGCGAGAGCAATAGCTACATTTTCTTCAAAAATTCGCTAAAACAGTGGTGGGATAAATATGGACAATGGGCTCGTGATTTTCGGAGGTGGACATCATAGTAAAATTGTTGCATCCATGAGTAACGCTCAATAAATAACATAAAATGATAATATTTTATTAAAAACATAAGGAAGGGAAGATATATTTTTCTCTCTTCATTGGAAATAATAAACTTGAATGTTATGAAATGATTTTTATTTCTCTTTGTTCAAGACTACCGCGTCCAGTGATTGTCTTTACGCCTGACTGGTTTAATCATCGATTCAATAAAAATAAAAGAATATTATACCGGACGAAAGGGCGAACATGCGCTTGTCAAATGCACACAAAACGGGGTGAAAAAAATCGACGGAATGAATAGAATATCCGTATTTCGGGGAACGCGGCCTGACGCAACAAAGGGCTACTGCTGCCGACAGATGACTCGGGGAGGGTCCCCTCAGAAATTGCATCCCTTCAACCCACCCTTATAAATTGTAGGTAAACACGTATGAATTTGAAAGGACGCGTCGAAAAATGGGAGGGTAAAAATGGGATATACGTGTCCGACTACGTGCAGCCTGGCGGCAGCTAACCATGACGAATGGGGACAAAAGTTGGACCGAGTTGGACACAATGGACACCGGCGTGGCTAATGAGCCTCGAACGGTTGTAACCTCACCCTCCTCACTCAGCTGAGAGCGCCGTTTTATCACTTTGCCGGCCAGATCACGTTGTTTCGAGTTCATTTGACCATCGGCGGGGATGTAATTCAAACCCTCTGCCTTTTTTTTCCGTTAATTTCCGTTTTGTTTCCGGCTTACGCCGAACGAGTCGAGTGAGAGTAAAGTCCGGTAGATTGGAAAGCAATTACTAAATCCCTCCCCTGGGATTTTTCCTTTTTTATCTTCTTTTTTCCCCCTGCATGTGGAGCTTCCCCCTCCCCCTCCCCACACCAAACACCATGATAGACAGATGAGCCGGAGAATTTCTTCGAAAACGTTATCCATTTTCCGAGAGAGCGGACCTGATTTGACGGCAAGTTACAACCACTTAACGTCATTTTTTTCTTCTACGGATCTTATCAAAGTGGATTCCCAGAATAACCCAGCTACGAGGAAAATTCGCTATCGAGAAAGAAAACGAGACGTAGTTTTTCCACCAAATCATCCCCTTTGGATTCAATATCAAACCCATGATGTCTACTGGAGTCGTAGAAAATTCTTACTAAATTTCCCGACGAACTCGCAATCGCTGAGTTTAACTTATAATTATGAAACGAGAAGAGATCAAGTTTTCTACAGATTCATCAAAATCCCATTAAATGTCGAATTCGTAGTACTTATTATTATGTCCTAAGATTTGATTCAATTTGCTTTATTTTTCAAATGTTGGATTCAATGATAAAATGTTCGATTCAAAATCTATTCAATTTGTTACATTAATAAGAAGAAGTGGAGGATAGGGCACTACTACCCGATCGAATTATCAAAGAGCAGCGAGAAAAAGTTGGTAAGTGTAAAAGAAATCAAAGTGTATTTTTCCGCCAAATCATTCCTTTGAATCAATGCCGAATCCATAATTCCTATTGGATTGTTGATAAGATTCCAGGACCTAAGGTTCTTGAAGAACTTGGTGGATTTTCAGAATAATTCCAGCTTTCAGAGAACTTGCTTCCAACATAGAGCCCAGGATTCAGTATTCCACCATGTAATCGAAAAAACTATCGCTAATCCACCAAATCATTATCTAGTTAACCAATACCAAATCCATAATGCTGAAAAAGTGAATTTTCAGAATAAATTTAGTAGATTTTCCGAATGTTTTAGCAGCGAACAAAACTTTCCAAAGGTCCTTTCCAAAAGAAAACCGAATTCGGTCTTTCCCTAAATGATTCCCTTTGAAATCAATGTCAAATCCATAATCCGTGCTTGATTTTTAATAAGATTCCAGGGTCTACTGGATTTTTGAGGAACTTGGTAGATTTTCAGGGCACTCCAGCTCCTAGGAAAACTGGCTACCAAAAATAATAAATTAATCAATTTTTCGCCAAGTTATATCGTTCTGATTAATGCCAAACCTAAAATATCTGCAACTGGGTTCTTGAAATAAACTCATTGGACTTTCCAGTTGCTAGAAAGAAAATTCAATTTTCCACCGAATCATTTCATCAAATTGCCAAATATTGCCTAATCCATTATGCCAACAAACTAAATAATTCTCAAAATGAATTTCGTAGGTTTCTAAAACGTTCTTACAGCGAACAAAACTTGACAAAGGTAGAAGCAAACAAAATTAAGTCTTTCACCGAATTCCTTTCGAAATCAATGTCAAATCCACAATCCGTGCTTGATTTTTAATAAAAGTTCATAATTAATGAATTGTTTAGGAACTTAGTAGATTCCCAGAACACTCTAGCTTCGGGGAAAACTGGCTACCAAAAACCATCCAAAACTAAGTTTTTCCCCAAGTTATCCCATTCCGATTTAATGTCAAGTCCTTAATATCTGCTACCGGATTCTTACAATAAACTAATTAGACTTCTTAGTTGCTAGAAATTACTTCCTAGTGGACTATGACTAATTTCCCACCAAATCGTTCTATTACTAACCAATGCCAAATCAGTGATGTCAACAAAATGAATTCTTAGAATCAATTTTATAGATTTCCCTAATCTTCTAGCAGGAAACAAAACTTGCTGAAGGTATAAGAAAATTAAACAAGGTCTTCCATTAAACGACTCCCTCTGGAATCAATGTCAAATCCATATTCTGTTATGGGTTTTCAGTAAGATTCCTAGACCTATTTGATTGATGAAAAACCTAATGGATTTCCAGGACACTCTTCAGCTCTGAGGAAAACTTGCTACCATAACAAAACACAATATCCAGTTTTTAACAAAGTTATTTCGATTTAATGTCCAGTTTAACATACATTTACTTAGTAGGCTACCTAGTTGCTTGAAAGGAAGCAATAGCGCGCAGCATAACCGGTGAGAACAAGTTCATTACACGCATATTATTAGATTAAAACTAACAAACTAGATAAAATACCATACAATATTATCCTATGATGTATGTACTTAAATTTAAGTTTACAGCTACGTCTCCGATCCCTTCTACAGTTTAATAACAAGAAAATTCTAACAGGAAAGTATAATATTGGCTTCAAGGTATTCTGTACAATGTACTAAAAGAATTTAACGTTGAATATAGTATGAGTACGCCTATATGGAAATCCCATTTTCCCTAAAGTTGATTTTTCCTAAGAGTTCAGTTACAAAAATGGACGGGCGATGAGGAGGGATCACTCAAAGTTTTTCCCCTACCCTTAGCTTGATTTATCCTTTATTTTGAGCCTTTATCCGCCGTTTGTTGGGTTAACTCCCCCTCCGCCTTCGCCCACCGACCCGCCGTGGGTTTTCTTTGGCCGTGAAAGTGAGATGTTCGGAACAAGTTTCCGATAGAAAAAGCCGAAGCTAAAGATCCCTTGTACTTGTTGAAGGGCCATTAAAAGTTAGGTTGATTCCTTTTTCGAACCTTTGCATCTTATTAAATGTAGCGAAGCCGCCTCTCGGGCCCGGCGTTTTTCTCAATTCGCCTTCACTTCTGCTTAGCGTTTATATTTGAAAACGATTGGGGTTCTTTCCCCCCTAAGTTTGTTTGATGTAAATGGGAATTCTAGCTTTGACTCGAAGTTTAAACCACTCTGATGCTTTCCCTGACACAGTATTCTCAAGCAGAGTTCTTTATTACTACATTATTCTTTCAGCGAAGCTGTAATTGGGCTGTCAAAAGGAAAAATGTATCTCACGAAAACATTACCATCGGGTTGAGAATTCATTCCTACTGTGAATTAAAAGAAATATAAAAGTTAGTAATGGCAGATTTCGTTTTGTAGATTGAACGAAACATTATTTTTCATCATTAAGAATAATATAAACTGAAATTTTTATAACTCCAATGATTTTAGAGTGGTTTTGAAATCACTCGGAAGTACATTTAGCTGGTGGTACGAGGGGGGGGGGGGGGTGGATGTAGGATAGAGGTTTTTAGGTTCTGTGTTAGTTATTATATATTAGATACCGCCACTACTATCATAAAAGATATGATAATATGCTCGAGGAAAGCTGACTTCCAGACCTTATCAACAAGTCTCCAAGTGAATAACTTTTTTAGCAAATTTCCGTAGAAAATGAAGCTACTGAAACGGCTATAAAAATTTTTAAATCAAAATTTTCGAAAATTTTCTTCTTTGAAACCGTTTTGACACATTCTGAAAGGAATACTAGAGTTTAACATTTTTTCATATATATATATATATATACTCGGCGCTTCGCGCCTCGCCGGGGGGCTTCGCCCCCCTGGCCCCCTCGGATCTTTTCTCTTTCCTACTGTGTAGAAAACTAGGATAATTTGCTATGCAGGCCCCAAGCCTGAAAACGCTCAAAAAATAAAGTATAAAAAAATTTGGATATAAAAAAATATTCAAGCCTGGCTGGGATTCGAACCCACGAACTCGCGCTTCGCGTTACGGACATTTTTCGTTACGGACGTTACAAAAAAAATTGTTGGGGGTCGGCCTAAGAATTGCATAGCAATTAATATATATATACACACACACACAGGGTGTCCCAGTAACTACGCTAACCCCTTCCCCCTTATTTTCTCTAATTGTGGAATTAAAAAATGACAAAATTGCGCATAGCGCACGTGCGCAAACGTGCGCAATTGACATTAACTTCGTTATTTTAAATGAGAACCGACATTTTTTATTGCAGATTTGAATTCTGCGTGAAATTCCATGAAGAAATGACCCATCACTCGATTTTTCGAGATCGAGACAGATTTAAGTGTTGAATTTGAAAACATGTGGCGCTCGGAAAATTTGTCGCAACTTTGTTTCAATCATTAGTGAATGATAAAAAGCTGAATGGGAACTACACAAATTCGCTCATATGTTAATGCTGCAAGACGTGTCTATTAAAATTAGTTCAGGGTGATGTAGTTGAAACGTGAAATGTTCTTCGTGATTTCACAAATGGCTTCGTGCATGATATAGTTCTTTGTCATAAAGAAAGAGTGGAGATCGGATCCTTTTTTGTGCTGATCTAGGAGCACTACACCTTTGATTAGGTATTCTCTGCCATCCAGGAGAGGCCACCCTCTTCTTCCAAAGGGCCCAACGCTTACACCTGATACTAACTCGGGATTCGCCGGGCTCTGAAACACAGCCGTATCACGTCCCGGCATCGAACGGGGGTTGGACGGGAAAAGGCCGTAGGCGTAAATTCGATACGTGACTGGGAGGCGCGGGAGCGGGAAGCCGCTTCAATAATGCAAGAGATGCTAGTGAGGCTTGCGGAACGCGGGCTCACGGCGGAGCGCGGGCGAGGCGTCGCGGAGTCGAGACGGATTTCTTCGTGATTTATACCGTCTGCGTCAGAGAGCTTTGCCGTATCACCAGGAGAAAACCCATTGAGGGGGCTACAAATAATTTTCAACTGTACGGAACCATTTTGATTGATGCCGGTGTTTCAAAAGAGAGACTAGTACGAACCAAATGGGCAGAATATGAATGCATCAACTATGAAATGGATGCTATACTGTTTAGAGTTCATAGATTGAAGTGTGACACAAACGATGCTGCGGGTTATTACTCTAAGGTCCGCTATTTCAGTATTAGATAGCCCTTCAACGTGGAAGCATACTCTACTGTCAATTTATAAAATACTATTCATAATCATGTTTCGCTTCTGAGTTTAATGCCTAGGTAGAGGAACCTTTAGAGAGTTCTTGTGTCGTACTCCGCGACGAGCCGGGCAACGACTCAGGATGGCGATAGGGCAAGCAAACGAATTCTTACGTCCCGAGTCGTTGGATACCGAGTGGTGGGTCGTTGACGACTCGCGCTACGAGCCAATAAGACACGCTAAAGTGAGATTTGATTGCTGCTCACTTTCTGCTGTATTTTTATACCACTTTTATCCACCATTTAGTAGTTTTTTCCTGAAGTTTAATTCATTTTCATTCCAATTTCGTACAACTTCGCCATTTTCATTTCATATCATGGGAAATGGAGTTGGCGTACGAGGGATTACTCCTACCTCGAAATTCACTTCAAAAATCAACTTTTACAGTACAACACTACTAATCATTTTCAAATACTTGAATAAGTAATCACAAAAAACTCGCCAAGCGGCTGTACTGTTCTGATGTGAAATGAGGTTATCCTCAAAAAAGGTAATTCAGCTGAATCGGAAACCTCGTTTCCCTTGACGACCCACGAGGCGGTACTACTCGGCTCAGTTGGGTCGAGTCCCGAATCGGCGTTATGCCGCCCGACTCGGACACGCGTGCACACTTCATTTATCTACTCGTGCTGACGACTCGGGCTCCCATTCGGGCAACGAATAGACGATTGAGTATGAAATAAGAACTCTTTATTGTTTTCGCTTTCGGGAGATGAAAAAGTTTCTCTCCAAAATCAAAATTTTTTATTTTAATTTATTAACATTTTAAATTTAAACCATTCTGAACAACTTTTGTTCCATATCTGTCTGTATGAGCGTGTGTTTATCTGTGTCTGTCGCATGTTTAGAAATCCTGGTAACAAGCTTAATTTCTACAGTTTACATCTGATTTTGATGAAATTATCCGGACGCGTAAATTCAGGAAATGCAAGATTGTAGATGGTCCCCAAACAGAAACATCGTTCCCAAATCAATACTTCCCTCTGCGCTTGCGCAAACGTAAATTCCAAGCTATATGGAGTATGGAGATTTTTGTGTGGTACATAATGAAGCTATTGCAATGCCTCCAAAAGTTTTAAGATGAAAAGTGTTGGAAATTTCCTTCTTGATTATATATATTTGATATATTTTGAATATATATTAATTATATTTTTTTTTAATTATTTAATTAATTAATTAATTATAATTTAATAATTAAATTAATTTTGGAAATTTATATAGCTAGTTAGTTTAGTTAGTTATTTTAGTTATTGTTGCAAGTTTTTTTTAAATTATTTATCATTATTGGGTTATACATGAATTCATAGGACCCATCATTAGGTATACTTGCGTGAAGTTTTGCTAATAGGTTATGCTACTGTTGATAAGTTTTATTGTTTTTGAAGTTTTTTAAATTAGAGAAGCAATAATGATGGTGGGAGAGGGTTGTGTTTTTCAAGTTTGTGCTTTGTAACAGTGTAACCAATTCTGTTGCTTTAATAAATTACAGAATCTGAAGGAGGGGGCATAGTATTTACGTAAAGCGCTCGCTAAAGAAAAAGGAATCTGCGTTTTTCTTCAACTTCCATAAAGTAAGTCAGTCTCAGATTGAAAAATAAATATAAAGAGGTCTTATTTAAAGTTATTTCGCTTCTACTGCCGAACATCGAATGGAACGGCTACCGATTTCGATTACAATAACCTCGCAAATGTTCCGTATGAAGGAGGCAATAATATCATGTTCCCCCTCTCAAAGATCAACAGAGTGAAAACATAGCGTCAGAATGATTCTCCCTTCACTGTACTCATATAATTTGATACTTACTCATCGTTTGAAATGGTTTATCTCATCGCTTCAACTCTTAGGAAAATATACTGGTACGAATTTAATTCCAAATACAGAGAATGGGTTGGGATTATGCAAGGATAAGTGGCAAGAAACCCCTTGAATAATATTTCGTAGTCTTTGAGCGCGTCATCTCTGGGAGTGCGGGGAACAAAGCGTTGATGAAGCGAGCCCATTATCCCTTTATTCCGTTCTCAGCTTTTTGTTAAAAGGAGCAAAATTCCAAGGTTTCAGAATTGAAAGCCTCCAACGCAAAATTACCATTCTCCGTTACATCTGATCCGGGCCTCCAGCATTCCACAAGTCCTAAGGGAGAGAAAGAGTTAATTTATTCATGGAAAAAATGTATTATGATATAGAAATGTAATTTGCCATAATGATTCGTTCTTGAACGGAGCATGTTCCTAGTTAACGAAGAGGAATGATAGAATGAATAATCTTGAGATGAACTGTGGAATGGTAAGTAAAAAAAATCAAAATTTCCACTACATTTCAGGCTCTCGACGATTTTGGGCAAGTAAAGCCCATAAAACAACATGGGTTCGGCCGTGTACGACTTATATAAAACGTTTGAATAAGATGTATAGATGGGAACTCGATCGACTAGCGACCAGAAGCCTGGAGACAGTAACAGGAGGGCGGTAACAGGCCCTGGAGAAGGGAGAGACCCATCCTATAAAACTGCTTGCTAGGCTGGAACACCATCGTTACCATTACCGCATTTCAACTCAACTTCTTCTTCTGCTCTTGCTATCTATCTCATCTTCACTACCTTCTACCCTTCGGAGTATGTGAAGGAGTCTGGGTGTTCATTTTCTTTTCAGAAACCTCCCAAATTCTTCGGTAATTATCAAAGATGACGGTGCCTTCATTAACCGGGGCTCTAGAGATTTGTCTTTCTCTCCAACAAATACGACGGTAGGACTCATCATTACGATGTTGCTCTTAAGCGGGTTCCGGGTGGATATAAGTAAGCACCTCATCAAGTTGATAATCCGGATTTCAATGCGGATTCCTGCTCGACGAGTTTCTGAGATGGTTTTAGGCTCGGGCAAAATCTTCCACTCTGATCAGCTGAAAGGTACAAGTTGAAACTTGATTGCTGACTTTTAAATTGAAGCCTTTTTGGGACTGCTTGGTAAAAATGGCGAGGTACATTTGGGCAAAATAACCCGGTAAAAATTGCTCTTAATGTGGGTCCGTGCAACGCTAGTCGACAGTGAAAATTAGTTACTCTTCTTCAGAGGTTCCTATTATTGGATTATCATTTCTCCATTATTAGATTCCATTTGGGGTCTAGTTGGTCCTAACGTTTAACCATCCCGATCGCTTTACTCGCATAGATGCTATGGGCCAAAAACGGGCGAACGTGTCTTTTTCGAGGCTTTGAGTGTTAGACTGACTTGTTAAAACTCCAACCTGCTCAATCACAAATGCGCAAGCTAATATTCCACGGTTATGATAACAATGGGCAGTAGGACTTCGCAACAGAACACTTTAGGACCAGATCATGCACGACCACAACAGCACGACCTAATAATTATTATTCTCATGTTAAGACAAAATTCACTGATCTCAAAATGCACAACTTTCAAACGAATGTTGATGGAAAAATATGAGTGATATGAAAGTGTAAGCGTAATAGGGCGGTGAACCTCCGGTTGTGAGGTAACGAGACCTAGGGAGTACCTCCAGGGTGGCGTGGAAAACTTCCTACACTTGTATTGCTTTCGAATTTCATGTTCCTTCGAGGCATGAATATAAGTTTTTTTCTAGGTCATATTTGTTTGTTAATACCAATGCTTTGGCTACGCATATTTAATAACAAATCCTCTCGACTTTTCGTACGTCCTTAGATAATGATATTATTAAGGCCATGATTATTTGAATAGATAGGAGCTCAAATCGAGAAATATAAACATACGTGTATGATTATAGAAATATAGGTTGTGGCAACTCGAAATAGGACACGTCGAGAAGTCTGGACGGGCCTTATGACGTACGCAAGCCAACTAAAACTATGATTATACTCAATTGAAAAAATAATAAACCTTTGTGAAATAATTTGTAGCATTTTTTTTTTTCCATTCAACTCGATCTGTCGAAAGGAAGTAATGCAATCGGAATTTGGCTCAACCTCAACTCAACGTGGGTACTATGTGAATCAAAAAATGATATTTCCTCTATTACTAAAGTTGTTTATTGCTTAATTATATTCCTGAAAACGCTCTGCTAAAATGACTATTGGGATTTTGTCAGCTTTAAATTCGGTTTCAGAGCACTTGAAAACTAGTAACTTGACTTCGTCTACTTTTATTTCATAACTCGCTTACTTTAGAAATGGTTCCGTCTACTGTCTTGGAGCTAACTTAATAAAATAAAAATGTTCAACTTGTAATCCATATTTAGTCATTCGTGACCATAAGTTATTAAGTTTGGCGACGGAAGATGGTAAAGAACACCAAGAGAAAACGAGACTCCAACCATCAGGACTATGACTCCAACAGATCTGATGATGAGATGAATACGCACTCCAACGAAAAGGTGAAACTGGTATCGCAACCTAAATACACTCACATTTAAGCAGATAAGGAGGAATAGAGAGGTACTGTATTCAACGCTTTGAATTGAAATTGCCGCTCCAAGTATTAGATGAAGATTACAAGAACCTCAGAGTTTTAATTCTGAATCTAGAATTTTTGGGTAAAAGAATCAATTGAAAGAAAAGGAAATTAAGCCGTAGGTCTGTGAGTTGCGCTAAGGATGAAGTTTTTCTGCTCCTATGACGTATGTTTTTTCTTTGGATTCCCATCTGTGTTTAGCACACCTCCTCTCATCATATATCCTACATAGTGTTACTATGTAATAGTAACACTATTACACAGTGTCATATATCCTATTCAGTTACGAAAATAAAAGACCTCTATTCAGTTAAGAAAATAACAATAATATAGAATTTCCCATTCTACAGGGTGTTCACACATTTGGTTACTAACCACCTAGGGGTCGATTCTACAACTAATTTGCAACAAAAAGTGCCTCCTAGACTTTTTTTAGAGGCTGTTTTTGAGTTATTCACGATATAAGATTTTTTTCGTGTTTTCGACCGTACATTACAAAATCGGCTGTAACTCCCTTCCATATAGAGTATGTTCAAATTTAAGGATCCCGTTGAAAAGAGCGTTAAATTTCTTCTCGGGTAGGCTACCCAACGTGTGAAAATATGCGCATTTAGCAGTCACAAATTCACACCAAAGTGAAAAAATTGTCGAAACTTGAAATCTTATATTTTTTAAATCGCATGACGGCACACATAGTCCCCTGAATTCCCGCGCACGTAACGCGAAAAACTTGGCACAAATCTCCCCTCCGACGGTATCATCAATTCTCATTTTACTTTGCGAATTAAAGAAGAAAAGTACGTTTGAATGAACAAAAACATGGTTTTTTTTTCTATGAAATCGAGGGTTTTCGTGAAAAATGACCATCTAAAAGATTTGAGTTTGGGGCCGATTTATATGCATTTTTCCACGTTGAATTGAATGGTAACACTTGCAGATCTCCCCGACTCCGTTACTTTGATTAAATAGTTTTACCCGTAACAACACATAAAATTGAGCACAACAAATGAACTAAAACATTCGTGAGTTAAAGTGTAAAACGCTGTTATAACGGAGTTGGGGAGATCTGCAAATGTTGCCATTCGATTCAGCGTGGAAAAATACGTAGAAACTGGCCCCAAACTCGAATTTTATTAGAGGGTCATTTTTTACGAAAACCTTCGATTTCATCGAAAAATACCATGCTTTTCAACATACAAACTCACAAACGTACTTTTCTTCTTTAATTCGCAAAGTAAATTTAAAATTGATTATACCGTTGGAAAGGTGAACTTTGCGCCAAGTTTTCCCGTAAAATGCGCGGCAATTCCGGGGATTATGTATGCCATCCTAAGATTAAAAAAATACTATATTTTCAAGTTTCGGAAATTTTTTCTCTTTGGTGTGAATTTGTGACTACCAAACGCATATTTTCACTCGTATCCTATCCAAAACAAAATTTAACGCTCTTTCCAACGGTATCCACTAATTTGAATTTACTCAATATGAAAGAGAGTTATAGCCAATTTTGTGATGTAAGGTTGAAAACACGAAAAAATCTTAAATCGTGAATAACTCGAAAACAATGCCTATAAAAAAGTCTAAGAGACACTTTTTATTGCAAATAAGTTGTAGGATTGACCTATAGGATGTTATTAACCAAAAGTGTGAATCATTTTAAAAGAAGCTATCGCTATTCGCTTGAGCTACATCATAACTCATCCATCAAACAAAACGAAACATACATCAAAACCGTAACTCTGACTCTTATCCTCTGAAAGAGAATTTCTGACAGGTTTCCACTTGAACAGGGGACAAATTAAGTTCTATTTCAATCCTTCAAGCCGGAAGACTGTATCACAGACTAGAAGGATGGCCTTCCAGTCCAGAACGTACAAACTTTAGACACTTTGAGCATGAAATTGTTAAGGGAGGAATCTGTATGGGAGAGGGAAAGGTAACAGAAAAAAAGAGGTGGGAAACTACAGTGAAAAACTCAGCTTGGGGGTGTTTCGAGTGTTTTTATCCTCGAGACCCCAGGTGGACAGCCGTATGGACTTGGGTGGGACAGACGGGCATAAATCCCAAAGGAGGCCGTTCACCCTCAATCATGGTTTCAGGCAAGTTCGCTTCTTTCGCCGCTGTTTTCATTCAATCCGAAGGGAGGCCGCCGGGAACCTCGGAAGTTTTATTGAGTTGACTCAGTCAACTCGATTTCCCTGAGTCAGCTCACCGATGTTGCAACAACGCGGGGCACACATATAGAAGTTTTATGTGTATAAGTAGGTTGGATATCCACAACTAATATTGGTAATTTGGGCACTGAAACGTATATTCAGCTTTCAATAATTACTACGTAAACATCTAAACTAGGCAAATTATAGAACCTCTATTTCGAAACTCAACATCATATATTAAAGTCAACATCTTCTATAACATATTGGAGTGACCTTTACACTAAAGGCTTCAATACAATATGCAGATCATTCCGAATCAACACTTATGCACTCATACCTAATACTTTTAATTCATCACTTTCAATACTGCAAGAAAAAAAAAGGTCTATCAAGTTGGGTGGGCAGTATAGGCTCCCCAAATATAGTAAGACGAACGTATAGAATCATCGAAATTTAACATTCAAATGACAGTATTTCCAAGCTTTATGTATGTAAGGTTTTGAACACAATACGAAAAGATATAGTCACGCAGCATGATCATATGAGCGAATTTTCGTAAGCTATCGTATTATACTTACGTTGAATTGTTTTAAAATTTAATCATTTAAAGAGCAAATAAACTGTTAAATATTAGTATTATGGCAAAAATAAAAATGTTTTCTAATTAATAATTTGCTATTCAAAGAGAGATTTTGGATTTTCAGTTTTGTCGAAGTTTTTGGCAGATACTAATGAAATTAAAGAGCATTTTTCAGCCTAATTTCGTGTATAAAATTTCGAATGTTTAAAGTTTATGTAGTCGATAAACTTTATTTTGAATGGAATTCTGCATTTGAATGGAATATCAATTTATGTAACGATTTTTAGAGGTTTCTTTGCCATTCTTAGTGATTTTTCCACCACATTTTTTGAGATTTGATTTTTAAATCATTGTGCTCAAAAAGTGCTGCCTAACGAACTTATACTTTCTTTTAGAATGCATGATTTTATGACGCAAAAACGGAATTTTTATGTCAGTCCAGAGATGAGTTATCGGCTGGAAAGACACACCACTAATATACATTATCTGAAAAAACGTTGAACTCCAGGAACGTTAAACTCGAAACGGATATACATGAAGAAATTATAAAAAACAATTTATTTCAAAATTTTTGGAGCCATTTTTGTGTTATGAATAATTTTATGAGTTTCGCAGGTAGTTTATCAAGAGAGTGGGGTAAAATCTTGCTAGAGTACAAACACACTAAAACCTTGCTTATGGGAAATTGAAGTTTAAGAAAATTTACGCAGACCAAATGAAGATATTTTTGTAATGCCTGATAAATAATGAGGATTAAGTAATAATAGAAGCATAGATTCTAATATTTAATAAAAAATTTACTTAGCAGCAAACATTTTAATTTTCAGATTCTTCTTGAGATTACTCATTTCAAAAACCATAATAAGACTAATCTTAGTTTTTTCCTCACCAAGTCTGTTGATGACTTGGTCGATGGAAATGTCAATATCAGCCATCGGACTAATTCAGCAATGCCTTGGACTCGATGATATATAACTGAAATGCTCGTTATAATGTCTGGTGCAGTTTAAAAGTTGCGAGGGTTATAATAAATATTTGTATGTCATATGAAGAAAAATCAACAATAACTTTTTTTTTAACAAGGTCCGAGGATCCGCTACTGATACTGCATGACTAGAACATTTTAAATAGAAACAACTAAATAAACAGAGAACAAGCTACAGCTCATTTAAGCGAAATTTAGCGTTTTAGATGCCATAATTTAAAAATTTATTGGTAATCAACTAGATTACTTAGACAGCCATTATGATAACCCACACGTAATTAGGTTAATCATTCTAAGCTTTAATGACATCCTAATTCAGATATAATATTGTGTAAGTTATACATCTTACAAAGATTACTTGCACGCGCAGTAGTTACGATTGATATGATAGCTATGGAATTCATCGATATTTGACGATAATAATCTTCCTAATTGATCTGTGACAGCTGATTTTTAAAGGAAATGATAAAGAGCAAAACCGAATTAAGTCCAGGAAATTTCATCAATTCAGCGTAAGAATTGTGGACGAGATGCATGAGGCTAGGATCACCGAATAAACTCACAGAGTCACCGAACCAAAATTCTAATGGGAATTTCGAATTGGTGGCAAAAATTTGTCAGCCTCACAAAACAAAACATAAAGCTTCCGCACATTAGTTGACTCAGAGACAAAACGTTATGAATAAAACGAACAACTAACATCAGTAACAATCTTGGCAACTTTATACTTCAGGTTTGAATCTTCTGGCAGCCAGCCAACACGGGGTTGCCGACTCGAGACAATTAATGACTCCTTCATCACCAACTCCCTCCCCCACCGATTTCAGCGAAGAAAAAAAGACACAAACAGAATATTTTTTTGTTGAAAAATTACCGACGCCGGGAAGGGGGAAAGAGTTACGATCCGGTTAGATACCAAACTACGAGAATCGTCGGATGAGGAGAATATGGGGGGGGGGGGGGGGTCAAGAAGACAATAGGAACTTTCCTTGAATTATGGTCGCTAGCGCGCTCTATCGGATGGTTAAATTGAAAGTTGGCGGTTTGGCTTTAAACGACGTTGGAGGCAGAATAATAGGAAAGTTTCATCTCTCCCAGAGCAGTGACAATAACGTCAACTACCTGAGTTTTGTGGGCAGGCAATATTAAAATGTTGAACCGTTTTTTCCCGACATTCTCCCACTTTTTTTTTACTTCAAGGGACAACTTTATGAATCATAAAACTCAGAACTAGGTTTCAAACTGTCGTGTTCAGGGCCAACAGCACGAGATCTCGTGCATCGCTGTTCGAATGTTGTAGATATATAAATTGATTATACACGAATCCTGAAAGCTCCTAATTGTCAATAATTCTTAACGCAAGCTTAGCTCATTGAATAAACCAGGAGAGATTGTATCAACACTTCTCACACAGATAATAATGACAATTTATTATAATAATATTAACAAATAAGACTTTCGCTTTACTTTTCGCTGTTTCGAGGGATCTATAAGAATTTTACGGCATCACTTTTGTCAATCAATTATAGACTTAAAAAGAAGAGATGCCAGCAGAGGCAGTCATCAACTGGAGAAGTTTATAATTTAAATGAATAAATAAATAAACATATACATATATTTAAAGTCATCAACTGTCAACAAGTCATTTCAAATGCAATAGGAATAAAACATTTGTAATAACTTTTTTTAATGATGAATAACAACAACGGCGATGACGATAAGCGAAGATGCGCGCGACGATTGCGATTGCGTTTGAGATTTTGCGATTATGACGATTTTAAAGTTCAGATAATACGCTTTTAGATGTATATATTTTGAGATGCTTACGGAATCTGTAACATTTTCAAGTAAACATGGATATAATTGGAAAATTAAATGAAAATGATTTCAATATAATCAGTTAAAATATGTAGGGAGACGATGTTGAAAATCTTGAATTTTCAAAGAAAAATAGTGCAAAAAAATGTAATGTAAGATGCTGCTGAGTCTCTGAATATTAACCTAGATAAGATAACTGGTACAAGCTCCATGCAATAAATTAATATCAAGCGAGACTCTTAGTGTATACCTATGGGTATATTACTAAAGGTTATACCTCAAATCATGTGAGAAACTAAGGAATAAAATGCCAAGCTAGCCAGAAGATGATGAACAAAGAGGCAGTCAACCGCTGCGACCGGGCGGTTCTACCCTTCAGTGTTAATGTCAAAAGAGTGTGAAGCTAATACTTCTCCTATGGACTCCATCGCAGATGCAAAAGACCATAGAAAAGCGGAATCCGTTCAGTAGCTTTTCCAAGCAATCGGCTAAAGTCTTCCATGACTTGCCTCCCAAACTTACGTGTGCTGTTGTGATATCTAAGTACCTATAAACTACCAACTATACTAAAGCCCGGTTAGATTTTCCCCAGGATACGTACCAATAATTAATAATTATTAATAATTAGTAATTATTGGGTACATACTTTAACTAAAACTTTCCTTGCGGTATGTAGTAGAGATCATGACTATGTCTTAGAATGAAAGAATTACTTTGACTACTCTAGGTTATCTCCATTCATAAGCCCATTTACTACCAAGTCATTATACCTCGAGGACTGATTCTAGTTCTTTAATAATATTACGTGTTGCCTAGGTGCTTTAATCTTCTGAACGGTTGAGACAGCTTAAAATTTCAATAAATTGAGATTTTTCTTCCTTTCTGGTGGTGAACTATTTCCGTCGGATGAAAACTGATGGTGTTACATTATCCCTATACAGGAACGGCTCCGTTGAAAGTGGAAACCATCGGAAATTACATGCGTTGCACTTCAAGAGGTCCCAATTTTTTTACTGACCCCAGATTCAGGTCAAATGCAAAATATTCCCGACAAAATTATCTTAACGATACCAAATCTTATCCAGACAAACTCGACTGGTGAAAACAAAGCAAGCTTAAATTCTGTATGAGACGTTTGAGATTTGGTCGCATTTAAGTTTTTTTTAAACCATAATATCCACCATATACGAGGCTACTGATATCAATAAATATTTTTCCCATCCTTCAAAAAATAATAATAAACCGAGTAATAGTTGGCTTATTATTAGGACTTCGAACATGCATTATTTGGCAAACCTAGGCTATTTGATTTCGGTGAAATTCAAAATAAAAGGGTTCGCTGGTGAATCGAGCTATTTGCCTTCGGATGACGTAGTCTCGAGGTTCTGCGGTGTACGCAATTTGATAGAAAGCCTCGGGCGATTTCTGGATGAACTGTCAAAAGTTTACAAGAGTGAATTCAAACTCGGACAGTTCTGTGAGCTCCAAACTAGTGATTGGACGATCGAAAACACTCTCGTTAAATCTACTACAGGTATAAGCAAGATTCTCTTCTATATACTCGTAATGGACGAGGAATCAAATTCCTTACTCAATTTCCCAACACTTTTTTCAATATACAGGATGTCCCACTATAACATGACCCCCCCCCCCCCCTTCTTATTATAGAAATTTTTGAAGATATTAAAAAATTTAAATGAACCTCCCCTTCCTTTATAAAACCTATACAATGGTAGAATTGGATTTTAGTTATCAAGCGCGACTTCTGTCTCGTGTTTTCAAACCGGAACCTCGTTTTCGTTTTGCAGATTCGAAACCTATATAAAATTTCACGAAAAAATGACCCATCACTCGAATTTTTGAGTGTGCGAATTGTGGTATATTGAGTTTTTGAAGACATTGAATCGTCACATGAAATACATGAATTAGGTTTTTTTTAATGCTAAACCACTTTAAGATATTCAAAACACGAACTAGGAAAAAAAAAACTGCATTTCAGTACGCTTCGCTCTGTGTGGAAACGAGTGGAGAAACGTGCGCTTCTGGCCGAATTTTAGGTGTTTATCAAAGCTGGTATAGCAAATATCGGTAAATTAACATTCCTAAGTGATTCAGTATAAAAGGTGTTCCCAAATCATGTATCAAATGTGGAAATTGGGTATCATCAAAAACTCGTAATTTAATTTTGCGAACTCAAAGATTTAAGTGAAGGTTCATTTTTTCATGAAATCGGAAGTAGAGTTCCAATCTTCAATGGTAAATCAGGGTTCCTATATGAATAACGTAAAAATAGGATTTGCAGCATCACAGTGCTGAATAGAATTTAAAAAATAAAGAGGTTTTAACTATTCAAAGTTTTTTTTAGCATGGTTTTTCAACCATGGGTCCCCGCTCCGAAAATGACAGGAAAAAGCGTTACGCAAATATGACACGAAAGTAGCGCGGAGTTTTCTATTGATTTCCACGTACAACCATTCCGTTGCTAGAGACGTGTAACTCCCTTAGTTATCATTCCAGGATAACCGTTCACCACTTGTAGGAAACCTCTCAATTTATCAAAACATGTCATGATTCCTAAGCCGCTGTAGCGCCAAGTTACTACCTAATAATGCTTCGTAAACAAAATGGCAATTAATGATTTTTTGTATACCTTCAAAATTTAAAAACAATGGGGGATATTTTGAACTGGGAAAACCTGTACAATTATTATCCCCAGCAAAGTCAGCGAAACGCAAGTTCCAACATGGTAATACAACATATAAAAATTTGGTCCAAATCGGACCAGCGGTTTCGGAAAAGTAGTGAGCACACAATCATGTCCATGAATGAATAAATAGATAAATAAGTAAATAAATAAATTAATAACTCAATAAATAAATAAATATAGGTATAAAAAGAAAAATGAAAATTAATGATTATTGTAAACGTGTTCTACACCTTCTGAAACGCAATGAAAATGTATCCCCACCTCCAAGTGCAACCGTGCCGACGACTGTAATACCCCTTTTCTTCGGTGTTCCACGGAGAGGATTTCTTTTAGTACGCATAATAAAAATAAATAAATAATGAAGAACTATTCTAAAAATGGACTCTCAGTTATTTCGAATGGGACGACTGAAAAAGGGACAACAGAGGCTTACAAGGAACTTGGAAACAAAGCACGTGTTGTCGACGAAACAGAGGCTTCCCGGGACTTCGTTTTCATCATAAATTTTCAGTTAGTTAACTCCACCCAGTGACGAGGTGGAAAAAAAGTGAAGAAAAAATCGTTTGATATTTGTCTTTGAAAAGGGGCAGCTTTGCTTTGCCGGTCCCCATTTGAGGGTTTTAAAAAAAAGGTCCCGCAGTTTGGGGGCCGCTAGGAATAAAAAAGGTAAACACGGGAAATACGGTGGGGGACTAATACAAGAGATCCAGGAAGTGCCCTCGAAAACGCCTGAATTGTTGGAAAAAGTGGGAAGTACGTACGAATAGGGCTTGCAGACCGGAGACCGTGGGCCCTTAATCAATTCAGAATAAATGTTTTTAATTTACGGTTCCGAAGAGGGAGAGGGAGGAGGCGTTTGAAATCGGAAAAATACCGGAGGGGTAGGAAGTCCAGGCTGACCGACGGCTGATAAGTACGTTTGAATAACACTTATTTAAATTACCCTCGAGCAAAAATCCGTGATTGGATTCACAAGGGAGCGTTCGGGGGAGATGAGAGCGGATATGACCGCTGCAAGGGATGTTGGATGTTGGCGTTCGGAGCGAGATAATCAACTCCCAGAGCGAAGGGTGGATGGACTGTCCAATTGGCCGGGCAGAGGAGCAGGAAGCCGGCCCAGAGCGATGATGGGACCGGAGGACGATTGGAGGAAATTAATTGTTGTCGAAGTAGCCGGAGCAGCTACTACATAATGGAAAACGCCAGTGTCAGTAGAGATCACAGAGTATTGAGGGGTTGTTAGTTGGAACTTGATGGTATTTTAGTCAGTAACTAGCTGGGTTGGGCTCGTTCCAAGCTTAAATTCGATTTAATAGTTGTCAAACGATTTGTAGAGACATTACGTGGTCGGAACTACTAGCGAATGATTGACAGTATTACGCACCTCACCTCTACTCCAGCGAATTCTGACGGCCAGGTCAGGAGGTTGGTGTTCATTTATACGCTCGTATCTGTACCGGTCAAGGTTAGGTCTATATGTTTCAGGGTGGTCAATATATATCCACTCATCTCTAACCATCCCTGGAGGTTCCTAATTATATGTACCTCATGCGTAAAAAAAAACCTTGCGCCTAAACGCTAAAGAGTTATGAGCGTAGAATACGTTTTAGCTGATTTTCGTAGAAAATGAAGCTACTGCAATGGCTCCAACAATTTTAAAATCAAAATTTAGCGTAGAGGATGTACGAAATGATCATACGAAAATCAAGCGCGATTTTAACTCCTTTTGCAGGAAAACCAATCAAATAGTTTATAACATATAAGAAGATGACTCATATTTCCCTAATATACGAGTATAACAAAAAGTCAGACCCTACAGAGTGAAAAGTGAAAACGAGGATTTTACAATGAAAGGCATCACATAAAAATAATGGAAAAATTATGAAAATTAGCTCATATTTCATGGTTGGTGTTGCGCGACTGGTTTGAAAATATATATGACGAACTGGGATGTGCTGCGTTAGCTGTTGAAATAAGTCGCTAACTGACAAAGCATGAGTCGTAGAGTTACAGAGCCTTAAGACCAATAGGCAACACTGAGAATGCCTGGCACTCGAATGGAATTAATCTACCGTGGAAACGTATTGGGCGGGTTAAGGAAGGCGAGAGGGAGTTATGGGACGGGAATGCTGAAGATCTTTTGTAGAGAAGTTCATTATTGCGGTGCCTGGGAGGCAGGTCGTGGAGACGAGGTGCAAGGCTCGGAGGCTTGGAGACAATCCCATCAAGGGTCGAGAAATTTCGGCTCCCGAACTCGCAAAGCTTCAAGGAAGAACCCCCTTCTAGGGTAGGGAGAGCTAAGCCCCTTTTCCCTGGAGTAAAAACGACTCAAGGGCCATTAAACCGCCTTGGTAGCTTAAAAGAGGAGGTTTTCAGGCGAGCGCAGCGATCGGCGTATTTTTTTTTCTTCTTCCAAGACGCGCATCATCCGGAAGGAACGCTTTCCACGCAATAATAGAGCTTGGATGGTAGACTGGGAGGGAGGTTACGGTTATTGTTATACGGGATAAGTCGCCTGGAAGAGCTAATGCGGGGATATTAGGAAGGAGCGATGCATAAACGGCATCTCGGAGGCGGAGGGTGAGAAACAATCAAGACGCGTCGGCTCGAGTATAAATATGTGGGAATAGCTTAGCTTTATGGGGGGAAGGAATCTGCATGTAGACAATACACAATGAAAGCGCGGAGCATCGCCTGAATTACGGATATTCACTTAGGGCGCTTGATTTCACAAATTCAATGAGAGCCACCCAGAACGGTAATGCCTATATACGGGGATGGATATTCAATGTCATCGTATATATGTATAATAGTATAGGTACAACATTTTTTAATATCTTCATTTTTAAAATTCATACATGAAAAAATAGGTAATAATTACAAAATGAAAATGTCTGAGCCTGAATTTTGAATTCTTTTGAGAAAAGAAATACAAACAAAGAGGTAAAAATTATCCCCCCCCCCCACCACAATAAGCAAGCTTGTAGACGGTAGGTGGGAAGTATATAGTCAAATCTAAGGACGAAAGGATGAATGTAATAAAATCTACCTTAAATCCACCTACAAGTTTCTCAAGGTTATGGATAACATAAATTTTGAATTTCTAAATGACCTAAGTGTGTTTAACCATAATAAAAGGAAAAAAAGTCCACTGCCAGAAAAAAAATTATAGGTACTCAGTTGAGATACATTGACAAACAGATTCAGTCCAAACAGAAAATTTTCGTCTCCCTGAAAAAGTCCCAGTTTCTGAGTAGAATCGTTGGAGATCAATGAAGAACCAATTTAAGGACAGAAAGGTATTTTTTTTTGTAAAGTCTTGTAATAATTTGAACTGTCGACATAGAGAAACGTTGCTAATTAGCGAATTTTCGTAGAAAGTGAAGCTGTTGCAATGGCTTGGAGAATTTTAAAATACAATGTTTTGGATTCATCAAGATTTTTGGATTCATTTGCATTCTGAAACGATTCCTGGGGTGTGCGCTTTTTCATGTGTATATAAATGTACATGTACATATATGTATGTGTCATTCCAAACGATAACTCTCCTTACGATTGAGATAAACATTCCGTTCTTGCGCCTAAAAAAAATCAAGCTTTCCAAATGAAAGGATGAGTTCGTTGGCCAGCATTTCGTAAGCACATTAAACTGGTCAAATTTCAAAAAATCTGCTGAAAAAATAACTAAAAATATTCCTCAAATAAAACTTATCAACTATAAAATAAGACATTCAAAAATTTATGTACAAAATTGTGTTGATAAATGTACTTACATTTCATTGAAATTTAGTAATTAATGGACCGTCATCTACTGACAGAATGTCCTGCGTATTGTGATTTTCGACCAGAAATGTCATGAAATCTTGAGAACTGATGGGGAATAATTTTTTTCATTTAAAACACTTCATTTCAAAAGTTGAATTAATTGTCAGTGTTCTACAAATTGTCAACGTTTTTCTTTAATTGTATCAAATGTATTTAGCGCCCATGACCACTTAATGGTAGCATGCACTTCAATAAAGAAAGTTACGATTTTCGCGGTCGTATGCCAAAGTAAAAACATGCAAATGTCAAAACAAAGTAGCAATATGTTTCAACCGATCGCGACACGCGAGGGAGAATCAGGAGCGAACACTGGCCAACAGTAAAGGACTTGTAGATTATTTTCAGGTTTTTCGAATACAGATAAAGCTAGTTTTAATGAGTCATGAAATGCATCGAATCGCAACAACGTTTTTTATAGAAAGAAATGAGATTGCTCCATATTCCCATAACCTATACATTTATTAATATGTAGGTATGATACAGCGGTTGGGAATTCAATAACAGTTGATGCATTATAGGAACCTATGTAAATTCCACCAGTTCGGCACAACAGCCCATATTTCTCGATGTATTACGGGGAAAGGCCTGCGCGGGATCGCATAAGCTGCTCCTTTTCCCTTCGTAAGTTGGGACTATAAGAAAGCAATTTCCCCCGATCCCCCAGGGGGGTTCGATGATCATACATCTCACTGGGAAACTCTTCTTCCCCAAACTGTTCGTGGGTTCCTTACTTATGGGAGGTTCGGCCATTTATTTCGGGTTTCGCCGGTGTTTGTTCTGTCCATACAGTCTTCTTCTGCGTGTGAAAATTTGGGCGTATCCCTAGTAGAAGGTTGATTTCAAAAGATACATTTTCTCCAAAATTGGGCATTTTGGGGATTCAGTGCCATTGTCCTGACATTAAGTGTTGACATGGTTATATTATTGCCCTTACTGACACTGAAATTGTACCACTTTTAATAATAACATGTCAGCACTAAACTGCATTTGTAGATATTGAGTGATTCTTCATGGAGTAAATTTCGTTAAACAAACTTGAGAAAAAAGTGATAGTTGAATGGGTTTATTTTTATTTTTTCAACACACTATTAGTCCATCTAAGAAGTTAAGGATTTTGAGTATATATATATATATATATATATATATATATATATTTTCAAATTGAATTATCCTTTATATATAATAATAGATATTCATATTATATGGCATTTTCAAATTGAATTCGTCCTTCGTGAAGGAGTTCAGATTATAACATTTTATAAAGAGTTCTTTATTCGGACAGTTCAGATTATATATAATAACTGGTCATATATATGCAGGTCATAGTGCAGCTTTATAAAAAAGGGGTGTCCTTAATTTTTTTTTTTTTTTAAACTCCACCGTTTTTCCCCAGGAACTGGAGCTTCTTCAGGTGAGGCTTCTTATTCAAAAGTGTAAAATATCTACTTACTTAAAGTTTTATTTTTTGTTTAAAATCAAATTCAAAGTTATGAGTTTTTATGAAAATCAAATTTTCTATGTCTGGGGCCAGCGTTTTGAGATTGTTTATAAAAATTGACCACATAGTTATAGACGTGGTTGGGAACAGTATTATTGCTCCGGTGCATTTTTAGGTAATTTCGGTTTTCTAATTATTGTCATCTTAAAGTTTTAGATATGTTCACGAACTGACTTACCAAATTTTTGGCATTGAATCCATAAACTATTTGTAACTTGTGGAAGAGGTTTTACGGCCTAACCTCCATGCTTTATAACTTTTCTTCATTCGATTTTTAACAAAAACAGAAAACAATAAGTATTCAGTATATTTATTTGTCAAAGTAAGTAGATATTTTACACTTTTGAATATTAATCTCCCTGAAGAAGCCCTAGTTCCTGGGGAGGAACGTTGGAGTTTAATAAAAAAACCAATTTAAGGACAGAAGGCCTTTTTTTATAAAGAAGGACTGAATCTTGGAGGTATCTTAGTAACGGCGGTGTCTGGGGCTCGGGAAAACGGTAGCGGTCGGATTGCAGTCTTTATGCAAGTTCGCGAAAATCTTCTCTCCTACCTTTCCCACATCCGACACAAATGACTGTGGGCACTAAGGTTGTAGTGCATACTAAAATATTAGTAAAAACTACTTACAATAGATAACAACAGTTAAATCTATAGGGTTGACTAGCAGGTGGCCACAGAGGCTGATCCACGATTTAATCCTCCACTCTCCGCAAAATCCGATTAGGTCCTAAGATATTAACGGCAAATTCATTTATTTAATTTTATTTACGGGTGAAATTGCCCAATTTACAGGTTTATGATAATAATATTTATTTTAATCAAGATTTTACTAAACAATACGGCGTTAGATTCCATAATATTAATCTCACAACAAACAATAACAAGCTTTATATGGCAAAAAAGAGAGATCAACAATTTGCATCAATAATAAATAGCACAACAAAAAATTTGGAAGAATAGGGGAAATATGATCCTTCAACGATTGTTTATGCACTAGGGCTACTCTGCGTTTTGTTTTACAGGAAACTGTCTGGATTCTTGAAACGTTGTCCAAATTCTTTGAGTATAATTGAGGATTTGGGTTGTCTAAAGGATCTGCGGACACGGAACAGGAGAACTTGATCAGATAGCATTATAATGCAAAATGCAAGCGAAAATTTCGATTTAGGAATAATAAAACTTTCCACGTAACAAGAGAGCACGCCCGCTACCCTGGTACACTTCGAAACAACAGGCGTTTGGTATATTTTTAGTGTTTTCCACATTACTAAATAGAAGCAGCTCCAACAATAAACGATAGAAGACCGGTGATCATTAATGAAAAATCTATCCCTATGTTACTGAGCGAGGTAAGTAGAATTTGAACGCATCTACATGTTTTGCGTGACACTCCTCCTGAGTAGAATCACAAAAATGATATAGCTACATGTAAATATATCTTTCTCAATATCAAAACGAAATGAGTACTAATTTTTCATAAGCGTATTGTACGTTTGCATTTTACACATAATGATCACCATAACAATAATTTATTGTTGTCGGGCGCTTTTTATCGCGCCTTGCATTGGAGCCCAAACGGCCAACTCGCCTGACGGTCGGTCATTAGGCTTCGACCTAGTATCTCACTTTTATTCTACACCGGGATGGTTAAGGTGGAATTTTTTTAAATGATTTATGATATAGTTAACGACGTTCGTGATCAATGGACAGTCTGGAAGAAGAAATCACACGTTTAGATCGTTTTTACGGATAGGTGCGTGCGTGGAATCAACTACGAACCGATACTAGGATCGTGGCGTGAGGTAAAGTTCCATTTGAGGGTCCGAAAAAGGAGGAGGCACATGAAGGAAAATGACCAGAAAATTAAATCAAGGGGCAGCAAGGGGTTTCTGGTGATGCTGAGTAATAATTGCCAGATGTCGTGATGGGAGAGTACATCGTAGGGAGCTCAGATTACTAGGGAGTTAACGGATCGTATCCACCCTTATCACAGCAGGCCAGTCGAAGATCAGCTACTGAGTTCTTTCTATATTGTTTTACTTCACAATGGACAAACAAGTCAAACGCTAACAGAATCATATGCATAGGATATAAAGAACATCAGGATTGAGTTCCTGCCACCAACCATTGGTCGATTCTAAACTAATTTCTGATAAAACGTTCCCCAACGACTAGTTGGCTTCCATTTCTACAGAGGTAATGGAAATATAGTTTAAACTACAAACTTCGATATACGATGATTTGAAATTTTTTTTCCCTCACTACCGAAGGTGGTAAAGCTTAGTTTTCGTGCGAGAAATCGAAATACATTTTCGCTACTGAAATCCGAATTCCCACTTACGTACCAAGTTTCAGTCCGATTCTCAGGGATCCACGACTCTGCACGGTCTGCTATGACATGAATCGCCCCGATTCAATAGTAGCCAGTGTGCATGAGTAAACGTTAAATTCCTATAACGTCAATTTCTCACCACCTATTCGTCTGATTTTGTTCAAAGTTGGGGACTATTTGGGCATAGGTTCAAGTAACATGCCCTATGAATTATAAGACGGTTGGTTAATACACACTATTCCTTCAACTTCTATTCTATACAATTTCTATGCTATTTCGGGTGCTATTTCTATTCGTACATATTGCAATAAGTAAGGAAGCGGCACTGCTCACCAAACATGGCCGATTTATCTTATTTTTTAAATAGCTAAAATGAAAATTATCAGACCAATCTGGAAAATTTTGGTTTCGTGTACGTCTATGTGCTCGCAATCCCTTGTAACGAGTATACCTATTGTGATTTCAATCGCTCATTTTACTGAATTTAAGAAGATTCAACTCAAAGATGGTCCAGTGAGCCTGATTTGTGACGCACGACAAAATCTATTAGTTTGATTCTTCTGAAAGTTGGTCACTATTGCAGATCTCATTTTGACAATAGCAATTTCTATTAATCATCCATTTGGGATCAGCGTGTTTTATTCGACATTTTTCTTTACTTGAAATTCATGTTGCGTTTTAATTAGTAGTTTCATTTGAACATCTATTTTTTAAACTCATGTAATATAACTTCAGTAATAATAATTTATTACTGTGTATTATATTACAATGTGATTCGGATATACTGATACCATAGTAACACAAACCTTGAAAAATATATAGGTATTAAAAAAATTTTGTAGTAATAATAGTAGTAATGTTGAATTAACTTGATGACTAAATGTAAACAATAGATGAGAGTGCGAGTCTTTAGCAAAGCTCGTCTTGGCTCGCTCTTGCATTGCTACCGTGATAATTTAAATTTTACACTCATAAAAATAATAATAGTTTTCCTATCTGTTTTTAGATAAACTACGTCCTACTAAGGAGAACTGATAGTTTGACGTTTAAACATAGATGGACTTTAAAGATAACCCAGACACTTGAACGTTATTAGATACTGGATTCTTGAATTTATTGTACATCAACATATAGCCAAACTGGAATGAGTTCCTCAGAAATGGAAACGGAAATGGCAAAAAAGGAGGAAACTTGGAGATTGAGATTTCAAATAGCAAAGCGATTTCAAAACACCGGTGAAGTCAGCGGTTCCGGGACGTAAATAGGCGGCTTGAAAGGGGTCGCCCCTCCGACCGCTTCTCGCCAATTCAATAAAACCCGAAAATAAGAAGGCTCGAAAAAAAGGCGCGGAAAAGACGTCAAGAGCAAGTGGCGCTCTAACTGGCAGTGCCATCTCGCGGGAGACGACGTCAAAAGGGGAACCCGCTCGCTTGGAAATGATTGGACGACCGAAGGGTTCGAAACTCATTCTTCCCGAAACTGAAAGAAGGAAGCCCAACCAAGTTTCTGATCGCACGAGCGGCGTAGGGGACTCCGGCGATGGGAGGGAGTTTTCCGGTGAAATTGTTATATAATTTTCCAGTTACTTTCCCAATACACGTTTCTTGCTCTATTTTTAGATTATATAGATGTTGGTGGATACGCGTCCTTACTACAGGTGTTCCAGAACTGGCAATAATTCATTTATAACGTTTCTTTATTTCGACAGCTTAAATTATAACAAGACTTGGACAAAAATACCGTTCTGTCTTCAGTTTATTTATTTATTTTTAAATTAAACTCCAACATTTCTCCCCAGGAACTGGGGCTTCTTCAGGGAGACGAAAATTCAATATTGTGAATAGATATTTACTATTAAGTAAATAGTTAAGTAGATATTAATATTTAAGTAGATAAATATTTTACAATTTTGAATTTACGTCTCCCAGAAGAAACTCCAGTACCGTTGGAGTTTCATAGAAAAACAATACCTACAACAGAAAGGCCTTTTTTGTATAGTTGAGCAATGAAACTGAGACGTGAACTTTACGACGAGTTTTTTTTTTTCTGTGATTATGGTGATTTTAATACATTGATTTGGGTTTTAATTACTTAATTGTACAATTAAGGGTTTAGTCCTATAAAGAGTTAATTTTTACTTCAAAACTAACCAACACCAGGGTGGGAAGCAATTGAGTAACGGGAAGGAATCGCCGATTGCACGGCGGAAGGAATCGCCAGTCCCCGTTATTCAATTATGAATATTTCGGTTCATTATTAATTATAAACCTTTGTAATCGACCAAGAAAAAAAAAAAAAAAAAAAAAAAAAAAAAAAGAGAGAGAGAGGGAGAGAACGAGTTTCCCCACGCAAAATGTGTTGGTTCACGTTCAAGATATTTTGTAGATTTGGAAAATCGAGAAGAAATAAATAAATCCATCCTTCCGAAACTAATACGATTTGGTTAAAAAATAATAAGTTGGTCGAGGATGTGCCTGTAATCTCGGCACCATTTTCAATCAACTCTAAGGGATACAATTTAACGGGTTGAAACGTATTAGAAAAACAAAATTGAAATTCTACATTGGATCATCTTAGGAGCTGTATTACCCAATAGCATCTGTATAAAGCACCATCAAACATCAAGCACTATTTATGACAGGAGCACAATAAATTCTGAACTTTCGATAGACGTTTCTGCTATACACGGTGCAGCGCAACGGGAAGTTTGAGGATATACTAAAATGAGCGACCGTACAGTCGTGCGGGTTCGTAGCCTACCTGGATGCGCCTGGCAACGAGTAATTCCATAGGCCGTAAGCTTGGTGAAGCTAGCAGTCTATTCATATATAAATTATTATGCTGTCCTCGTCTAATAATGATAAAGGGTTAATTATCTCGCAACAATAACAGTAAAAAACTGCAAGTCAAAGGATTTTCGATGTTTTGAGTATCTCAGAATGTTAAACGAAGAAACTTTACGAACGGGGGATGATATTAGATTTTGAGTAGAAAATTACCAGCTACCATCAAACTCAATTCTCGTCCTAATAACTGAAACACAAAACAATCACAGAACATGTGGTTTGTATTTCTGCCTTTAGGTACCTGACCTGAATTCACCTACCTACACGAAAACATAATAGTTTAGACCAACTGACTAGGCTATTTAATTAAATCTCTCTATGTTTTTGACTGTCTAAAGATCATCTGAGATCATAAACGAATGAGTTGAAGTTTATCGTTCAGCAATATTTTCATGGGAGAATTGTGATGAATTTTACATTATGTGCAATACATTTATTTACCGATAATGATGAAACTGCCATGTCTGATATGATAAATCTTATTGTTAGATAAGATTTCGAGACCCTCACAGCGGAAGTAAGTAACTCTAATGTAACTCCCGACCTTCATAACCGGTCTTAGTTAAAAAAACACTGCTGAAGTTGCAGTCATGCAGCATGATCGTACGAGCGAATTTTAGTAAATTACCGTATCGTATAAGTACTGTTAGATTATTTTGAAATTTGAGCTTTTTGCGCGCAAGGAAATTATTAACTATTACTTTTATGGCAAAAAAGTCTTCTAAATAATAATCTCCTATTCAAATAGAGGTTTTGAATTTTCAGCCATTTTAGCTGGCTTGGTTTTTGAATTTTAATGAATTTTATTTTTATTTTTATTCTGTAAATGAATTTTTAAAGGTTCTATTTTATAGATAATAAACTTTATTTGAGCAATATTCTACCAAGAAATATAAATTTGACGATTTTTAAAAGTTTCTAGCCATTTTTAGTGATTTTTTTTTGTGTGTACATTTTGTGAAATTTTACCAATTAAATGTGCTTAAAAAGTTCTGGCCGACGAATCATCCTTTCCTTTGGAAAGCTTGATTTTTGGCGCAAGAATGGAACTTTTATCTCAATCCTAAGGAGAGTTATCGTCTGGAATGACACATAAATAAATAAATGAATAAATATATATATATATATATATATATATATATATATATATATATATATATATATATATATATATATATATATATATATATATATATATATATATATATATATATGAAAAAGTGTTAAACTCTAGGATTCGTTTCAGAATTCTTCAAAACGGATATCAATTAAGAAATTTTGATTTTAAAATTTTCCGAGCCATTGCAATAGCTTCATTTTCTACGAAAATTCGCGAAAAATGACTATAAAAGAATGAATAAATAGATACAGGTTGGAGCCCGAGACTACCTTAGTTTACCTACCTCGACCGGCTGGCGTGTAAATGTGTCTCTATTTTATGATATCGTTATAGCGAAATCGTAATCAAAATATACAACGAGGACCCGGAGTTCTGCTTTTACATAATCATTGTTACATTGGCCATGTAAGTATGTTCCATGCTATTTAAGTTGGAGTAGTAGGCTCTCAACAGAATGATCCTTGCCGCCTTGGCGAATCCCGAAAGGCCGAGTTCTTTCAATTTGCAAAAGGCTTTCTTGAAAATAAAACCTGCTTCTTTAAATGTGATAGTCGTCTTCCGGAAAGTATTTTATAAACGTGTTCTGGTGGTGCTGAAGTTCGAGGAACGTCAAGGAAAACTGCAAAGATCGATACCAGACACGCGTCTGGAGGTCGTTGAAGTAAAGAAAATGTGCAGTCACTCCCCGATTTTAAGGTCCTGATGCTCCCTTTCATTAAAAAATTCATATTACGAGCATGAGTTTCTACAAAAGGCTTCCCCATTAATATTAATACCCCATCACCACCCGGAGCACGTTAACGGGGCGCAGTTTTAAGTGGGTTTGCTCTAAAAAGTGCTTCCGAGCGCACCCCCCTAACTCGTAGTAGGGACCAACCAGCCTCTTTACGATGCGCGGAACAATTATTACATTAAGCCGCAGAAAAATAAAAATATTTTTTTGTGTTTTGTCAAACGATGTTTTCTCTTTTTTTGCCGTTCTAATAAAATCCTTTCCGCGTTGGCCGCAGGGGTTTAAAACATCAAACGGATGTTGGTCGAGTGTATTCACTTCCCAGCGCGAGTGGGCTAATTTCATTATTTCTAGGTCGCGTGCACTGCAACCTTCCCTTAACCTACGGATTCAAAGCACCAGAGCTCAGAAGAGGGAAATAATATATGATTCAAATAACAATGGATTTAGTCATGTTTACATACAAACAGAGCGTTGTCCAAAATAGCACCCGTGTGCAGAATTATCGAGAAACTTGTTAAATGTAACTTCATTATTATTGCATATACGTGAAGCCTTTGCATTGACAAAAATAGAACTGGCTAACAATTATTTAACTGCACCGGTTACATAAATAACCAATTTAAATCTGTTTTGGAGCACCCAGCCTCTCCACTATATATTATTCATACAGCTATCTACGTATTCGTTAATTTTTTCACGATTATCATTTATTAAATAACATAAGCTCATTGGTTATAAGCGCATAAATAAACATAAACCCTTCAAGTTACTTACAAATAGTATAAACATTTATTTCAGTTAACAGCCCAACGGCTATATGCAAGTACTTAAGAGTTTCGGTAAGATTTTATTTTTCAATTTTAGACCAAATATAAGGAGACACGTTTATTTTTTTATTCCATCAAAAAGGGTTGGGGTAGCCGAATCAACTTTTTCGCCAACTTCTTTAGGATTGAGATAAAATAACCGTTCTACTGCCGAATAATCAAGCATTTCAAAAGAAAGGATGATTTCGTTAGGCAGAAATTTTTGAGCACGATAAATTGGTTAAATTCCGAAAAATGTGCTGAAAAAGAATCACCAAAAAATGGCTAAAACTGCAAAGAATTACTTAACTTATATTGTGTTAGCAGAATATTATTGAAACAACGTTGATCAAATATGAGCTAGAATGATGAAAAAATTATGCTTGAAAATATGCTAAAAACGTACTTAAATGGCATTAATGTATGCTAAGTAATAGATGAAAACTATAAAAAAAGTTCATGATACAGCATGGTCAAATGTGCGAATTTTTGTAAATTACCGTATTGTATTTATGCTAAGTTGATTGGAATTCCGGACGGACAGAAACGGTTAAATATAAATTTCATGACAAAAAAAGCTTAATTTTTTACTTTGAAAAAATTTGATTTCAAGCTTTTTTTGCCGTTTTTATCAAGTTTTCGGCAAATAATATTGAAATATATACATACATATATATTGAAATACATTTATGAGCATAATTTTATGTATACATTTTTTAATGTTCTAGTTCATAGTTGATAAACTTCCTTTGAGTGACATTCCTAAAAAAAAAAAAAAAAAAAAATATATATATATATATATATATATATATATATATATATATATATTTTATTTTTGATTGATAATTTTTAGCCGTTTTTTTATGAAACATATTTTGCTTGTTGACCTAATTAATATGCTCAAACAGTGCTGCCCAATGAAGTCAACCTTTCTTCTAGAATGTTAGATTTTTTTAGCGATACAACGGATTTTCTAAATCCGAATTCTAAGGAGTGTTACTGCCTTGAATGACACAGACGCTAACACATATATTTGAAAAAGCGAAAACCAGGAATCGTTTCAGAACTCCTCAAAACGGTTTCCCTTGAAGAAAACAATTGAAACCTTTAATTTAAAATTTTGTAACAAATTGCAATAGTTTCATTTTTTTAACGAAAATTCGCTAATAGGGTCGAAAATAAAAAGTAAGCGCAAACACTCACTCATCAATCTCTACCGAATCTGTATTTACTAGAGCAAGACTAGTCAGTTTGAATAATAGAATCTCATTTCAAGTATTACAGATTAAATTCACTACACTATTTATAGTTATATTATATATGAATATTGTTATGAATTTCGTTGGAAATATTCTTGAAAACGGAACGACTAATCCAAATCACGGTGAGATGAGAATACTTCTTAATCCATACAAATCAACCCCGTTTTCACTTGACAATAATTCATTTTTACAAATTTGCGTCACTCTAGAGATCAGCAAAATCTCTTTTCCCCTTATTAAAGAAACTTCATTTTTTTAATGGGTGCCAAAACCCTTTTTTTCGTTCGGAGCAGTAACATTTTCCCGAAAAATCTCGAGCCTTCTTCAGCAACCGAAAATAATTACTACGGACTGGGATAAGAGCGGCGTTTTAAGAAATCGTTGAAAAACGGGGAAGCGCCGCCGTTTAATTTCACGTCAAGAGCCGTAACCTCCGCTTTTAAAAGTTATTTTCCAACTAATTTGTCCCCCGCTACCTTGCGAGCCCTCTTTCCTAACAACTCAACCCCTTTTCTTTTGGGCAGATAAATTCCAGGGAAGTCGCCGGCCGGAAAATAAATTTAATTAAGTGCCAGTTGAAAGTAGATGAAGCCCCACTATTACGGAGGTGTAATGGCGAGTGTAATTGCGTTCGGGAAATAGTGCGTTGGGGCTTTTGTGCGAGTAGCCGGGAATACCACGGGAAGGAAAACAAATGATTAGGTGGCAACAGGTGAGCGGTTGTTTCACTGGTGAAATGACAGCGGTACGTCGTTGCAACTTGAAATGAAATGTGTGAACCATCTACCGGAGTCACTGAATGGCGCTCATTGTACACATAATAAATTACCTAATTATTTAAATTATTAGTATGTACGATTTTAGCGACACTCAATAGAGAGTTTTTGTACTTCTCGTATTCATTTTGTCGTATACGAAAATGGCCTATCTGAAATGAGAAGAGGTTTTCGTTACGTGGAAACACTTTTCGGAACGGAAAGAGTCAGCTTTACTCGTGCTCAGCTTTTTCGGGATGGTAATTACGAGACGGCAACTTGACCTTTCTCTAGGATAACACTAACTGCTAACTTAGCAACTATCATGCAGATGGCATGAACACACATCGCCTGACTTTTCCCTGCACTGTCTTTTGTTGTTGGTTTAACCTTTGTAGTTGTCTTTCTTTCGTGTTTTTCCCCGCAACTCAACCAGGAGTTCAATTTGCGGCATTTTGCTCTTGATTTCGATGTTTTATCGACGATTTCAGCTTTTTCATTCTCGAGATTTCGTTTCAAGATTCAGTTTACACTTTATAAAGATTTGTGTTCTTCACGTCAGAATCTTTTTTGTAAGATGTAGTGGTAAGTGGTCGTTGTTTCTTACTTCATGTTATATTTTGGAAATTGTCTACTGTGAGTTTTGAGTAGTGATTCACTACAAGAGTCACGTTAACGTCTCTATAAGTGTTCTATTTCTCTCGGGCTTACGAAAACGCGACGAGAAATCAATGCGAAAAGGTTAGCATTCATCGTGCTCACCCTAACAGCTTGTTTTCGTGTATACGAGAAATAACAGTACGAGAAATACAAAAACTCTCCAATATGTACGTTTTTACGGATATCTAATAGCCGAAAATCGTCATCTAACATCGAAATGATCGAATGACATGTAACAACAACATACACAAGAAGGCTGGTGTTACTGCAGCCTTGTGATCTTTGGAGCCAATTTTCTTTGCTATAAAACCAATGAAGCTGAAATTTGAAACTTAAAGAATAGGTAAGTCATTATACCTACCTACTTACCAAATATTTTTCTAGTTAACTTGGAGAGCATTTCTGATGAAAGTGAACTCTGAAATGGAGACTCCTTGGACATCTAGAAATGAATTAGTCTCATCCCCCTATATCAGCTGAGTGAGCTCCGAAACTAATTTATTTTCTATTCAACCTATAAAACTATCAATTGAAAAGGAGAACCCTTGAGACGTCTAGAAACAAACCATAAAGTCAAGAGCCCTCTGGATCAGCTGAGTGAGATCCGGAGCTAATTTCATTGATAATCAATCTATGACGCTGAGATTAGTAACGGGGACCACCCCTTAAGAAATCTAAAAACTAATCGTAAAGTCTGAACCCCAAAGAATAGCTGTCAGATTACTAGATTCTCAGGCCAGAATAAAGTAAAACGTACTGTACGTACTCAATCTTTAGCCATTAGGCGCAAGGTGTTTTTTATTTGTATGTACCTATGTTAGAGCTGCAGTGGGACTTTACCGAATTTTCGTGGTTTATTTGTTGTTAACAGGTCCTAGCCGACTTCACGCACATCCACTCCCTAATTGACGCGGCTGTTTTTCGCCAACTATTTTACCTATACATATACATTGCATAGCCACGGGCGATACGAAATCAAATCACGATATCGGTTTTTTTTAAATATCATGCTCGTATTCATCATAAACAACATTTATTTTTGTAATATAGTTTCTTGAATAGAGGCGTTTCAATAAATAACCAATTGATTCAACGAGAAATTAATATGATTGAATACAAAGTGTCCTGTATAGCCTTTCGAGTGAAACTGAATATTCTGCTTATGTACAAATTTCCCGTATCAGAAACATTAATGTATGGATCATTTAAATGTTTTAAATACCTAATTTTAGAATAATGATGAATACAATTTCATAAAGGGTTCCTATGGTAGGGAGAAATAGTCAGTCAATACGTAGCGTGAAACGTAAAAATCAGTCGATTAGGCAACGAGAAAATAATGGTTGACAGATATTGTGTTTGCGCGTGCGCGGAGTGAAGTACTGGTTTGTGAACTATGGAGCTCAAAGAAGGGAAATATCAGCTCAACTCGTACATTCCCAGAAAATGTCATCAAAATCGGGTAAAACCTGCGAAAATTGGGATTGTTACAAGGATTTCACAACTGTACATGCGCAGCAGTTACTAATGATAGAATCGAGATGAAATTGAAATTGGATGAGTAAATCGTCTTTTTCCAACTATTCTCCAAATTTAAGTGAGATAGGACGACTCAGGCGGGAGAAAACGAGCTAGATGAAATTTACGTTAGCTCCTGCGCAGAGTGAAGTAGTGATGTGGGAACATTGAGACTGATGGAGGCGTAATAACTACATCCTAACCCGCATATTGTCAAGGAAATTTCATCAAAGTCGGATGGAAACTGTGAAAATCAAGTTTGTTAAAACGATTTGCTGGTACAAGAACTAAGACACACACACATACGCACACGCACGCACACACACGCCATTATAAAATCTTCAACTATCATTGGTTGTCTCCCCGTCGAAAATGTATACGTATGGAAAAGCGTAAAAATCCAGCAATCGTAAAAAAAGCTGGTTTCCATAATGCATATTTTATTTAAAAAATTCTTTAATCGCATTTATTTATTAACCGGACGTGGTTACAATAACAGTATTGACAATAGCTAGATATAACAATAGCTTCATTTTCTGAAAAATCCTCTAAAACAATAATAAATCCCTGCTGTTTGCACCTTCACCTAAATGAGTGGAGCAGAATCGTGAGGTATTTTATAACGTTAGGTATGACCAAAAGTCAGTTCACAATTTTATTAAATGGCATATGTGTGATGTATTCGTGGATAATTCCAGCTCCCGAGTTTAAACGTATGGTTAATTCGTCGTATTGGTTTAGTGGGCGAATTCGAGGGATGAAAACATCAACGGGCTGCGAGGACTCGTCACAGTTGGGGAACGTCGGAGCTTTCGGTCCACGAGAACGAATCCACCCCGAAATCAAATTACCGGGCCGGAGGAGGGCAACGATGTGTTTTGTCCTGCGTTCAGGACGAAGGGATTTTCCACGTTTGAATGGGGCGGTTTTCGGCCAACAGTTTCGAAAACACTTTGGAGTGGAGGGGGGAGGGGGTAAAGCTTTCGAAAACTCGTTTGCGGGATATTGAAAAGGCCTTTTCCACCTCCCTCTCTTACCAAAACGATTTTGTTGACGAGAGAGAGAGATGGGTTTGAAGTTGAGTGCGGTTCCTGGTCTTTTTGTGGGCCGGAAAAGGAACCGGGGCGTGTGCGTGATGCGTGGGCCAACTTTCCGCAATTAAGGGAGAAAGTCGGGAGAGCGATGGGGGTTGATATGAATGAGAATCAAGTAACAAGCGCAGTCAATGGTGGCGAGGGGGTGTCGTTCAATGGCAACGTCGAGATGCAATAATTTATTACATCAACTCGTTCGACATGAAAGATATGATTGTATACAATATCATGGGGAGAGCCAATTACAAAATATGTAAGTTTGTCACTTTCGCAGACCATAGCACAGTGGGCCAAAAACCGATTCTAGGTGGACAAAATTATTGTATTAGCTATTTTTATAGAACATTTTGAGCTGATTTCAAATATACCCCATGTCCTTATACCTAAAATAGCTACTTCGATCCAAGAAATACATTTTTGACAATTTCTTACTTTTTGAGCTATGGAACTGTACAACATTTTTTCGCACTGAAAAATAGTTGTAGAGGAAAAAATTTTGCATCGAATGAGACCCCTCCCAGCTCTCTAACTCGTTTCTTCGATTTTTGGCGATTTTTCGAAGTTTTCGTGACCTACCACTCACTTGTTGAGGATTTTCGTAGTAGTGCGTGGTGAATGGTTGGTCACGAGAACTTCGAAAAGTCGTCAAAAATCGAAGAAACGAGTTAGACGTTCGTTGGCGGTGGTCTCATATTCGATGCGAAATATCTTCTTCTACAACTTTTCAAAATTCTTTCAACTTCTACAATATAATTTTGTCCACCTAAAATGAATTTTTTCTTAAAATTTTGGCTTAAGAATCTCGTACGTCTGGTAATTTAATGATCTGAACCTCTGGGTAGCAATTAGTAGCAGCCAGTTGTTATTAAATCTCATTCTACACACATTTTAACCATTAGGCATAACTTTGTCATGATCCCCAGCGGATCCCGCTAGTCATTGCTTCTCGAAATCAAAAATGAGCATAGTAAAATTGTAATATTTCTGGTTAATTTATTAAAGCACACAAAAATTCAACCAACCTTGTGAAAAGTTGGCCATGATGTCAACTTCAAGAAAAAAAATCACTAGCTAGCCTGGGTGACTACTTGTTTAAACAAACTAAATATCCTATTTTCGCACAATCACAAGATTCGACTTTTTGATTTTTGGCCAGGAAAAAGAGGTTTCTGAACCACTGCGCATAGTGAGATATATCCTCATAAAGCAGCGAAAAAAATTAACCCATTGGGTCCCTTGGGTGTAGATTTGGAAATGGTACAAACGGCTTTTACATCATAGCCAAACGGGCAAATGTCTTTTATACCCATTCCAGTCTAACTTTCCACAACTAGTTTGCCATTTCCATGACAACTCACCGAACTGTTTGTTCCTTTATCGTTCTGGGAGAAAAAGCCGTTTAGGTAGAAGATAAATGTGTAGTGAGACAATACAGTGAAAAATGTTGGTGAAAATCAATAAATTGTTTATTACTGACTGTCGAAATTGATTTGTCATTTAACTCCTTAGTTTTTCGCGGAAATATTCCACGTTCTTCACTATCTTCCGTTTTCTTCATTGAAATGGGCTTCCACAACCTCGTCGCGAGTGATTATTTCGTAAAAGGGGTAGAATATAGAAACAAAGTTCCAGCTATGCAGCATGATCTAATGAATGAATTTTCTTAACTTATCGTATTACATTTAGTCAATTGTTGGTAAATTCGAGCAATTTGATCATAAAATGGTCAACTATCAATTTTATGGAAAAATTGTTCTAAATAAGAATCTGTTATTTGAACAATGATTTCGGATTTTGGGCGTTTTAAAAACATTGTTATCGATTCTTACCATATTAATGGAAGTTAAACACATTTTTCAACATAATTTTGTGCGTAGTTATTCACTACTTTCTTTCAAACTTGATACACTTCTTATGAGTAATAAATCATTATCCTGAAGAAATAAAAAAAGAATCAAGAAATTATATAATGTCCATTCTGCCAAAAATATGCTGAAAACCAAAATATTCTGCTAAAAAAAAATATAAATTTAATAATTTCTAGCAGTTTTTTGCAGTTTTTAATGATTTTTTCAACAAGGTTTTTGAGATTTCACCAATATCTGTACTCTAAAAGTGCAGTTCAACAAACTCATCCTTTTTTTTTTTTTTTTGGAATCCTTGGTGTTTTTCTGGCAAAGAACGAATCTTTTTATCTCGATCCTATGGAAAGTTATCGTCTGGGATGGCTGGCGCATCTCATACATAGGAATGCTTCAAAACGAATTTTAGAAATCTTTTGGAGCTATTGCAATCGAAAATTCGCTAAAAGGTCATTGCACAGCTCGAACTCGACTAGGTAACAATCTATCTCTCCACTATATTCTAATATCTTTTTATTCAGTGAATTTAATGTTATTCACAAAACATTTACTTTTTTATCACACTTGGTGTATCTTCTATTCTAGTTTTTACATGTCTACGTTCTTCTGCGTATCTACGAAGTGGATTAGCTATAAGTAAAAACCCCACAGTATGTGCTGAAATGTGTATAATGGGCCCAAGTGGGAATATGATATGATCATAAAGGTAGATAATTCGTGATGCGTTACGTAAGACCCACGTTGCTCGTAACGCCTTAATGAGAAAATACGCGGGGAATGGGGGAAATACGGGGCGGCAAAGGTTCTTTGAAGTTCATACAGCAAAAAGGGTTAAGGGAGGACGGTAGAAGCATAACTATAGACGCCGAAGCAATTTATAACCTACGCCGCGCCGCCGCCGCACCCCTAGGCCTCATAAAAAGGGCGTAAATACGAGGTGATCACGAGGAAAGGTTACCTTTCACACACCCTTTCCCGGAGTTTAAATATTAATATTTACAGTGGGAAAACGCAGTGGGACCTGAGGGGGTGTCCATTAGACGTAATTATTAACGAGGTTGGAACTTGGGGGAGGGGATGAAAAGCTGAATAGGGGTGGTGGTGGGGGGTTGAGTTATGGCGATTGTCAATATAAGGGGAGGAGTTTTAATGAGCCGTGCGCTCCTAGGGACCAAACACCCCATCACGGGGACAAGGGTTATTTAGCACGGCCAGGGGGGGTGGGCGCTAACACAGTCCAAAAGGGTTTTGATATTCTCGACTTCGCGAGACCGATAATGATTGATGATGTTTGGACGAAAACACCAGAAAGTGTGATTTAGGCAGATTGTTGACCTGCTTAATGCGGATGAATATTGCGGTTATGAAAAACTCGAGGTTGAAAACCGTTCAAATTATAGTAATATTCATTGAAACAAAGCTCATACTTTTTATTCAGGACGCGACAGGCGTTAGATCCACCCAATTCTTCCTTGACTCAGCTGATCTGAGATCTCCAGTTAGACCTCCTTTAGTAGCTGATAAAACGATGTATTTTGAGCTGATTCAATACGGTTCATTTTCTACACAGCTTATCAAAGAGCTCCAATGTGATTCGGATGTTACAGATTTCAATTTTCATGGTCCAAAGTAGACCTTCCCGCTTCTGGAATAGGAGATTATTAGTCTAAAATTTAATAAGTGTTTAGACCAGATATTAAAACGCTGTGGATCTGTTATCCACAACACTACTTGGGTATATATGCGCTTGAAATGAAAAAAAAAAAAATAAAAAAAAAATAAAAAAATAAAATAAAAATAAAATAAAATAAAATAAAATAATAATAATAATAAATTTCAGTCATGCAGCATGACCGTATGAGCGAATCTCTGTATGTAATCGCATTGTACAGGGTACGGCGTAAAGGACGGTTTTGAAAGAAACGTCAGCTCGCCGATAAATCCGCAACACCAGGAGACATTTCCATGTTAAGCGTAACACCCCTAATATCTTGTTTTTAGACGTCCCAAGGGTTTTCCATTTCAAATTTGAGCTTCATCGACTGAGAAGCATAGAAATTAGCTCCCGAGGTCACTCAGTTGATCTAGGGAGCTTCAGAATTCATAATTCAATTCTAGACGTTAAGCTTTGTGTGACGCAAATTGAAACAATTTCCTACGGAGAGGAGCCATAGTAAAGGCATGGAAATGTCAATCATCGTAGTGTTTATTCGAGTTTACTCGAAAACGTGGGGTTAGAACCTCTCTGAATCTCAAAAAATAATTACTTATATACAAATGATATTTAATTTTCTTCAAGTGCAGCAGTTCGCTAATTGACCAGATAATGTGATCAAATAGAAAAAATCACATTAGGTCGAGGCAATATGATACCAACTTCTATCGCTCGGGTGGCGTTACTGATGAAAATGTGTCTTTGCCAAGAGGGTCAAAATACCCCCTAGTGTTTTTACAAGTCTAATGAAGGCGACAAGGAAAGTGGGAGGAGGGTCCTGTTTGGGAGGCTTCCTACGGAGTGCACTTCGCTATTTCTTGAGGGGTTGAGCCGAGACTTACTGTTAGTTAAAGCTGATTGGATTTATTGTTATGTATATGGGAGCGGAGAGGGTGCGCTAAGTAACAGCGATTCTTATGGGTTCCCAGTAACCCTTCGGAATACTCAATTACTCCAAAACGAAACCGCAACGTTAATGTGTTCCCTCAACCAAAATTAAGTTTTCTTGAAGTTCAAGATACATTTTGGGAGAAGTAACTGAACAGTAAAACGCTGCAAATTATAACACGGAAGTTTATTGTTTCTGTACTAGAAAGCCCTTCTGCGCAGAACACTGATCCATAAAAAATACCTATCAAACAGAGTCTATGGTGCATTGGTTGGATTGGTGGTTGCGTAAGGGGGGCGCGTAGACTAGGCATGTTTAGATTTCATATTGGAGCACATCTAATCATAGGATTTTCAAATTTCTTATTGCAATCAATTTTGGATACGATATAGATTCAAAATCGATCAAAACAAATTTTCCTCATTTTTTCCATCAATAGCGACTTGGCGGTTCCCATAACCACGGGGTTGGGGTTATATCTAAAATCTTCTGTGTATCAAAAGAAAGACTCAAATCACATAAAATTCATCGAAATCCTTGATGCAGTTTGGTAGAAATACCAAAGAATCTCAAACAACAATGTTTTTTCACCTTCTGTGAATTTGGTTGATTTTTTTCAATAATGAAGTTTTGTTATCTACCAGTTATGAACTTCTAAAAATGGTTAGGTATTTTTTTCAAGACATTAAGATGCCGAAAATCGAACCATATATGACCAACATTCCTCGTAGTTCTGCCTATCTGATACTCAAAGTACGCATAACAAGTATTAATTTTATGGATCTTTGAAAAAAGCCACAATATTAATGGCACTAACTTCTAGTAGTTCATGAAATTGGATTTATTAATTTAACGTCAAATGGCAACATCTTCAACTAAGTCTAATTTGGCTGTTGAACTGTACTTTTTCGGAATGTTCGCCAAAAGTTTGTGATTGCTTTAGAAAAACTTGGAATTGAATGAGATTGATCTATATTCAGTAATGAATTAGTGATTTGATGAATTACGTAAAGCACGTTTATTTCTTCAGTAATTATTGTTATGAACGAGACAAGGGGACATTGAAGTTTCCTTAAGTGCACAACAGGAGGTCGTAAGTGCAGGGGAGTTCGATGGTCCATACTTAAAGCTGATTGGATTTATTGCTATGTATATTGGACCTAAGGGAAGGGGCGGAGTTAAATACAAGTACTGAGGCTCCAGAGGCAGCTGAAACCACCGAGTCCCTAGGAGCCTTCGACGTAATAACAATTAACGTAAGGACTGGAAGTCATCCTAGGACTCGTGTGTTTCCACCAGGCTCCTGTCTTTAATGCTTGGGCTAACACCACCCATCAGGCTCACCCCTCTTGTTTAAAACCACTTTGAGAGGTCCTCAGGTGGGGTGCTTGTACGATGATGGATTCTGCTGTTATTGCATAATCACCCCATTTGTCCCCTTCTGGACATAGGGGACTTGACTTTCTTAAGGCGTATTTTCCGTTGCAACTCCTACTTGTCTGGGTGGCACGGAGACGACGTTCAATAAACTTATGGAAAGAAGGTCGAGGAAGAGAGATAGAGGGCGCTGTGAAGGTCATGACATCAAAATTACGCATCATGAGGTCGATCCCATGGACTAAAGAGGTTTCGCTGACACACTCAGTAAAGCGCATCATCCTCCGTATGCGTGAGGACACCATACAGGTTCTCTTAAACTAGAGGTCTAGCTGATTGGTCAAAAACATCAGTACACTGCGTCTCGCTTCCAACATGGGTGCAATTTCTCAAGGCAGAAGGGCTTATCTATTGCTTACCTCGTTATCGGGAGGTTTCAATACTCACAGGTGAAAAGATTTTGCGAATGGAGGTATTCCCACCTGCCTAGTCCACTCACTTTGTCTATTCTTTGTTTCGAAGACAAAATGATAAGGACCTTCCGTCCATTGTAGCAGACCAACTGCCAGCAAGCCAGTGATTGTTCGGTGGGATTATTGCATTCGAATCTCTACAATGGGTGATCCCAGCCACAATTTAGGTCGGCCTCCAGGCAGGATAAGTGAGATGAGAGGGACATCGACTGTTGAGACTAACAGGGAAAGAAGGAGGGGGCGGCGAGTGTGAGAGGGGGGGGGGGGGAGAGAGAGAGAGAGCTCGTCACATGGGAATATTATCGAACTGGGATAACACCTTGGAACGGCAAAAATCAAAAATTCATTTCGTGAACAGGAAACACAAAGAAAGTAAGCCACAAGTGGAGAAATATCGATAAGATGGTTATACGAAGATAATTATGGTCGTTATGAACTTCATGTTTTTGGGGTTTGCGTTGGGTAAATCATCAAGTATGAAAAAGTATTTATCTCTATGACAATTAACCAGGAATTTGCCTGATAATCATTAATTCACGCAATGTTCGCGAGAAAACAACTGAGATATTAGGCAAACTAAGGACCATAGGTATTCTGCTAAGAATTAGGTAATGTCTTAAAACTCAGGTTTCTCATTTAAAATAATAATAAAACAAGGCTCTAACCGACCAAATAGAGCCTGCTTGAAAAAAAAAAAAAAAAAAAAAAAAAAAGAAAAATACGATCGAGGTGAAGGCTAGTGAAGCCTGGACGGTGGAGGAGGACTTCAGATAGTAGATTCGGTTTCTACGCGACTTGAAAAGTAAAATACCGTTGCTTGAGGGGTGTTCAAAAAAACGTTTTCACTATATCCACATAGTTAATAGTATTTAAAAAATGATGAAGCATACAAAAGATATAAAAAACTACTATTATTTACTACACCTAGTATTTGTGTGATTTTGAGGTGACCAGTAGTGTGTAGTATTACATTTACAGGAAAGTTAGGTGTGTAACGTGTGTTTTTAGCTCTCAAACGTGTGACGTTGGATGAGCCATTTTAACGTCTCTGTCGCTGGCGTCCCTTCAAGGTCACGTACTCTTGGGCCCGTTCGGATGACGATAAGGGTATGATAGTGGTCATCGAAAACTCTCTATAATGAATGTGAACAGCTTTCCGTCCTGGGACACCCGTGATTCTGCCAGACTCTTTAATGATCATTCTAACGCCTTCCATCGGGCTCAACCCTCTTGTTTAAAACTACACGGAGTGGTCCCCAGGTGGGGAGCTTGAATGATGATCGATTTTGCTGTTGTTGCATAATCACCCCATTTGTCTCTTCCTGCGTATTTTTGGTCCCAACACCTACAATGGCAAGGTAGACAATATAGCGCTGCAATGGTCATGATTTCAAACTATGGCCTTCAAAGGAACAATGGGTTTTCACATTTCGCGTCGATCCCAAGGACTAGAGAGCGCATCATCCTCTGCGCGAAGGCGCCATAAATGTAATATTAAACTGGAGAGCTAGCCGACCTGTGAACTAAATATGCGCCTAGTTTCCAATATGGGCGCCATTTCTCAAGGGGTAAGGGCTCATTCCATTACTTACCTCGTTATCGGGAGGTAACTACACTGTCTTGTGAAACTATTCTGCGAAAGCAAATTGTTCAACGTGTTCACTCATTAGAACAAGACGTTCTGTGTTTCGAAGGAAGGGATGATAAGGACTTACCATTTCATTCATCGTAGCAGAACAGCTTCCAGCAAGCTGGTGGATTACGCAAACATTTTGGATACGTTCGCGTTCAAATCTTCAGAGTGTTGATTCCAGTCACGTTTTAGATCAGCCTCTAAGCAAGATGAGATGAAAGAGACATCGGCTTTGGAGACTGAGTAAGATGTGGTGGGGGGGGGGGGGGGGGGGGGAAGGAGGCAATTTCGGCTCATTGGAATTTAACCTAACTAAGATATCATCTTGGTGCAGCTTAAACTTGAGTCTTGAAACGTAACACAGAGAGCAGGTGGTCAGCGGGTGGTCAAACTATACGATCGAATTAACGCAATAAAAAATATTGTAGGCGGGACGCGGTATACAGTTTGACAGTCAGACAGGGCTTTCCGGTGCAGGGGTGTAGGTGACCTGCAATCATTCTTCGTATGGGAATATAATGATAATGAGAGAAGGGTGTATTTCCCCCACAGGGAAATACATGTATAAAAGCGAAAGTCCTTCGACATAAGAATAATTGAAGTGAACAGTTCGTCGGCCAGGGATTCCTGTGATTCTGCCAGACTCTTTAATGCTCCGGCTAACACCTCCCATCCGGCTCACCCCTCTTGTTTAAAACCACTTGGAGAGGTCCCCAGGTGGGGAGCTTACACGATGATGGATCTCGCTGTTATTGAATAATCACCCCATTTGTCCCCTTATGGTTATGACAAACGGCTCCTCCGCCTCTTGGGACGGGCTTTCCTCTCCGCGCTTCATGAAAAATTCTGCTTGGCGCTAATTCACTTAGCGAAGCTCATATATCCACACTTCCACTTGATCATTTTCCGTCTACCTCCCACACTGAATCAGCGTCGCCACGATTGTAATTAACTAATGTTTACGATGGAAGTTTCGCCATGAAATCTAATTAATAGATTTCGTGGACCGAATATTAATGGGAGATTCTGATAAAGTAATTTATATCCACACAAAGGGTTGTAAAGAGTAGTTATCGGATTCCAAATGGTACCATTAATCAGTAAGCACAAATCATTACAACGAGTAGCAATATAATATAATTTTAACTGATTATTATAAAAATCAGGCAAATTTCGCAAGCTGACTGGTGTTGTCAATATAATAGAGATTACACTTTAGATACCAAAGCGATTTGCAATGGTTGGCAGACACAAAAAGCTATTCGTGAAAGGCTCAACAGGCGGTTCAATACCTTTTGAACAAACCTAAATTATTATCGGTAGGATCCTAATAATGTTTTTAATTTCTCAGTTAAAATTAATGTCATGTTAAAATAGTTGAAAGCAGAATTCAAATGCACGAATGAATAAACGAAGAAATCAAAATATGACTACGCCAAATGTGTTGTTGATTTGTCAATTTCACTGTCTGAAAAATCGCTTTACGATTCAAAATTGCATTTAAAACTTATATTGCATTGAGTCGCTGAACAATCGTAAGACTTTAAAGATTCATTCATTCCTCTATTCAGACAGAGAAAATGACCAGAGCGTTTTTAAAATTTCAATTCCTATTTTAAAAACTTTGGAAATCATTAATAGCAACCTCTAGTGTTGAAGAAAAATTAAATCTCAAAGTATTCATATAAAAAATCACATAGGATACATGTTGGGGGAACATACTGAATTTCTTTAATTTGCATGTATTATTAAGTATTGCAACTCGAGGGGATAATTTTTTTCGACCCATAACAATGATTGCTAATGGAAATAACAAAACAAAATAATATCACGTCCCATAAAAATATACCCCAACCTGTCAAGGTTTTAATTTATATATTTAAAAAAACACTATTGCATTTCTAAAGTTAAATAAATTAAAGTTGGGCTTCACATAAATTTTTATATCCACCTAATTGCTAGAAAATTGTCTACCTAAAATTCTGCTACAGTGTATTTTTTTAAGCTGTACTTACTATAAACAAAAAACAATGTAGCTCCCATTAATATAATCACGTTTACCAGATTCCCCTGGGATTACACTGAATCCCCATTCAATCTCGTGTAATCTACCAGTAACCACGACTTCGAAGCCAGATAATTTTACTATAAAAAGGTTGATAAAGTTTTTTTTTAACGGGTGGGGATAAAAAAGAAGGGGGGCCTGATGAGTATTGAATGAAGGCCGACAGAGTACTCCGTGAAAGTTATGTTAATGACTCTTGGAAACCTTTGATAAATCGGGATATAGAGAGGAGGGGGGGGGGGGGTCTTTTGAAAATAGAGTGGCAGCACGTCGGTGGGTCGAAGGGAAGTCCGGGGCTCAGATGCGGTCTTGTAATCCTCAATTAAATAGGCGGAGGGGGGACAGGGACAGCTAAGCTACCCCTCTCGCTTGCTCTCAGAGACGAACCTACTCAACATGCAAAGTAACATCCTGGTTAAGCGGATAACAACAGTTCTCCACCCCCATCCCCCTTACACCATCTCATAGTCCAGCCCTGTTGCAGCGAACGAAAAACTCCCCCTAACTTTTCTCCCTTCTTCCTTCTGTTGGTATATGCAATCAGCATAGAGATGCCAAATTTCTATCAGAGCTCGATCTTAATAAAGCGGTCCGCAATTTATGGAAATTTTGAAGTTTCGAATTGCCTCAAATCTAAGAGCGGCTCTTCGAAATAATCAAGAATACCCATGAAGTTGTAACGGGAAACGGATATTGATTATGGACATCGGGTGATTACTGGGAAACGTTTGCCGGTTAAACATTTGGTTAGAATTTCCGCGAAGTTGGTGAGTAATGACCATAAAGTCGATCAAAGGAAAACCCGTTTTTGTAGTCAAAATTTATCTCAAAACTAGAGGTATTAAAAAATCCAAGGGAGTCTATTAGTCCGGAATGCGCTCTAGAACCGCATCGTCCAGTACTTATGGACAACAATAAAATACGTTCTATTTCTCTCTTTGTATTTAGAATCCTTCATTTGATTTATTATTCTTATTTCATCGGAATCATTTGTCACTTTAAATATCAGTTGCTGTACTAAAATATATCATTATTAGTTTTTATTTGAAATAGTTTAGTTATGTAGTACCTAATTTAGTTCTTTCATTTTAATAAACTTTCAAGTCTACATTTTATGTCTTTTCTTTGAAAATAATTCCCCAATATCATCTTGCAAATACCTGCTGATAGATCCATTAATTCTAATAATCCACAACACAGATGCTTTGTGGGATGAGATGTCTGTTTGGCTATTTCTTATCATACTCCTAGTTAATTAGTAGGAGCACATCCAATCTCAACCATTTATGTAAAGTAGAAATGTAATAATGTCATACTCAAGAAAACTTAATTTTAATAATCCCCCCGCAGACACACACTGTCTGCACTCACCCCTCCTCCACCATCCAAAACACAACACAGAAGGATGATAAACCCTTCCTCTCATATTAAAAGCCCTGACCCAAATAAGTTTGCTTGTCCCATGTGGTCCCTTTTTCATCCTCCGATTTACAATAAATTTGCCACTGTGTAATGATTTATAGAAAGTTCATAACCAATTCATGCATATTGAACCTCCACTACTGGAACTTCAAACGCAGACCAAATGTAAATCATACAACCAATAAGCAGTAATGAGTAGTTGGCACAACTTAACCTACATATGTAGTCCTAAAAACTCTGACTTATTGCTCTTATAATAAGATAATCATTATTTTAACAACCATGTAACACAATTACTTGCAGAACATATGTAAAATGGATATTACGAGTATATGCCTTATCTGGGTAATGTAATACCAGTTAGCAAACAACTGCCTAATCAATAAACATGTAAGTACCTACCCCAAACGTGTACCTTAAAAGTGTAACTCTATAACTACAAGGACATTAAGATTAGAATCTTCACACAAGTAACGGCTTAGTATCAAGCTTGTTTTGATTTAAATTTTAGATCTCTGATGAAGTCTGTATTGGGCAAAAGTTCTTGGAAGTGCACCTAGTAATTAACTATGATGAGAAATAGTGAAGCAGACATGTCATCCCCTCAAACCCTACCATAGTCAATGGATACCAATCCATAACCAAATGGAACTGCCAATTGGATAATCTACAATGAAATTTTGAAGAGATTAGACCCGAGAAGATGCAAATTTCATTATTAAAGTACGATTCCGAGCGGAACAGCATGAGGATCATATCAGCCCTGTTGCAGCTACCTAACGAAAAACTCCCCCTATCTGTTGGTATATGCAATCAGTATAGAGATACCAAATCTATAATAAAGCCCCGTCTTATTAAAGTAGTTCTCAATTTATGGAGATTCTAAGTTTCGAATCGACGCAAATATAAGACGGCTCTTCGAATAGTCCAGAGTAACCAGGGACTGTCAACGAGTAATGGATATTGATTATGGACATCGGAATATCGCTATGGAGTAATTGTCGGTAAACATTAGCTGAGAATTTCTGGGAAGTTTGTGAGTAATGAAGCCCCCTCACAAATGTACTAATTTCATGAGCTCCTATAGTCTCCAACTTATACATAGCTTTCTATTCAGAAATGTGAGGATGGATTTAGGTGTATTCCTGAGGAAATACCGATATATTATCAACATAATAATAAACTACTCGGAATACCTACCATCCACCGCATACACGTATTTTGCCGAAACAATGTTTTATGGTAATTCCGACTAAATCCGGCTGAAATGCGTCATAATGCACTGGGCCACAACCAATACGGTTCATAGATAATTCCTACTGAATTGGAATGTTGAAGCGATTGGAGAGATATTCATAGTTTCCCTCGTATTCGCTATCAATCGGTACCCGGAATTCAAAACAGAGAAGCTTCGGGTAAGGGCAGTATGACAGACAGGAATGCTGATGTATTGGATTTAAGATGGACGTTATTCAATAATGAACTATTGGACGCCTAATGTTTGGACCTCTTTGTTGTATTGTACTTAGTATCGGTTTATGTACGATCACATAGCATGTGAGGATATTTCACTAAAATGTACAAAAAACTTGAACTTTTCATGTTATTATGTTTCTGCTCGAGACAATTACTCACCGAGTCTTCTTTGCTAGTAGAAGCAATATATACCATAGGTAAATATTACAGATGAGTAGATTTCCCCGATGACAGAAACTGTAACAGTTCCGGACCAAACATAGGAATTGGTCGATTGAACTGTTACTCGGAACGTTCCAAAGAACGACGAATGGAGCGACCGGATTCAGCTCCTCCTCTCGTACCTGTCCAGACCACTAACAAGAAAAGAGCCCCTCTCATTGTGCGTATACCAATTAACTATTATTCATACCCTGTTAATTAATATCTAAAACCCAATTGCTATCCTCACTCCCTTTTGGTATCTTCTTAAATTAGATTGAATTGTATCCAATATATTTCAACATCAGATTAGCCAGAGAACGACGATTACGACAATCATTAAGATTTTCACCAAGCAGATCAACAACAAAACTGGGAATTGTTAATTGCTCCTCTCTAAAGAATAACCAACAGATTCATTTGTAGCATCAGTTTATCTGCAGGAGACGGAGTTCATAAGAGATGATAAAATCATTGGCACTGTAGGCTTACAATTTAAGCTGTAGGCTTACAATTACTCAATGTACGCAGTGCTATGAGGCATAATTTTCCTAATTTTCCGATTAGGGAATCTCAAAAGAGATCTTTAGTAGAATTATTTGGAAAATTTGTGCTCCTTGTCCTCTTTTTGATCTCTGCTATTGCATTCTCCGGCCTAGATTTTGTCTGTTCTGAGGTAGTGGGTGACCTTGTCACGCGCTATTGTCATATCTTATACAGACGCTGTGAGGTCATTTCTTTTGAACGCGTAATATAGATCAGTGAGTTTTTCCCACAACTAGCACGAAGAAGCAATAAAAAATCAAATCAGACCAATATTTTTACATGATAAATGTGAAAAGTATTGTCGAAATAGTCCAACTTACACGTGAATTGAGTACCAATCAGCAGCAGACTAATACACGATTTTATGATATAATCTGCTGCATCAGTCATTCTTCTTCCTGATAGTTTACCTGAAAATAGAAAAAATTAATTAAGAAGTTGAAGCAATAATATCTCATAGATGAAATTCATACGTATCTCAAACAAATAGCCCGTAAATTCTGCTACATATGTTTTTGCGTTGGAAACAGAATTGGAAAATGAGGTGTATATATTTAGAGTTTAATCACCGATGATAAATGCACACAGCAGTTATATATCAAATATTTCGCAGGATTAGCACTATATGGAACATGGGAACATCGGAAAAGAGGTTTAATTTGGTTTGGAAAAGGTTTAATTTGACTTGGAAATACTATAAATATATTATGATAAATCGAAATTAACGATTAGTGTTAAAAAACAATATTGTTGTTTTTGATTGTAAAATCATGGAATATAACCATGAATTCTTCAAGTTGATGAATTTACGGCACCCTTCTTACAACTGAATAAGGAACAAACTACATAAGTTACGGGGTAAATGTTACTACCCCAAAAGTTGAACTCAATTCAATCACTTCGGGGTGGCAACTACCAATGGAAGCAAGGAACCAACCAACCAACTTATTCGCTAAAATAACGAGAAGCTGCCAGCGTTAGATGATATTGAAGACGAAGGTTATTGGTGATGGGTGAGAGGTCGGACGGCACAAATGATGATAGACGTAATCAATCTCAATGAAGTTCAGACGGGTCACGGAAGGGGTTGCCCGTCCCGGGTTAATATCTCAAGCTCGCCGATTAAAACAAATAACCTGCAGTGGTTACCTTCGAGGTCGGGAAACAATCTTAGGGTCTGAAAAGTGATTTAGCTGCCCACAAACTATCATCATCTAGGAAATTTGTTTTTCCCAACCTTGTATAGTGATTATAGCGGATTTTCGTAAACAATTAAGCTAAATTTTTGAAAAACTTTTTCATTGAAATCTGTTTTGAGGCATTCTGAAACGATATATATATATATATATATATATATATATATATATATATATATATATATATATATATGTGTGTGTGTGTGTCATTCCAGACGATAACTTTCTTCAGGATTGAGATAAAAATCCCGTTTTTGCGCCAAAAAATCATGCATTCCAAATGAAAGGATGAGTTCGTTGGCCAGCACTTTTTGAGCACAATTAAATAATTAAATTCCAAAACATGCGCTTAAAAAGTCACTGAAAATGGCAAAAAACGGTCACAAATCGTTATAAAAATACTTGGAAATGCGTGATCAGCGCATCAACTTTGTTTTTTCAAACAGGAACCCCCATTTTGTACTAGATTCGAATTGTAAGTGAAATTTCCTTCATCACTCGATTTCTTAATTGTGCCCAAACGGGCGCAATTCCGCATAAAAAAATCGCTATTCAGTTCTAAAAGTGCAAAAATGGTGAAATACTGAGTTTTGAAGATATTCAATTGCCACATGTAATAGGTACATGATTTTGGGGTATTGTTTCGTGCTGAATCTCGTAATGATGTTCATTTATTGATTTTTTTAACCCCAGCTTGGGGAAAACACCGAAAAAATGACCAGAATTGCACTTTTCTTACACATTTCCACAAAGCACAAAACGTACTAAATTGTAGGTTTTTCGTATTGTATTTTACAAAGTTGGTGTTATAAATATCAAAAAAATGGACGTCATTACGAGAAAATACTCGATAATCATGTATGTATTACATGCAGCAATTATGTATCTTCAAAAACTCAGTATTTCACATTTATTCCACTTTTAGAGCGGATTTGCGCACTTTTGGGAAGGAATTCTGCCCGCTCGCGCGCACCTAAAAAAATCGTGTGATGGGTCATAAAATTTCACGTAGAATTCAAATCTGCAATAAAAATGGGGGTTTACATTTAAAATAACGAAGTTGATGTCAATTGCGCACGTTTTACGCATGTGCGCAATTTCGTCATTCTTGAGATCCTTACAAATAGCATAAAGATTAAAAAAAAAAAAACCGACCCAGTATTTTTCGACTCATTATTAACGATTTTAGCTGTGAGGGAGGGAGGTGGGGTGGGGTGTTGGGGAATCCCTGTAATATATTTAACTAACAGCTCTTTGTCGAGCTGGGTGGCTTAGCTCTAGTTCCATTGCAGGTCTGGCCACCTCGCATAGCATCGCAGCGCATTGATGTTGATAAACACATCGCGGCGGGTCGGGTCGTAAACTCATCGGAAAAATGCGTTCATTGGGGAATTCGCATGGTTATTTTTAATTTGCTCAATGGAAAGAACTGAGCGAGAGCTTTCCGAAAAGGTGCTATATGATGGGTATCTGATCAGGAATACGGCTCTTGAAATTCATTTGCACGATGACGTCACGACCCCCGCCCGCCTGGGGGGAACCCTCAGACACTTGCACTGTTACGTCACGCGTGTTCTTCCTACCCGTTTATTGACCAAAATAAACGGTTTTTTGAGCTGAAAATTGGCATAAGGGGGTTTTCAAGTGCGCTGAATTCGAATCTGAGGTCGAAAATATGAAATTCCAACACATGAAAGTTCCCCTTTCCTCCTGAGCTGTATTTTGTCCGGCAGTTTCTTCTTTCGCTGACGACGTATAAATTTGTCTGGATATCGAACACTCCTCGGGGGGACGGGACCTCGATGACAGGAACTCTGTCACACCCTTTCCTCCTGAGCTGTGGGGGGGGGGGGGGGGGGGGGGGGGGGGGTGCGACTGGTCGCAGCGGGCTTACGGAGAAATATCTATCGAGTGGCTTCTCAATCCTCTTAGCCCAGTTACACGATGATCCGCCCAGGCTATGGTTTGTCCATCCCCATAAACAATACACTAAAACGAACGAGAAGAATTTTCCCTCCATGATGAGGACCGTCCTGCCCCGACACTAGTGTGCGCTTACCTTAAAGAAGCTTAATCACAAGGAATGCCCAAATTAAATAATTAAAATTCACCAGGGAAAAATGCTCGTCTACTCGCGTGATGAACGACGGAAAGCGTAGGCGAGAGAAAATGACAAATATTCCAGAAGGTAGGGAAGGCCGGAGGAAAAGGCAGCGAAGGGAAATTTTTACTTGGCACCAACTTGTTGAGACCTCTAATAATTCAGTTAGCAAGGGGTATTCGATGCACGTTCCACTCACTCTATATAAACTTCGGGCTCTAAATCATGAGACAATGACCTCATTCCTGCGCACCGCCCGTAAATTTGCCCCTTCGGCCTCCGGATGAAAAACATTTCATCGCGAAATAACCGGCATTCAAGTTGGAAGGAGGCTTCAAGGTTTAATATATCACAGTAGACGGGTAACACCTTGCCACGTCTCAAACACAAGAAAAAACATGCGATGGAGAAACGTCGCGAAAAATTTTCACAGTTTTTAACACAATTTGTGATCGTTGGGAATTGTCATTTTCCGGTCGGGTAGTCGGCGGAGAGCCCTAGAGGGTCACTTCAATTTGTGTAAGAGTCTCGGAGATTTATTACTGTTACAATCTTCGTTCGATCCGGCGGTTGAAAGAAGAGTTTTTCCCCTCGGAAAATGCGGTAATAATCCGGAATAAATTTGCCGTAAAGGCGAGGGAAAAGAAGGCAGGAGCCCCTCATTTTCAGCGATGATTTTTAGACGTCTGCGGCAGTAAATTTTCAATATTCCGAGGAAGATTACAACGAGCGGTACTTCACCCAAGTGCCCGTAAGCGATAAAAAGCGGCGAGCTTCCTCAAGCGGCATCGAATTGACGGTATGAACGGATTTCATAAAGGAAATAAAAGGACAGGATCCGGCGTGAAAATTAAGTATAGTGTAGGGACGCATTGAATATTCACATATCTCTTAACAATACAAACATTCATAGTATGACAATAATCTCAACACAGAAGGCTTTCTCTCGAAAGTAGGCATGGTTTTGATGTTCCATAGGTTTCTTCAAATTCATAATTAACGATCATAAACAGCTGCAATTTCCACTGAATTGTTCTGAAGGACAGGATGTTGTTTCACCAACTAAATCATTCTGCGGAAACCCATCTCAACGAATAAAACGGAAGTAAGTGAAAAACATTGTCTATTTCAAAGAAAAACAAGAGTTATAACGTTAAATCGATTTCGTCGATGGTTAAATGATATTAAAGATACCTAGACAGTTTGTATAATTTCTTCATTTTCGTCCACATGTAAGTATACCAGAGATCGCGCAGGGTAGCTTGTAGATGGTCACCTGAAAATTTCTTCGCCGTTTGATCATTAATGGCGTGTGCGCATGCGCAAACGAGTATATTATAACGTCGATTTCTTACGATCTATATAGGTCCTTTTTCATACAAACTCGAAGGGTAGATGATTATTGGTTTCAAGAAATTGCAATATGAATTCTACCTCGATTGGTTGACCAATAACTGTTGGGCTAGCGCAAAACTAAAGTTGGTTGACTCACGTGAAAATCCGAGATTAATGTACCAATCTTGATGAAATTATCAGGAATTGTGTGAGTTTCTAGATGATCTATATAGATTTCATTTCCGTCGGATCAATAGCAGTGCGTGCGCGCGTGGATTTTTGTTAATACCGATTTGGTTGTATTTGGTTATTTCTAGTAATTGCATACGCCCATGTAACAATGCGATGAAGCTGTACTGCCCATCCAACTTTGCATACTATTTTCGCTCCGAAATTTGTTAGGTTGTTGTTACATTTCGCTACTCTAAGTTTATTGACTCAATTCTTTCAAACAATAGTAAGAATATAAATATCGTATTTGTAATGTCACCATATGTTTTTTTGTCTGAGAAGATCGAGCAGAATTGACCACCTTTCATTGGAATAGATCACTTTTCGCAATCAATGTACATTTGATCATTTGAATTCGAAATGATACGTTGCACAACCACCCACGCTTCCGGATGCATGCATATCGATTTGAGCAGCACGTTTTCGAAGTTACTTGAATGGGATTGGTATTAAATTTTCACCATAGCAATTCCCAGCGGTACGGAGGATTTGCATGAATGTATAAGAAATGTCCTCCGCGCTCGTCTCGAGCTTACGAATTTGCATTTTGAAACTTCGAATTCAGCATACTGCGATGTGCTCCGTAGCTAATCACTGAACCAAAAGCGATGGGTAACTCTATCAACAAACTATTTATTTGTAATCAACAACGAAAAGATGAACTGAAGGTCATGAAGATAGACTGATGGTCTAAAGTTAGAAGGTCATGAGAAGTGATTTAGGCTTTATATGAATCCCTTGCTGTTCCCAAACCAATTCCATCAATTAACGAAACAGTCTTCTGCAAAGATGCTGAAAAACTGGTTACTTCAAAGTATATAAAACAGGGTAAGACGTGAATGGGAAAACGGAGATATAAAGTGCTGCAAGCGAAGGCGATAAATAGACTCGGGATGGGTTGAAAGGCTCTTGGCCAGTGCCCTTAGGGCGATGTTTGGGAGACACTTGGGAGAAAGCTCTTCCTTGGACTGTCCAGATCTCCCACTTAACTCGTGTAAACAAGTTAAGTGCATGTCCTCGAGTTGCGTGTTTCTGAGAGCCCGTCCACTTTAAAAATTCTCTTCCATCGGGGTCATTTTGAGCAAACAAGGCGAGCCACCAGAGGTTTACAAAAAGTAAGATCCACCTTGTTGAAGTGGGGGGATGAATCACTGCTGTCATTTTTTCTGCATCCATAGGTTCCGACGAACCTCCCTAGGTTTTATTAATAACACAAGTAGTTTCCCACGATAGATTTCAAGAGCTGGACTTATGAACCGAGAACTATTTCGAACACAACTACAAGGTCGAGCGAATATAAATAAGTGAGATGTCAACGAGCACAGAAACTAGAAAACTAGTGGTAGTGGTTTGAAGGAAATCCCGATCAACTCTGGCAGGTATTTGTGTACTGAATTTCGGGAGGTAATTACCACATTAGGAAGGAATATAACTTATCTCTGCCTAGGAAATGTAGAGGACGTGAAAACTGTCATCTAATGAGGATTCTAATTAATTTGATTATTCTTTCGAATATATCGAACAGCATACAATTTTATGGTGCAGGTGTATAATTAACCTTCGATTATACATTGAAAGAATTCAATGGTATTCCAACAGATTGGTGATAGAACCTGATGGTTGGTTTCGTATTTTTAAGTAGGAATCCAGTCACATCAAATTTTCAACAAACTCCTGCAACTGTTGCTAAATGATGGAATAATCTTTTTATAGCAATGTCTAGATCCGAAAACAAAATTACATTGGTACTCAAAGTTAAGTGAAAGCTTGCCGGCGTTGATAATTTGATCGTTGTAGTTTGATAAAAGATTTGATATCATGATGATCCCTTGCTAAGACCTTTGACGGCAGATGACTTGACAAAAATTTGTTATGCAACATTTATTTATTCGAGAAAGAACACGGGCATGGCTCAGAAACAAAGTGATGGCAGAAAATCAGCTTAGAAAATATAGAATATTATGTAGATAATAGACAATATGCATCAAACAAATATGTAGACGATAATCAATAGACAAATATGAAAACATTTATATCAAAGAGAATGAGAGAATATTTAATATACAACAGTTACCTAGATTGGTCTTTTAAATAAGGATAACTCGTAGTTATGATGAATACGTGGGAGCAAACTGAAAAATAAAGAAAATAATTATTATTCCAGCTCGTTTTTTTTCAGTTTTGATTTGATGGGCCCCGAAGAACAAAATAGATCAAATTTTTAGGTAGAGTTGGAAAATCTGTTGTAATCCTACTGGAGGCCTACGATTGGATTATTGCGGAGATTAATGGATACAGAACGGAAGAGGAGGAACGGACAACCATACCATCATACCAATCATGAAATCATTATGAACAACAAAGAGTGCTGCAGGCCAAAGATGAATGTATGAAACGTTCTCTGATTCAATGTAATATACAAATACTGATGCAAATACAATGATGCTAAAACGAATGCTTGCAAATATATTTGAAGAGAAATAATAGGAAATTTGATAAGTGCTGAGGTTACAATCAATGCCTGAAAACTAATACATGGCATCGAGATGAAGTGAAAAATATTGATGCAAAGACAAATGCCTGTGAAAAATACTGTGATGCTAAGACGATTGTCAAGATGAATTTCTGAAGCATCATTACATGCGAGAAACACGGCTTGAAAAATGCAATGATCGTAAAACGAATACTTGATATCAATAGCAAAGCCGGAAAAGACAATGCCTCAAAAGTGCTATTACCTAAAGGACTGAAAAAAGCTATGATATTGAGATGAATGTAAGAAAGAGTGGTTGCACTGATCTGTAGCTAGCAATATTTATCCAAACTTTATAATAACACGAACTAGAACTTTATTAACAGAACACATTTAAGTACTTCTTATCAAACAGTTGTTGAATTGTAATCAATAATTATGGAGATGCACTTAACACCACGGTGGTGTTACGGTGAATACCTGAAAATTGCTGAAACATGCTAGCATATGTGAGCTGAAAATCCCTAGATAAATACTTGAATTTTCCTCAGATACAAAGACAGCTGCTGTCTAAGGATAGGAGTGGTAACCAGTAGATAAATCATAGCAATCATAAACGAGCTTTATTAGTAAATAGTAAATAGTTTAATAGCTAGTGAATTGCTGCTGTGCCCGTAGAACTGTGACTGGGGTTTCTAATACATTGATTACCAGTCCAAGCGTTTCATTGTTGTCTGTTAGGGGCTGCAGATTGTTGATGGGACGGGGGTAACGTGGTTGTGTGCCTCGGTGGCGTGTGCAAGCAATAAACATTTAGGGGACGACGGAGTGCGAGTTGAAAGGGGTTAGAGTTCCTTCGCAAACCTCCGGACATAGGCAGTGAATTAACTCCAAGAACTCGAGATAAAGCTGAGAAGAGCCCTAAACGGGATCCATGGGGGATTGCGGTTCACGATGAACAGACTCCCGAAACCTCGGGTTTCGAGCTCCAGCAATGCTTCACTAATGAGAGGCAGCAATCAACTCCGAAACGCCGGCGTTTACTCGGACGCAAAAAGGGCAAAAGGGGGAGAAAAGTACCGAGATTTGAATAAGGAGCCACCGCTGGCAACGGAAGTTTTGATAAGCACCTACCAACAACAAGGGGGCCTTTAACTTGGTAAGTCCCCAGACCCCTTTTTAAAAGAAAAGACTCCAAAGGATATTTACATATCCACTCAAACGAAGTTTAGTCTTCACGCAAGACATATCAGAGGAGGACCTGGGATCGTAGAGTAAACAACGCAATTTTAACTTTGTCAGCTTCAAATCTCCCAACCAGAACATGGGCTGGTTGCTCAACAAATCTGGGAAATCCCATTTTTCACATTTATGTAATATAAATATTTTAACTAAGTATCTATAATTAGGATATACTTATGAACGAATTCGAAGAATCTGTTCGTTCCTAGAACGATCTTACTTTCACTCATGGGAAAGAAGGTCCACAAGAAATACACTGTTTTTCCGTTTAGACCTTTATTTATTGAGATCGTCCACAAGAATGTGGTTCCTTTGCCACATATATTATTTGTTTTTCCCAACATTTTGCACTCTTTGCACTTCTATGGAAACACGGGGATCGGCTGGCTCAATTTTCGTCGGATATACCGGGAGAATTAGAAAAAACTTCAAGCGGTAACCCCCGAATTCTTCAAAACCTATTTCCACTCCGCAAAGTTTGGTAAACTCTTGGAGCCATTACGATTGATTCAGTTTTTTATGATAATTCGCAAAAACTACTCACCATAGTTGAGTGCGAGTGGCGCCAAATTTCTCAGAATTGAACACACTTAATTAAAAACGAGTTCCACTATCTGCTTTACAAGCAGATACCATGTTACATGGATATGTCTTTGATTGGGGATTTCATAACGGTTGTCCTCGAGAGTTGTAAACAAATCCTTTAACTTTGGACTGTAGGCAACGAAATGTAGGATAAAGAATTTATTCTATTATTCTTGGAGACACAATAAGCATACTATACATACTATTAAAGTTATTTCTCCAATACAGGCGCTATCATTTTCATGTTCATGATAGCCTGATTTTTCATTAATAAATGAAATTATATCATTTATTGTTTTATTTGATAACGTTTCGTTCTCTTACTGAGGACATCTTCAGATCTTGCTTTCTTGACATTGAGTTGACTTGGTGAGCCACTGTTTGATTTGACAAATCCGTTATATTCGGATGTTTATAAATTTTTTCCTGGACACACCAAGATCTGAAGATGTCCTCAGTAAGAGGACGAAACGTTATCAAATAAAACAATAAATGAAATAATTTCATTTATTTTCCCTGGGCCGCATCCCGACTAATTCCAACAAAACAACGGTTTAGAAATGTTGAAAATAACTGTGGAGAGAAGCCACTAGAATGAGTTGTTGTTAACAGTCGACTGTTGTCAAGAAGATGAAAATGTTTCAAATTGTGACATATTTTTTGCGTCACGAAAATTTTTGGTTGACCCCCCAGAGCAAAGACATATCCATGTCAAAATATAAAATGAAAGTGAGGGTAATGTTCGGGTGTAATTTCATCTTAATGGTGTTTACCAATTCTGAAATGTTAGCGATCACAAAGGGAACGACAGACCTTCCCGAAAAACAAGTGTGGAATGGGGTCACCCGACCGCGTATCGTAATGGTTCAATTCACCCATTCAGGGGTTCCGATTCTGCCAGCTCTTTAATGGCCCCCAGTGGTACCACTTCTCACATAATAGCCGGTCAACTATCGAAAATAGGACGCCGTGCGGGCGGCAGGTTATGAACCCTGGCGAATAAAACCGGAGATAGCACAAGGTAATAAAAACAGCAGGAAGTGAGCTCCCGGCAGCAATACAGACTGAATGAGAGGTTGTAACGGGAAACCCACAAAACCGAAGCGAAACAATGAATCTCAGATAGGACAGAGCCAGGGGTGGCTTGGGATGGGACCGCCATTGAAAGCGTTTTTCGCGCCCGGGACCCCTCACTTGAGAATAACAGGCGAACGTAAATGCGGACGATTTCGAGAATTTAGTGCCCTTTTTGAACACAATCGTCAAAACACAGGCGGAGTCGGAAAGCAATCGAAATACGGTTAACACAAATTGCGAGGACATGCACGACAGAAGTTCGTTACTACATTCGTTATGAACGGGAAAAGTATACAGCCATTGATCGTGAGGGAAGGGTCATGAAACATACACAAAGGATACGTGGAACTTTAGCATTGCAAGTTATTATACTAGGTATTTTGTTTATTTATTGATATTTATTCATTATTGATTTTATTTATATTATTAATATTTGCGAAGAAAAACTCTTCATAGATACCTTCGTAACAGACCAATATCTTGTTTGCAAAGTATTCACTAATATATTCACTATCTAATATATTGCACGATATTGGCATTCACTATCACGGAAGTAACTTATTTTTGCCGAACCTGTGGGTTGGGTTCGCTTCGTTTACATGCACATACTAAGCGAGAAAACTGAAATAGAATCAACGCAAATAACCTAGCTCAGCTTAACCCTGAATATGATCAGTCGTGTTGAAAACTTTTAGAATCTCGTTTCCGGTTTAAATTGAATAATAATAAGTTCCAGTCATGCAACATGACAATGTGAACAAATTTTTGGATAATTTTTCATCATATTTGACAAGTTGTTTTGGAATTGATATTTTTGTGTGACCAGAAATAATTTATTATTAAATAATTGCAAATAAAAAACATTTCTAAATATGACAAACATAAAGTCAGTTTGATAAACACTTTTAAAATTTAAAATTAAGTTTCTCCAATTTTTTAGCTCATTATATGAAATTTAACATGTTTTGCAATATGTTCTGTACATGTTTCTGCAAAATTTGGTGTACAATTTTTTTATGTTCTAGTAATATAGTTGATAACCTTTTGCTACTCAACAAACCCATTCCTTGTTTGAAAGCTCCATTTTTTTTGGCCCAAAAACGGAATTCTAATCTCAATCGTAAGGAGAGATCTTGTGGAATAACACAAACACAACCACACACATGCAAGCAAACCCACCGCTTCGCAAAGATATATATAAGTGTTAAGCTCCAGGAATTGTTCCAGTTTCAGAGTGCGTTAAAACGAATTTTCATGAAATGGAAATTGTTTTTTTTTTTTATTAAAAAATCTATGAATGTTCGCTAAAATGAAAGCAAAATTATGCACAAAATCACAAAGTTCGCACATACATATAATCATGCTGCACGGCACGAACTATTCAACTTTAAAACTAGTACATGAAATTATTGCTCATGTTAATAAAAAACCTAAAACAATACCGATTTCATGAAACATTAAAATTGACCTCTCCTAGCCAGTAGTTTCGATAAAACTTATTTCACAAACTCAAACAGCTAGAGAAGGGTAGAATAAGAGGAAGATTTCCCCAATTGTTTCCTACTTCTCCATTCATCTTTGTCTCAGACGACTTCCTTTTTTGTCATGTTACTTTTTCAAATTGATACAGATTTCGTTATTTCCACGAGAGGCACATTATCGGCTGCCCTTGATAACTTTCATAACGTACCTGCATGAAATAGAAAATAACCCCTCCGCGTTTCATCGGCAAAGGAAGCTATCAACCCACCGGGGCAACAACAATTACGCGCGACTTTGACACTTGAGGGAGCTTTTCCAAGCACCGGCCAAATTTATTATCCCGCCCCTCACATTTCGAAGGGGAGCCGGAATAGCGACGCCAGGGGATGATTTACCGTTCGGAAAAGCCAACAGATGACGCCTCGTGGCCTCCACATATTACTGTTTATTATAATGTCTACCTGGTGTTATTGCGCACCTTGACCTCCTAGTGATATATGATCCAGGGACCTAGCTCTTTTATTACTGTTAACGTTGCTAATAATACCAGCAGCCCTTTTCGCCCTTTCCTCCTGATTCTGGTTATAATTACTCTTTCTTCAAGCGTTTGCTGTAACTCCCCTCACCAACCACCTGTAATGTCGGGGGTTGTACCTCATTCGACTAGTCGGAATACGTAATGCAACGTATATTTGGTTTTCATTTTCCCGCCCAACAAATCCTCCTCTTTTTCTAACCTTTAAACTAGCAATATTCATTATTTTTCGCCAATGTTTGCTTCCATATTATCCTAACACTCTCTCAAAACACTTCATCTTCTGTAAAACCGGTTCTTGTTTGTTCAATTTCAACCTACCTTCAGGGTGCTCTTATTCTTGTAGTCGAAAGTGCAAAATAAGCTTTTGTGACGTCGTCGACTACCCTCAGGCCAAATTTATATTGAAAGGGATGCGATGAGACACTTGTTTTCATCAGAGCTTCTATTCTCCTCCAGTTTAGGAGCGCTAATGAAGTAAGTTAGCAGACAATTCCAGAAATATATCAAATTTTGCCAGGGCTGGCAAACGGGCTCAAAAACACATCCAAACAGTTATAGTTTCAATGAGTGGGATTTTCCTCAATGTTTGCTTTCAAGTTTGTTTTGTAGTCAAGTTTGTTTTCTTTTCTAATGGCTTTCATGTATACTAATATTTTCATTATTCAATTTATGCAATTTTAATGTCAATAAACAATACTACTACAACATTAGTTTCTAACATTTTTCTTGTACTACTGTCACGCTGGCGTCAAATGTTGATTTACGTACTAGGAAATTTGCATCATCCACATACTTTATACGATCTATACAACTTTTGAATTCACAACAATAACCTTCTACTTTAAATTCTAACTTACGGCTCACTTTGACCTCCTAGTGATATATGACCCAGGAACCAATGTAGCTCTTTTATTACTGCTAACGTTGCTAATAATACCAGCAGCTCTTTCCACCTCATCCTCCTGATTCTGGTTAATTACTCTTTCTTTGAGCGTTCGCCGCAACTTCCCTCGCCAACCACCTGTAATGGCCGGAGTTGTAACCCGTTTTACCACTTGGAATACGTAATTTCATCATATATTTGGTTTTCCTTTTCCCGAGCTACAAACTCACCTCTTTTTCTGACCGTTAAACTTGCTATAGTTCGTTTAATTTTCGCCCGTGTTTGTGTCTGCTATTATTGTTAACAATCCTCCTAAATACCGCATTTTCCGGGAAGTGTTTGTTCACTTTGAACACTATATTTTATATTATACATGAGAGCAGGAAGCTTTTATACGTGAAGAGCGATACTCAATACAGTACCGCTTGAAGTGCTCGTGCATTGATAACGTGATTAACGGAGCTTTAAATGTGATTATAAACATGTAAATTTGGTGAGAAATTAGTTTCTTACAATTTTAAGACGTAAGTGACCTTATTTTTGCATGAATATAGGTTTATATCATCTGGCAACATGAAGACTGTAGGGAACTCCAATCGAAAATGATTAGGATTAATGATTATGCAAGAACATACTTACAAGAATAAATGTATGAAATAATCGTTTAGCGAGGTTTTTGGTGGTGTTATGTTTTTCAGTTACCTACGATGCTTTCATTTCTGTTTTTCAGTGGTTAAAAACTTCAACATCCTATTTAAACGAATGCATATGTAATTTTAATCAGTTTTCAGCTTTCCTATTTTCCATTTTGACGTAATACCGTGAATTATAAATTATGTTGCCATGCAAGGAAAGGTTAAGAACCCTAAGTTAACATCAGGAATGCTATTTGTTTACTTGGTTCATGGTGTCCACATAAAGTAACTATGTGCTGATAGTGAGTTAGGTGTGAGCCTGCTTTGTAGTACGCTGAATACTGGGAAGCCGTGAAAGAGGTAACTGAGACATTTGAAGAAGATCAGAGCAGGTATATAGGCTCTCTCTATCATCAAAGCTTATATGGGATTCGTTCAAAAACTGATCACCAGTCTTGAATTTCAGGGATTAGAACTCACTGAAACCGTCGATCTCATAGCAGACGCCCTCGAGATGGCCGAGAAGTGGCCAGAGAAAACTGGCCAATTGATGAAAGAGAAGTTCAAAACTGTATTAGAACGAAATCCTGGGTGGAAGGTTGCATGCAACTTTCTCAAATTTTGAAAGGTGAGACGATTGAAGACGATTATAACATCACCCCATCGGAACCAGCTCCCTTCAAGTATCTACCGTCGGTGTCAGCTGACGTAGAACGTTCATTCTCCTGTGTAAAAAGTTTACTCACGGACTTGAGGAAATCATTTACACCTGAGAACATTGAGAAGGTGCTTGTCATCCAATGTTACTGGAAAAATTAGTTTAGGTCTCCATAGATGATTTGTAAATTATTTATACGTTCTTAAATGTCAATTGATGGTGAATTTTGTAAATATCATAATAACAAATAGTATACATCTATTTTTGAAAGATTTTTCAACCATTTCCAGTGCTTTTAGAATGAGCATAATGATGCCCATATGTGATGGGGTTTCGAGTATGTAAAAGCAAAAATAAGGGATTGAACGAACATATATGGAGGTTTTATTGAGCATATAGATTCGAGCATCAATACTTATGTCAGAGCGCAATTTTAGTCATGGTTTGCGCTGTATCACTGCAAATATCTAGTTTATAATCGAAAATATACAATCAAATGGTGGGGTGTCAACTTGAGACGGCAAAGGTAATTAAGTTTGCTAATTATGAATGGATGCAACTTGGTCCCTATCGATGGTTAATATTTGTACTTAATTGTTCGTAACTTGAGCGCAATGGGAATGTAATGATGAATAATCGATGAATTTGGTTCTATGGCTGATGTAATCGATGATTACCCCATTGTGCCTCCCCGAATCACAATGTTCTGGGCGAGGCCAATTGGTTCGGTTACTAAAATTATATCAACAGAGGGTGAGAGAGAGGCCAAAGGCTTCGACTTCAGCCATTGTGAGGATGTGATTGAGCCCCGAAGGTATAAAGAGTGTAAACATCCGGGGGTAGCAACTTGATGACGGATGTTACCTCACGCAATCAGTTCCAGGAGACGGTTAAGGGGGGGAAAGACGCGGTTTCGGGCGTCAGGCCGGGTCCGGTAAATAGATCCAGGTCTCTCCGGGGAACCTTTAAGCAAAGAGATCCATTCGGCCCTCCTGACGGCGAAGTCACTTTCAAAGGCTCCGAAGGACAGCCTAAAGCTGTTAGCTTTCCTCTTAATTCATCAATCTTGTTGTCCAAACAGACCCCCGCTGGTCCTCGTCCAAGACTGCCAAGAGGCTAAGCTTATGTTGCGTTCATTCCCTCCCGCAGATGTGGCCGTCCAGCGACGGGACGTTCACTGCTTTCCAGTCAACCAAGTGATCAACCTTGCGATCAGTTTTGAACACCAAACAATTTCTTTTGCAGAAATTCAAACATAATTAAGTCATTCCAACGCTCCGAAAATTGCAGTGATACATTTTCAAAGTTTTGTAAAAGATGTACAGGGTGTCCCAAAAATACGCACTCCCCCCTAACTTTCCCCCTCAATTTTAGAGATATCAAAGAGAAAGTCGTAGCGCTTGATAATAAGTTTTGAACAAATAAAAATCAGAAAATAAATCAAAAAGTTGAGTATTGTATAGTTCGATAACAAATTCTTCATTTTTCAAGTAATGACATTCCATTTTAAAGATTTTTTTTAGTGCTGAAAACGAAGGTGAAACCAGAATTTATTGCAATATGTTATAACGTTACCGGATTGAAGCTGATGAATCATGAAGAAGCGCCCTTTTTTCTAAAAGTACCAATCTTTAGAACCCCAAAACTACCCTTTTGGTAGTACAGCAACTTTTGGATTTGCTTAAAACTTAGGCAACCCCACCCCAAATCAGGCACCCCAAAAACGCTCTCCAACTTTCACTACTTTTATCTCAAAAATTGTGGAAAAAAGTAAGGAGGGGGAGGGGTTATTTCGGGACACCCTGTGTGTACTGTATACGGGTGTCTCACGAATTATGCCCCACCAGTTAATCTGCGTCAATACACGTGTTGAAAAACCAAGAAATGGTATTCCACATATTTTTATGGGGAATTCCATGAACAAATTATTCATTATTCGAAATTTTGACTTTGCGAAAACGAGGAAAATCATGCGCAAATAGAGCACAAATTGAGAAATATCGAGGTTTTGAGGATGTTCAGTTACCACGTGTGATACATGATTTTGGGTTGTTTCTTCACGATAGCGCGCATTAATGTTCATTCAATGATATTCACAATACAGATTCGGAAAAATACCGAAAATACAGTCAGAATTACACATTTTCCCACTCATTTCTGCATAGCGCAAAGCTTACTAAAAGTTAGCATTGCCATCATATTAAACGAACATCATTACATAATTCAGCGTGAAACAATACTCCAAAATCATGTATCACACGTGGTAACGGAATATATTTAAAAAACTCGACATTTTTGCGAGACTGTACTGCTTTTGGCGCACTGAAAAATTCAAGTGAAGGATCATTTATACATGCAATTCTGTGTAGAATCCAAATGTGCAAAATAAAATGCCGGTTCCAATTGGGAAAACAAATCTGGCGTTGATTGCTCATGGTCGCGGAATTACGCGGCGCGCAAAATCGACAAGGTAGAATATCTTGCCAAAAAGTATGGGGGATACAATTTTTGGGTTAATTAACTCGTATAATGACGGAGATAATCCACTGCTGAATAATTTGTGAGGCCCCATAAATACACATTTGTATTGTATGTATAAATGTACATATATACACAGAAAGGTTCCACAACTTTTACAGGATTTTCCATGCGTTTTCATGAAACGCAATACAATTTACAAATGTTTACATTTAATTCTGGATCGACACGCATGATTATTATGAGTGGTGCACTTCTACATCACGTCTACGCCGCCCGTCCATTCGTCACCTCGTACATACACGTATGTGTGAGTAGGGCTTCGGGTGCATGGCTCCTCAAAAATTGAATAATTTCTGAAGCCAATACTTTAGATACTGTGAATATTAAATAACGGAAATAGTCTCAATAATACCAGAAGCAGCCTTGGATGGCTTCATGATCGTGAATGGTCGTTCCAAATTACGAAACACCAGTAGAATATTACCAACGTAAGCCGAGCAATTTCATCCATCCCGCGTCTTCCTGTCCGAATTGATAGATGAACATCCGCTTCGAGTTAATTGCTTCCGGAAGAGGGACTCCGGGAAGAGGATTATAAGCAGAAATCGTAAAAAAAAGGGAAAATTGTTTATCTTCAGCCAACGAGAACGGGAAAAAATTGTTCTTTTGTGGACGTCCTTCGAATGGTCGGGGAAATCATTCTAGGCATAGAGGGAGTGAGGGTGTGGGGAGGGAGAAGGAGGGGAGAGAGAGAGAGAGAGAGAGAGAGAGAGAGAGAGCACGGTTGGGGGTGGGGAACCGGAGAACAAAAGGGGTGTCAGGAAAAGATATTAAACCTCGACCCTTCCGCAGCTTCGATTTCGATATGGGCCGGATTAATCGGATCGGCAGACTATTGAATCGAAATGTGAGCGAATCCCTCACAAAACGATGGATTATGTTTCATAAGGGATTTAAGAGTGAAAGGGTTTTCACCGGTTCAAATTTCTCTGGTAAAAAACTTAGTAAGTCAAATGGAAGATTCAGTACACTGGAAGCGTCAATGTTGCCAAGGTGGAGATATGAGTTCGCTAGAGTAGTCTCGTATGGGAAACTGTCACGAGTGCGAAACCCTCAACTTATTTCACTCAAACTTGGCGTAGACATGTACGCGAAATATTAAATTAAATGGGGAATTTCATTTGAAAACTGAATCAAGTAAAAGCTAATAAATGAACGTATAAAGCTCTCTGATAACTGAGGGGGTAAGGGTACTCAGAAACTCATCGAAAGAAAACTCATCAGAAAATAATAAAATCGAGATTTTGATCGGTTTTTTGGTTTTTACTCATCAAAACTCCATGTATGTACAAGCAACTCATCGAAAAATTGCGTCAACTCAATTTATTCGTATAATTTAAGTTATGAGTTAATATTTATTTTGCACTTGCATTAGTTTTTAATTTATTATTCCTGGTGTACAATTCCGTTGGGACATTCCTCGAAAACTTGCTTCAGGAAACACTTCAAAATTAAGATACTAATCTTCATGTCCAGCTAATCTGAATTTTTACGAAGGGATCGACGACTGATCCAAGCATAAACTGGTCTTTGTAAAATCTCTTCAAGAGAGGTTGTAGACGAGCTTTCAATGGCTTTCCCCTTACCACTTTTCGTTTAGTTCCTGCAGATATCAGGAAGCTCATCGAAAATAATTTTTATCCTTCCAATTAATATATTAATGTTTGATTCCATATTTTTGAAGACTTTCCTAACAAAAAACCATTCAGTTTTGACTAGTATCCCACTCTATGAGAAAACTATTCACATCGCTCGAGTAAATATTTTTGATGAGTTTCCTTTTGACGAGTTTGTACCTCCAGTTACATTTGATAATATCCTTTTTGAAATTAACACTAATTTATTTATTTATTAGTAATATCGTGATTATTTATAATAATATTGTATGTAATATACCTACTACGAAAATTTCGTTACCACATTGCAGGACTAAAGGCCGAGTGGTGATCAAGCTTTTAGGGAACATTAAGGACCTAATTCCTGGAAATTTCACAGAAATTGGACAAAACGTTTCAATATCTATCTTGTGATAACAAATTTTACACTCACGCCGTAAAAAATGTCACAACCGTACCCACATCAAAAAATGCCACACCGTATCCAATCGTAATGTAATTCATGACCATCTTGAAACCATTCCTCAAAAACCTTTAAACAAACAGTGGCTACTTGTAAATTTTTGTAAGATAAAACATTTGGTGGAATTCATGCTTACGTTAGCTTCAGATGATTAGACGATAGTGAAAATGACATGGGTCCTTCTAGAATAATAAAAAGGAATCTCGTACATCGTACGCTAGACTTTAAAGTTTTCCAGATTACATAATGGTTTTGTACGGAATAGAGTCGCGAGTGCACCTCTACTTCTAACTCGGCATAGTCAAATACTTACACAATTTTGAATGCCATAGGACATTTTATTTGCTAAAATTAATTTTGAAAGTAATTGGTATTGTAAGAAATGTACATGATGATGAAACTCACATGAGACCTCCCAACAATATTGAAAGAAACAATAAATTCTTGAATATCGTTCGCTAGGCAGTTTTACGTTTGCTAGAGTAAATAACGGTTCTATATGGAGTGGTCTCGATTTCAAAACTCACTATTACAATCTTACTTGGCGTGAATATACAATTATATTTGAAAACTGAATAAAGAACACGCAAATAAATTAATACAACACTTGCTAATAATAAAGGTTTTTCTTATCTCAGACCATTCGCGTTTCACAGTTGCCCAATATATTGAGGATATAATTGTTTTCTTTACACGTTTCATACAATACAGGGTGTTCCAGTCTAGCCCCCCCCCCCCCCCACCCTCCACCATTGGATTTTTTCTTATATAAATTCAATTGTAAAATTAAATCCAATCGTTCTTATGAAATTCAGTTATGAAAACAACAGACTCCAGTTCGGAGTTATTCATTCATCATCGAAAAGGGTAAGCCCAATTACACATTTTTTGCATAAACACGGCAAGGCACATATTCTGTTAATAACATTCGGACCCAATAAGATATTGATATGATCCAGTATAACTTAGAGCAAATATCTATCAATATTTGTTCGGTAGTATACATTCAACTTATCAGCAACCAGGGAAAGGATTTCTCTCCACATTTATAGGAATTTACAGACACTCCACAAACACAATGAAAGAAGATGAGAATATTCAGGCAGAATGCTCTCAAGTCGTATCGATTTTATAACGTTATCGGGACCCGCGTTGTAGGAGATGATAGCTAACGTTTCGTAAAGAGGGAACCGACGCTGGTAGATTGCTATAGGGGCGGCGTTGCGGCGGCCGTAAAACCTTCGAAGGTCCTCAAAAAGAGATGAAATACAACTTTTATTTTTACGACGTGATTCTTCTCCCTTCTACATTTTTTTCCCTACTCCCAAATCAAATTTCGACCTTATTTACATCTTCCGTCACGGGAAATGCGGATATCTCGGTTCATTTATCACCTTTGACGGGAGGAGGCATTGACGATAAAAAATGGTTTTCTTCGCCGCGAACGTCTGCGTGTTTGTGAAAACGGTAAACGATCCGGCAATCCGGTTCTTCTGCTTGGAGTACTTCTTCATGGAGTTTCTGATTATTTGATTCACCGAATGCAAAATAAACGACTGAGTTATGTAGCAACACCATATCAACGAATTTTCAATGTACTAATCTCATTGACAAATAATATACCATTAAAAAGTATGTCCAGTTAGGTGTGGCACATAGCTTCTTCCTAACGGTTATATGAATGTATGAATGTGTTCTTTCGCAGATGACACGGCTATGGCGGTAATTGGAGATTACTGGGGTGTAGTGGTGCTGAAAGCTGCTAACACTCTTGCTGCTTTGCAGAAGTGGTTAAAACAAACTTACGCTTAATCTTGAGGAAACTCATTTTGTCGCGTTTTCCGCGAGGCCCTCTTTAGTTGCTGATATTCAAAGTATTATTTTCCATATGCAGGAAGGTTGTCAAACAAATTGTTATTGTACCTCAATCAATCAAGCTGAGCAGGTAAAATACTTGGGTTGTATTATTGACCTACATATGATGACCTATTGACTTTTTATGATGACTTGGGATAAGTATATCAAATCAAAAATTAAACTGTTAAACCCTATCTTGCTAGAAGTCCAAAATTATATGACTTAAGCGTTCAAAAGATTACTTTGTAATGCATTCATTTTAGCGAATGCCATTTATGTTATAGTGGCATGGGGTTTTAAATTTTAAACATAGATAAATCTATTTCGAGCCTTTTCCTCCACTATGACGCCCCACCCGTGCTTTCTGAAAGCCACTGGAATGTGATGGAAATATGGATAGTCCTACTTTCCGTTTCCTGGAACTGCCGTCCCATAGGTCATACCTGGAGCATTTCGGCTTCCAGGTCATCCTCTGTGTTTTGCAGGAAATTGTCTCTTTCCTTGGAAGGGGTAATTACTCTAATCCGGCACCTCCTTGTCAAAGCTGGTAAACAACATTTACAGAAATTCCGAACAACGAAAAACCTAACAGGTAGTCTTATTAATTACTACTTTTGTCTCAAATTAATAATCTTTATTGTATTAAATTTTCTAGCTCAATTTTAAATGAAGCTACAAGGAGTCACCATGAAAACAAATACCGACCTGCCTACATGGTATTTATGCACCCTGATCAGCTCAATGAGTTGTTAGGTTAAATGATGATTTAAACATGTTGGTTATTTTAATAATATTCTATTAATTAAAATTTGAGTAGGCAGCATGAGGGGTTCACGAAATTATTATTTCAACGTCTGACCTTCTTGTTAAAATTTTAGTAAAACAGAGCTTCATTCTCATATAACTACTGATCTTCTTTGGATGATTCATATAAACGTGTTGTGGTAAATATGATAGTAAATGTGCGTGTACATGATTGAGCGGCCCTTGGAAATCGCCGGTGTCATTACATTGGTCGACTGACTTCGAAGGTTTCACGATATTTACTCGGGTCGAGCGATTACCTTCTCGCCGTGTTAATTTGAAAGCCAGCTGATGAGCCAACTGTCGAGGTCGGGAGGTCCTTTGTTAACACCGTTAACGAAATTGCCCTCGGAGAGAAACCCGTCTAATTGATTGGGGTCGGGACCCAAGCGGTTAGCTGGCATCAATGACAGAGGTTTCCAAGGAAGGAAGAGCGCGATTTGTGGCTTCGCTGCCGGATCAAGTGTTACCGAGCGTAAATAAAAAAAAAGAAGTCCCCTTCCCTGGAGTGACGTCATTGTCTTCTACTGGCTCAACCGTCTGATTTACGGGCAGGATATCTGCGCGGTGATAACACGAGGAAAAGGTTTCACCCTCCAATTTGTCCATAGTTGGACGAGGTTCGTAGGGTGGCTTCGTTGTCGGGGTAAGGGACCTACCCCAAAAGGAAAAATAGCAATTACGATTCGATGAGAATCGGGGGGAGTGGGACGACCCCAAGCACATGCCTTTCCCTATCTCTTCGTGGGGGGTCTCCGATGCGTTATCAGAAGTCCTGGATTCGCTACGGCCGAACAGAACTAAAGTTGGGACTCAATGATATGGGAGCGAATGGTGTTTCAATGTTAATGTCCTGGGGTTATGGGATAACATTTGGACGATAAATATCGTCCCTGTTGGGCCTTCTGACCGCAACATTCATTTTATGGTTCAAATGACGATATCTCAGCATCATGTATAATGTTATACAATGGATGTACAATCTAATCTTTGTGAAATTTATAAACTAATAAAATAAAAGTTTAATGAGCTTTTGGACTCCAGAGTACACTACGAAAATTAGTTCAAACAAACCAATTCAACAAAATTGGAATCAATCAATAAATATCAATCAAATAGATTTCAATCCTTCCGCCTGTCATATTTTTGTTATATTTTCCCATATACATACATATCCATATTTATCAAATACATATGGATAATTCTTCAAGACCACATTCCTCAGTATTAAAAGGAAATCCACTCCATATTCTGTCACCCTAAAACAGCTTAGGTTGAACAGAGATATGACTGAAAACCGAAACAATCCACTTTTCAACTTAACATGGAACTTGTTCGAATAACTATGCATGAAATTATGGTTTATCACTTTCTATAATAAACGCTTGTGATAGACCCCAAAATAAAGTTTAACCTCCTGGAAATTCGTTGGGTTTACGTTTCATGAAACATGATTTCTGAAAATCGAAGAAAAAAATGTCGCCCAAATGTTTTCTCCAAAAGTGCGCACTATGTAATCATACAGCAGTCTATGGTGGGTGCATTATCTAATAAAATATAATTATTCGTACATAGATGTAGGCATCTACTGAGACGAAATTAAAGGAATTACATAAACAAAATACCTTCCTCAGCATATTACAATGGTCCATCAGAATCATTAGAATCCAACTACAAACTAATGAGATAAAATAAAACTTCTAGATTGTTCCGTGAATACTAAACTACAGTTATAACAAATTCGACTTTTGAAAAGCGAATTTATTTGAAATTATACCAGTTTGTTCTACCGTCGTCGTTTATAAGGCGATATTAAGGGCTCTTGTTGGCATTATTTAAAGAAGAAAAATGAATATCCTGAAAAATGTGCTTAAATTTTAATAATATTTGCTAAAATAAATCGATAAAAGCAGTTTAAAAACATTAATTGTAGGATACTATTTAGGAACAAAGTTTTTTTTTCGCCATGAAATTGGTAGTAAAATATTCCTTTGTTTTTGAGCATAAGATTGGTAGTTAGCAGTTACTTAGAACTCAACGAACGCAAATTTCAATACATTTTGACATAAACTACTAAAACTGACGAAAAGCCGCTCATACGATCTTGCTGCACCACAGAACCTTTTTTTTTTTTTTAATATTCGCTATTTAGAATGTATGCATCTTAAAACGTAAACCAACCGATGGTTGATTACAAAGGGTCATTATTGAAAATATTAAACACAAAGCAAGAGGTGATGATACAAAAAATTTAAACATTTTTAATAGAAATAATCTGAACACAAACGATAATTTGCGACATGCAATTGGAAACCGTAAGCTCATTTCACCATTTTGTTTGATTCTTCCGTTCATATTAACGGATTTGAAATACATCAGAGGTGGTAACACGAAACTCATGCTCTGGTTTATAATTTGATTATTTGATTTCGTGATTGAAGGGCGGATTCCGGCGCCGCCCGCACGACAGCGCGGCGCGGTTTCCGCGTAATTAGCGGGACGCGGGCCCGACAATTATCGTCGAATCAATCAATTCCTCGTTGACTCGCATGTTTCGAGAAAATTAGACATTTCCCTCCCGAGAACGAAAAGCGGCAACGAAAGCGGGTTTCCTATCGTAGCAGTAGAATCAGCGCTATTGTGTAGAACTACCGCATATTGTTTTCCACTCCATATTGTTTCATCCCACTGAGTTCACACCAAGCGACATCATTGATTTAGGAGTGTCTCGCCGCAGTACGGAACGAGGCACAACTTGCGCTATTGTACCAATTCTATGAACTATTTACGGACATAGTAGTCTCAACATTTACACCTCGGATAATTTTCTCCTGAATGACCAACGATTTAGAATATGTTCTCACGAATTAGATACTCTTTAGGCTGATGCAAGTCAGATCTGATAAATCCTCTCAGATGCGAGACTTCACACTAAAAGTTGAACGTACACACAATCCAATTTCCAGACTTAAAACATGAAAGTTGCCAATCCTACCTACCAACCAAGTTACCTGAAGTACCTATCAACTAACTCTTCCAGTTTCAGAGAAGTCGACAGTGTTAAAAGAGACAAGCTGACGTTCAATAATTAGGTACATCTTGAACATCAGCATAATGTTTAATCACTTATTTCCCCTCTGGAATGCAGCACACAATTGTAAATATGTATTTTTTTCGGAACTTCATTTTATAGATGTATCTTTTTGATTTGCTTGTTTACCGTAGTGGTCGGTGAAATCATAATCTAGCCCCTTAACATTTTGGTTTTCTCACACTTCACACTTGCTAGGCCCAATGCAAGGTAAATAAATCTATAAAAGTATACCTAAAACTATATACCTAAAGGCAACTGACTAGGTTGCTAGGTGACTAGATAGCTGATAGTCAAAATCAGTGCCGAAAAATATTCGTAATAACGGTGATAAGGCGATAAGGGGATCCTGTAGTGGTAAATGGATAATTCAAAAGGTAGAGAGCGCTAGTTGTGCCACGGTTCCGTGCTGCGGCAGGACGCATCAATAATTTACTTGGAGATCGAGTTGGACACCTTGTCGAAGAATACATTGGGAGGTTCACTAAACTTCCTTGCTGCAGATTATGAAGATGAACGAGTCTCACCTTCCGAAAACGGTAGCAAAAGCAATTTAAGTAGTTCTACGTCAAGCATGGCATCATAGACAATCTCGTATCCATGCTTCATGACTATGTTCTACTTCTGTTGTTGAGACTTTTTACTTGAAATGTTATGCTTCGTCTCCTTTAGTATACTGGGCTTGTTTTGAGAGTAAATGTCCTACTGCGTGTTGCTCTGGCGCAGGTCCAGCGACTGTAAGACGATCTTCCGACTTAAGAAAAGCGCTATTCGCTTAATTCAAGGACTGGGATGAAATGAGTCGTGCCAAGGTCATTAGCGAATCTTTGTCAAAAATGAAACTATTGCAATGACTCGCAAAATTTTTAAATAAAAATTTTTGAAAAATTTTTTCATTGAAATCCATAAGGCATCCTGAAACGATTTCTGAAACCAACACTGGAACTTGTGCTTAATCATCCGAAATCGTTTACATCCAGTAAAGACAGTAAAACAGTAAAGAGACACAAACTCCTCCCACCTCTACCAGATTGGCATCGTTGAGTAGTCGCCTTGCTCCAAAGTGTCCGGGTTGTTCAGGGTGGTACCCAGCCTCGATAGTTGGGTTTTTTCAACCATGAAGAAGAATGAAATCTATTCATTCGGAATAAATTTCGAGCGCTGCTTATTCATGGGATTAAAGAGGATATCTGTCAAGGCTGCCCTTCAAATTGACTGAAGGATGACTTCCGACTCCGGATTAACTCTACTTTAGTACCCCCGCGGTGGAACTGATAAATGACTTACAGATGTGCGAATTTATTGTTTATTTGGTTATTTATTGATTCAATGTTGGCTTTTGCATTATAATGAATTTGGTTTGACTACAAGTAAAAATGTCCGTGTCCCAAAAGTGCTCTACTTTAAATTTCAGCACAGATTAGCATCGTTGAGTAGTCACCTCGCTGCAAAGTGTCCGGGTTGTTCATGATACCCATCCTCAATAGTTGGGTTTTTTCTCTATTCATTCTGAATAAATTTTGGGAGCTGCTTATTCATGGGATTAAATACGATATAATATGTCAAGGCTGCCCTTCAAATTGTCTGGAGGATGACTTCCGACTACGGATTAACTCTACTTTAGTCCCCCCCCCCCGCGATGGAACGGACAAATGGCTTTCGGCAGTGTGAATTAATTGTTTATTTGGTTATTTATTTATTCAATGTTGACATTTGCATTATAATGAATTTGGTTTGACTACAAATAAAAATGTCCGTGTCCCAAAAATGCTCTATTTTAAATTTCAGCACAGATTAGCATCGTTGACTAGTCGCCTTGCTGCAAAGTGTCCGGGTTGTCCAGGGTGGTACCCAGCCTCAATAGTTGGGGTTTTACAACAAAGGAGAATCTATTCATTCTGAATAAATTTTGAGCGCTGCTTATTCAAGGGATTAAATAGGATATCTGTCAAGGCTGCTCTTCAAATTGTCTGGAGGATGACTTCCGACTCCGGATTAACTCTACTTTAGTACCCCCGCGGTGGAACTGATAAATGACTTACAGATGTGCGAATTTATTGTTTATTTGGTTATTTATTGATTCAATGTTGGCTTTTGCATTATAATGAATTTGGTTTGACTACAAATAAAAATGTCCGTGTCCCAAAAATGCTCTATTTTAAATTTCAGCACAGATTAGCATCGTTGACTAGTCGCCTTGCTGCAAAGTGTCCGGGTTGTCCAGGGTGGTACCCAGCCTCAATAGTTGGGGTTTTACAACAAAGGAAAGATCTCTATTCATTCTGAATAAATTTTGAGCGCTGCTTATTCATGGGATTAAAGAGGATATCTGTCAAGGCTGCCCTTCAAATTGACTGGAGGATGACTTCCGACTCCGGATTAACTCTACTTTAGTCCCCCGCGGTAGAACGGACAAGTGGCTTTCAGTAGTGCGAATTGAGGACGAAAACGAGTACGTTTCCACGCAGTAACAATCCGAGCCCACAACAGAGACCTCATTTCCCGAACCACCGGCTCATTTTCTTCCTCCGCCGGCCTGCAGCTTTGCCAAATCCCATCCTCGCACCCTTTCCGACCGCCCGCGAAATCCCACGAGCATAAGAGATGAGCTCCGATCAAGTGAAAGGGTGAAAGCTTTCCGCGGTGAAAGGGCCGGTAGTCGCTAATCAGGGAGGTGCAGCTGCCGCCTTTTCAAAAGCTCCCCGAGCGTTGGGCGGAGTGAGCGGGGACCCGGTCGTAGTTATTCCATAAATCTGGATCAGTGGAACAATAGCTTCGAGGGCGACAGATGTGTTGGCATAACATATTGGCTTTTCCACGCGTTTCCCGTCCCCTAACCCCCCCCCCCCCCCAACACCCTTCAACCCCTCACTTTCAAATATGTGGAAATGGTATTCATATCTGAAAGGATTCTCGTCTTATCGGCTTCTCTTGTTATTGAAAGACACTTGCCTTTACTAAATCCCAGCACTCAGTAATGGATTACGCTTACATTGGATGTTATAAAATTACATTGATGTTGAAATTGATGTGAACAGAGTGTACTGCAATGGTGCTAACAGAAAATGATGTGATGAAAGCTCAAAACTAAAAGCCAGGAGAACTAAATCACTCGCGGCGAAGTTGTGGAAACCCACTCCAAAAATGGAGTGAGTGAAGGCCTTTATCTATTATTGAACTTGCTATTGTTTGTTACTGACGATGACTTAACCGTCAAATCTATTCAACTTTAACTCTTTATTTTTTGTGGAAATACTTTTTTTTTTTTTTTTTTTTTTTTTTTAAAGCCAGGCGGTGAATAATTTATTTGTTCCTTGTTCCTAATTCCTTGTTTTTGAATTTTAGTGCTAGGCTCAAAAAGCCCAAAGCCAAAAAGCAAGGAGTGAGGGGGGAGGGGGGATCCAGGGGGCTAGGCCTGAAGAGTTTCACAATCATTCGCAATCATTTTTTTCCCCCGCTAATAATGTATTCCCTCCAAACCACTTCGAAATATAAGAATCGGCATTCATATTTTTTATTTACAAGTAAATTTACAAAATTAAATAAACTATTTAGTAGAGTTAAAAAAAAAAAAAAAAAAATTATTTGGCAGTGCTGAAAAATATGTAAATTACAATAACAACTGAACGAAATAACAAATTGTCGCAGAGATGTTAACATTGTTCTCAGTGTACACTTTAATTTCATATAAACATAGAATATATTTTTATGGAGAACATGTTGCCATAGTTGTCATCTAACTACGGCACGTGACGGCAACACGAAAAAATGACCCGTAACAACGACATACACATAAATACTAGCAGGTGTCTGTGAGTAAGACGGTATGGCCAGTGGCAGCCCGGTTGATAACTATTCGATCCCTTCTTGGATCCACCTGGTGTTATCCCTAGGTTTACGTACACTGGGCGCGGCCGTGCGGGGGACACCGTGGAAAGCAAAAACTCTCTAATTGTAAACAAAATCGAAGACCTCGCACTCTGCGCGAGAGACGTGGAAAGTCGACAAACTAATCAAAACGTCAACATTACAAAGTATAAATTGTATTTTTAAGACGATAATAAAGCAACATAAAGAAATCAATCAGGAAGCATGTTAGGTAATTATGTAAGGTAAAGCTTGTTTTAGAAAATACGAGGGTGAGAAGAGAAGAATATTTTCTCATGGAGTTTATTGTATATAATTAAATTTTTTTATAACAATAAACTCATGGCACTTGGCAACTTTGGATCACTTGACAAAATAGGAGGCAGGCTTCATAATTGAGAATACAAGCATTTGAAGGAGAAGATTCAAACTACAAAATCCTTAACGATCTTTTGTGACGTGTATTAACATTTTACACGTAACGAATTTCTTTATGTACAGTTGAACCTGTAAAATTTTGTAACGCATTTTCGGGATATATTTATACGTCTTTCACCTCATATTTATGTACAGTAGAACCTAGAATACATTAGTAACGTAACTTTAGCGACACCTCTATACTTTTAACCTCGCTTATCGTGAAATATTGGGACACATTTATACTTTTTACACCTCATATTTATGTACAATAGAACCTAGAATCCATTCGTAGTGCAACTTATGTGACACCTTTATACTTTTAACCTCGCTTATCGTAGTCTGTCGACTACAAAAAAACTGCATAAAAAAGTTATAAAAATTCAAAAATTTGTCAGTATGCCTTGCAAAATATTTCTGTGCTTATAAATAATTTGATAATAACTATGAAATTTTAATTTATTTAACATGAATATGGTACAATAATTCAAGAAAATTTGTTCACACGGTTTTGCCGGATGAGTTGCTCGTTTTTTGTAATAAATAAATAAATAACAATTATTATATAACAATTAACAATATTATATAACATTTTTTTAATAATAAATAGTTTCCCTAAGAAGTGCCTTAAGAAGAGGTGGGTGATTGCAATTTTGTGGTGCCGTTAAATTCAGCAATATAACGGTAGTGGGCGCCTATCAAATCCCCCATCAGGCCATTGGCATTAAGGTGTACGTAAAAGCTCCGTCCTGATTTTAAAGCGAAATGTGGTCCTTAATGAAAATGTACTCCGCGCGGGGATGAGATCCCCGGAGGACCTAATTCGTTTATTTAGATAGAGGGGAATTAAAGAGCCTTTTCCGATGACCTAATCATCCGGAAGTTATTCGAGAAGCCTATTAAAAGAGGAAGTTGACGGAAGCCCAAGTTATTTCCTGCGGATGAAGTTTAAGAGTCGCTTTAAAAAGGTATAAGGTAAAGTTGGAGGTAATTGACGTTTTGGCGAAAGAAAGTGGAAAACTCCAAACGATGAGATGATGGAAAAGAAATTTGACTCCAATTTTCCAAGGCTTAGGACTTGACCTCAATCTCGCCTACTCAAAACGAATATTGGTGGCTTTTGACCAATGGAAAAATTACTTATTCGTTTTGTCGGAGACAGGCCAGATCCTGATTTGAATCTATGCATAACAAGTGGAATCCAATGAACACTTCTTGGATACCCTTGGGGAGATTTTTGTCCTTAGTTTATAATTCCGATAGATAACTCTACTGTTTTGCCGTTTGCCGCAGTAGTTTATGCGTAGTAAAAGAAATGCGGAGAAGGACTTGTTTCAACAAATATTGCAGGACATATTATCCTGGTCTCCAAAGTCTCAAATTTAAGCATAATTTTATTGTATTTTTTAATTACCACTTTTTAAACATACAAATATCATATTCATGTGTACACTAATTAGAACAATATTTTCCGTTACAGTCTCTTACATTTCGGAATGTCGAGACACTATGTCCTCACATTCTGTGAGGTCGAACAATGCAGAAGATCCTGAACATTCAGATCGAAATCCGTCAGAAATGCCTAAAATAAAGTTCCAGTCATGCAGCATGATCGTATGAGCGAGTTTTCATTATAAAATTTTGAATTTTATTGAAATTTGGCTCTTTCAGTAGAAAGAAATTGTTAAAACCTAATTTTATGGCAATCGAATCATACTAAATAGAATTTGCTCAGATCCGATCTCTCTCCAACCAGTGATCCTTGTGGCCTACATGGAGAAGACGTTGGTACGGAAATCCAAAGGATGTGGGTTCGATTCCCACATGGGACCCATTTTTCCTGCATTTAAATTCAGTTTCTTGTTTTCCTATTTCTAAATTAAATAGAACTTGGTGATTCAAAAAAAAGTTTTGGATTTTTAGATTTTTTTTTGCAGTTTTTATAGATTTTTCAGCAAATATTAATGAAATTTTAGTAATACATTCAACAATTTTTGGCTGTTTTTAGCCATTTTTAGTTATTTTTTAGTACATTTTTTGAAATTTGACCAATTTAATGTGCTCAAAAATTGTTGGCCAACGAACTCATCGTCTCCTTTGGAAAGCTCAATTTTTTGCGCAATAACGGAATTTTTATCTCAATCCTAAGGAGAGTTATTCTGGGATGACACACACACACACACTTATATACATACATACATATATATATATATATATATATATATGTGCATACATACGTGCATACATACATGAAAAAGCGTAAACTTTAGGAATCGTTTCAGAATGCCTCAAAACTGATTCAATGAAGAAACTTTTCATAAATTTTGATTTTAAAATGTTCTTCATTCTCTACGGTACCTCGAAAACTGTTTGAGTTAGAACAGTGTTTTTGTTCATGATTGATTTATGCCATATCAATGACTCGAATGATACTGCCTGGATCGTTACAGGTACAGCCGCCAGTAAATATTTCGTTGAGATCGGCGTCGGACTTTTCGCGCACTCCCCTTGTAAGTAACGATAGAGACCAAGAGTTTCTTAATATGAAATAATGTGTCAAAAATATAAATAATTTTTATGATTTTGTACATTTAGGAAGGTTACTAGTGCCGATTACCAAAAAATAACTCTACCTTGAGTAGTTGGGTCCTCTATAGTAGTCACGGCCGAGTTCGTAGGACAGCAACCTACGGCAGGACCTTCTAAAACTGGATAGTTGCCGCTCTTCCAGTGAAAACAGGACATTTGGCCAGTGCGATTTTCGACCGGACAGCTCGGTAAAAAACCGGACTGTTAGAGTCAAAACTGAACGCCTGGCAACCTCGATTACACTCGACGGAAACGAGCCAATAAACGCACGTCGGTATAAACAGTTAACAGCGTTCTGTCCATGACGTTTTGTTGAACAACCCTTCGCGAAACGTTTTTCGCGGCACCTTCCCAAACCACTGTTCCCACCTACGGGTCCTCTCAATGCGATATTTCTTTCCGTCCTCACTCCTTCCTCGAATGGCGCTCGCGGACTCGAATAACGCCAAAGCAAATGGCGCCTAAAAGGACCTCTTTCGAGGACCTTAAAAAAAAACCGCCCTTTTTTCCCTCCACAATGAAGTGGATAGAGCGGCTTTTTTCCAGTAGACCTCGATTTTATTTATCGCCGAGTTCCTCTTTCTAGAGCTTTTCGAGTCGAACCTTCCACGCGTCTTTACTCTCTTTTTTTTATTTTTTCGGAGTCTCGTCTCCTTTTTCTTCAGGCAAGCTCCTGCTTTGTTGTGGCTTCGCTTTCTTGAGCAAACTGAGCCTACCTGTGTCTGACTTTTTTCATCACCTATCTCAAGTTGAGTTCAGAATTTTGTTGTGTGATAGACTAGTGCTTGTTGCTTTTGTAAATTGCTGTTGTTTAACACTGCGGTGAAAAACTCAATATTTGCTTCTCGTTGAAGGAACGGAAGACGAAATTGCATCATTCTCATAAAACAACTGATTCGTTGTCTCAATTAAAAAACAAAAAAATTTAGCGAGTTGCACGCGTCCCATTCCAGCATAAAACGCTGCAAATTATTACAGAAAAGTTTATTGTTTATGTATTAGATAGCTCTTCATCGCAGATTGCTGGTCCTTAGAAAATTACCTATCAAACTGGGTCTATGGTGCATTATTGAAATATAACCAATGTCACCTACCAAAAGAAAATAAATGAATTAACTATAAAACATAAACAAATACAAAATATAAATTATAAAAAACCCTTGAAAGAAACTAGGAAGGAATTTAAGGAATATTTTTGCTAGGATCCGAACCCCAGCTACCCAACCCAAACAGCAGCCTCTTTCTCCACCACAGAACGAACGAACCATTGAACTAGCATTGGACAATCATCTTAGGTATATAGGTCTGGACTCTATATATTCCCTTATTCCCTTTATTACGGGAAACAAACGGATGAACGTAAAGCTGCGCGGATGGTCTCATTCGATTCATTGAACCAAATCGATCCATAAATTAAAAAATACCCTTTTATTTCAAATGTTTTCAAGATCTCAATTTTTCAATATTTCAGTCCTTACAAATTACCTTTGAGGTTACTGTGAGAGATACCGATATTGGCATACTCCCGGCTGATGTATGATTTTTGAGCTTAGTTTCACACAGTTCGGTCCAACAATTTCGAAGAAAAGCTTCGGACGGCTTCGGAACAGTGGATGGCAGATGACGGTCGGAGGGACGGATACTTTTTCTAACACGTATTACATAATTTTTTATTCTACGCACTGTAAATGATAAGCCAGTAATAATCAACCAAAAGGCGATTTTTCAGGAAATGAATGTCAGAAAATGGAAACTTGAAGTAACCTCGTAGCACAGATCCTTTCTCACAGTAGGTTTTTGCAACACATTCATCCATCCATATACACAAACATTTTAATGAAACGTAAAGTTGTGAGTTCAGATTATGTCTAGACCCAACTAGCAGAGAACATTTTGAAGAAATTCTTTTGGACCCATTGCAATAATTTTCGTTGACACTTCTGGTCAACTGAGTAAAGTAAATATCCTTTGAAAAGAAAATTCATCATATGGGAGCGCGCATTCGAGTGTTCTATATTCACATGCACTTACCTAGCACGTACTAAACCAAAGCCACATCACATTGATCACAGATGAATAGTATAATCTCGAATATTACTTCCTTTCAGAGAAGCTCGAGGAATCCTGTAAAATTCGAACATTTATAAACTACATACAGTTTGTATGGTTGCAGAGCGAAGCACCCTTTGGAAATCGATGAATAAATCGCTATGAAATGAGTTAGTTTTGATAGCGAATGCGGTCAGAATGCGAAGAGGCAATATCGGTGTCTATATCCCGCAGAGCGCACAGGGTTTACAAGCGACTATGAAACAAACTAGTAATTAGACTTTGAATTCATATGTATCGCCCACCAACGGAGTGAGTGTACCTCCATGCCGTCTAGACTATGCTATTTCAACTCTTCGGGAACGAGGAAAACATTTCCACATAATATGTACATAATATTGTAGGTAGTTTCAGTGCAGTTGATCATAGAAAAAACTCTAATTATAAAAGTAATTATCTTTAACTTTTGTAATTATCTTCAACTTTTGCAATTATAAACCTCCAATAATAAAAGTAATTATCTTTAGTGGAAACCTAATCAAACTTGTATTTAATCATAGCTCAATATTTGGCAAGCAATCTGGCCGTGAATGAAATCATATATTTACTGTATAGGCAAAAAAAAAAAAAAAAAAAAAAAAAAACTCTAACGGTTAAAATGTATAAAACAATCACAGTTCTGCCTTCACACAACTAAATTTATCAACTATTGACGATAGGGCTTCGGATTTCTGACGTTCGGATTTTATGGTTCTTAGTGTGGATAAAGATATTCGGCATGCAATTAGCTAATACTAGATTATTCCTGATATTTTATAGAGAGTTCATTGAGGTTTGAAAAAATGCAGCAATGTTGAAGTTACATAGGTATTCACGCATAACATGATATCATAACGAATCTTGACATAAAAACCATAGATTGAAATATAGTTTTCTTTTTAAAAATTAACTAGCTTTGATTCTTCGCATAATTGATAACTCAATTCAAAATTTTTATTTACAAGATATTTGTACAGCCATGTAAATACTTATGAAGCAGACACTAAAAAAATAAGCCAAGTCAAGATTGGCGTTAGGACGGGCTAAGGTCTTGACCATCCGTCCAGGAACTAGTTGTCACAGACCTAATGCTGATATTCGCCCATAGTTACTCATACACTTGTATACTTACATATAAAACGTTTAAATATTATGTACCCAGTCAGAACCCAAAACCATTAAATTGTAGAAAGAGGAAATAAATAGGATAATGGTTGATGAAGAATACTATTATACATTTTTAATAATAAAATAATCGGCGAGGCATTAAGTTATTCATCAAGAGTTAACACAATAATACAGGTTATGTGTTTTAAATACGTAATTGTATCAACCAGATGTGGGAAACTGTAAGAGGTGTACACCTATCCTCTTTCGTAGATATTCACTGGTATATACTCATATGTAGGCGTATAGTTTAAGTTGTAACCATATAAATTGTCTGGTGAAAAATTCAGTAGAATATCGATAAACTTAAATTTGGTTGTTCTCGCGGGTCGCTCGTTTGATGGGGTAGATATTACTTAATCCTGTGGACTCTAATCAGAGAACGATAGACAATAACCAATCGCGGTGGCATAATACCAAACTTTTCAAATGAGACATTTATTTGGGTGCGTGGGTGCGACCCAGTGATCGCAAGAAGGGCGTTGCAGACGACGTTGAACGAGTCAAATGCCATGGAATATGCACCACCCCAAAACTCTATTCTGAATAAAAGGATACTGTAAACGTATGCATCAAATTTTTAGGTTACATTTTGATCGTAATTGAAGTAGAATAAAGAAGAAGACAAATTATTTCCTTATTCTCTTTCTAAAATTCCTATTTGGTGCCGCATTCTTTTAACGGATGGTTATCCATAATTGCAACAGATGGTTTAGCATGCTCGCGTTCTCTGTATTAATTGGCCTGCCAATGTCCTCTTTATTTTCAAGGAAAACTTCTGCATTGCAACCAATTGCTTGTGACACATTATGTCACTCGAATCTCAGATTCAAATCTTTCCGTGACTTGTCAACTAAAATAATTGCGACGTACTCGTTTTCAGTCTGCTGGGTTCCGGTGGAAATGAATTGATAAGAATCAGTTGTTGTTTCGCCCTTTAACGACTCGACCTCCAAAATCGATAGACGTGATTGCCCTGCATTTTTCAAAGTTGCATAAATTATTCCAAAAGCGATAATGGTTATAGCTTCCGAGTATAACCAAGGTAGCGGAACCATTGCTTTTACTTTCGGGAGTTTGGGAAATATGGGTGCTCTCGATCTGGGCACCAGCCAAAATGAGTTCACTAATCCTCACCTAATCTGGGCACCAACCCGACCAAGGTAACGGTCGCACCTTTTAGAAAGATGTACACAGTTTGGTGGGCTGGATCCTCGCAAGCTCGAATTGCATCTCAAACATACATACCATTAAGTAGTCGATCCCTTAGTAAAGCGATTTTTTTTAATTTGAAACCAATAAAACTAATAGGGGACCATCTCAACTCTAATCTGCATATTCCCTGACAATTCCATCTAAATCGGAAGAAAACTGTGAAAGTTAAGCTGGTTACAAAGAATTACGGACAAACGACGGACAGAAAGACAGAGGCACGGAACGAAAGTTGTTCAGAATGGTCTAAAACGTAAAATGCTAATTGGAAATTTTGATTTTGGAGACAAAAATTGTTCAGCTCTAGAAAGTGAAAACAATGCTTCCATGTCTATACTACACGTAGACTCGGAAACTAAAAATTAGGTTATAAAAGGAGGTAATTTAGCGCTACGATGCATAAAAATGGGTTTCATACTGATTTCTTGAATAATTGTGACCTGCAGTAGAAGATAATAATGCATTTGGGAGTTACGTATAAAGTATGACGCACGATTTTGAACAAATTGCTTATAATAATATTATTTCTGTATCTTTGTTTTTTAAATAATAAGTGCATTTATTTAAAGTAACATAATATTTGAAAATACATAATCATAAATACAACGCCACTTTCCACTTGAATAAAAACTTGTGCTGTGGGGAGGAGTTGAAATTTGCATATGAACAAAATAATATACATCTCTTCTGTTCGCACTTATTTGCACATCCTATCGTGAGAAAAAATAATTAATATTATTGCTTATAACATCATTTTGTGATTTGAGATTCACACATTTTCATCTTGTATCCATTAAATAACAGTTTATCGATAAATGTATAGATAGTTTAATAAATAGTGTGCATATTAATATTATTATTCCCAAATGATCATCAAACCACTCCTTTACTTTTTTTCTAAATCTATTTATACCCAGAAGCGCTCTAACTTCGAGTGTCAACTGATTATATGACTTTGCGCCTTGAAAAACCATAGCACACTTTGCCCGTGCTTTGTTTTGCGGAATGGAATCACAACGAGGTATTTTTCTATTCCCTACATTTCAAGATGTATTGGGTTTTTTTCGCCAGCCGTTTCGTTCCATTTCTATTTACGTTGCGTTCTATTTGTCTTTAAACTATTGTATTCAGCCTGAACTCACTTAATAAAACCATTTGGGTATTTCTGTGAACCACTGAACTATACCAGCCTCTGAACGGGTCGTCAAGATCTTAGACTAAGAACATAACGAACTAACCAACGCCGGCTGACGAACTTTGCTATTAATTATGTATATTGTACTTAGATTATTTGTTATTGAACTGCTATTAATAATGTATATTGTAATTAGATTATTTGTTATTGAACAAAAATATGCTGTAAATACAGACAATTGTAACTAAAATTGAATATTGTAAACTATTGTATCAACGGTCTGCATTGCCCTATAGGACGAGGATTTTGTTTAACCCGTTGTTGAATAGTGAAGGAGGAAGAGCGTCTACTGTTTGAAGGCTTTACTTCCGCCTGCTAAATAAGCTCCCTAAATGAGATGCTTGAGCCGCACTGCGGTCGCTCCTTCCACGGTGATATTCACTCCAAATGTTTCAGACGTCCTTTATTCTCAGGAGAAACCCATAGTTAATGTCCCTCCGACTGATCGAGGCGTTGGTAATGATAAATACATTAAACATTTTCAGCCTGGACTTTACTAAAATACAACAAACTTCTTTGACATAATGGTAAGTAATGCACGCATTACAGGGGCGTCCCTTTGAATGGATCGTGTATGATTTTGGTGAGAATTAAAATAAGAGATTGAAAATAAGTATAATGATTTCTCGTAAATCCCCCTCTCACAAATTAACCCCTTCACCGACGGTAAATTTTAAACTTCCGAGGTTGCATAACTGGACTAAAAACAGTCAAAAATTCTGGATCGAACAAAAATAAAAACAGTCACGAAAATTCTCATGAATATAATAAAAATATCATGAAGTCTCATGAATATAATAAAAATATCATGGTCTCATGAATATAATAAAAATATCACCTTTCCATCATGAAATTTAAAACTCCTGTCACATATTCAAAATCTGGACCAAATCAAAGTTGGAAAAAAAAGAATCACGAAAATTGGACTAGAATAGTTTAACCATCATGATTTATCAGTATTACCCCCTCCATTCACCCCGTTCCATCATGATATTTGATATTCTAGTTAAATTTTCCGAAATCAGACCGAATTCAAAATTGAACAAAAAAAGAATCACGAAAATCGGACGAAAATAGTTAAAACATCGTGATTTGTCAGTATTTCCCCCTCCATTCTCCCACTCTCTTGATGAAATTTGAAAATCATAACATAGTTTCTAAAAAATATATATCGAATTCATAGTGGAACAAAGTAAGAATTACGATAATCGGTCGAGATTTGTAGCCTGGGCAGTGTCGACAAAATTTGTTGTAAAAAACGACGGTTTTTCAGATTTACCCCCTCCATTCTCCTCTTTAAAAAATCGGAAATTGAAATTTCCGAAGTTTGCTGCACAACTAGGCTAAAATTGGAATCGAATAAAGAAAGAATCTCGAAAAACGGTTGAGAATTGTGGCCGGGGCAGCGTCGACAAAATTTGTCTCACACATACACCTATCTTTTTTTTTCACGGATTCGGTCTTACAATGGTCTGAAACGGATTTATTTCTGGTTGTTTTTTCGTTTATTATTTTCAAAAATGAACCTTTGTAATCGACCAAGAAAAAAAATTTTTTTGACACCCCATGAAATTTTTTGGTTTACGTTTCAAGATGCGTAGAATCCAAAAATCTAAAAAAACGTCAGTCCACCGTTTGCGGATTTTCTCCGAACATGCTAGACCAAACTATATGAATGTTGTGTTAAAAATCACATTTGGGGTCTAGATGGTCCAAGAAGCTCGGCATCAATTTGTATCAACCCTAAAGGGTTGTATTAAAGGGCTAAACATTTAAAAAATCGGGATCTCGAAGACTTTCCAAGTAACAGTAATAATTGTTTGCTTGTCAATGATAAATTTAATCCCAAAGAATAGATTAAAACCTTCCGCAATGCTGTGCGTTGAATAGTTCGCTTTCGCTAAGGGCTTGAACATTAAAAAAAAAAATTCGAATTTCCAATCGTATGGCCAAATCGTGTCGGAGCTACACTGAAAATCGTATAACATATTCCAGAACGTCTTAGAAATCTACCAACACCCAGAGAAAAATCATTCGGGGAAATATTTACAGGAACTGTCACCTAAGTTTTAATATACTTGTAAACAAACTGTTGAAGGTACGCACAGGTTCAGAGGTACATTCTCAGCTCCAACATTAGGTAACGAGTAGGAGTGAAGAATATGAGAAAAACTACCCCAAAAAAACTACCAAAAAGGTAAAAACCTTCGAAATCGTGATGCCCGGCCTCCATCATCGGTCGATTAGAGTCCCACGCCTCATCACCTGGGGGCTCAAAGCTATTTATGTGGGAACCTTAGCGTCCGGTCGCTGTAGAAAACGTCGGATGATGTTTCTATTATTAAAGGACGATTTCAACTGAACCGAAGGAGATCCACGAATGAGATAAATGGAGGTTTTCTACTTACCAACTAGATCGTGTTTGACTCGAGTTGGGGAGTTGAGAGTCTGAAACTCAAGCGTGTTGAGTGTATAACACACCTACGGTGGTTCGGAGTTTGGTACTTGCTTCTGGTCTCCGTCGTTCAAGTTAGCATCACATCGTATCGATCCGCACAACTAGTTGTTGGAATGCGAGCGGTTTGTCTTGGCGAAAACTTTGGTTGCGGTATTCAGGGCGGAGGATCCATTTCGCCGGGATGAGGGCCTAATAAGGACGTCCAGAAAACCGGTGTAAATTATTACACAAAGGTTTATTATTTCTATATTAGATAACCCTATAACATTCAGTTATATGAAAGCATTTTGATGAGAGGAACTCACGAAAATCCACTCAAACTGTAAATTTTACCCAACTTTCAGTGGGTGTAGAACCATTCATTTTCAGATTACTCTCTTTCTCTCTCTCTCTCTCTCTCTCTCTCTCTCTCTCTCTCTCTCTCTCTCTCTCTCTCTCTCTCTCTCTCTCTCTCTCTCTCTCTCTCTCTCTCTCTCTCTATATATATATATATATATATATATATATATATATATATCTATATATTTTCTCTTTTCTATATATATTTGCTATATATGAATATCTTCTTGGATATATATATCATTCATATATATATATTTGTATATTTATGGACAAAATTTTGTGCTCACTACTCCTCCGAAACTGCTGATCCGATTTTGACCAAATCTTCAAAATTTTGTGCTCACCACTTCTCCGAAACCGTTGATCCGATTTTGACCAAATTTCGATACGCTGTGTTATCATGTCGGATCCGGCTCATTAGCCTTCGGCTATAAATGAACATCATGGGACATGTCTTAGACTCGCACCCCGTGAACATACCTTCTCTTATGTGAGGACATAAATAAACGAGGGAATCCAAAATGATCGTTTTATGAACTATTATGCACCTACAATTCTTAGATGCATTAAACAACCTGGGTTTATGATAACTAGAATAACTTATACAGTTTTTTTTTTAATTACCTACTGGCACTCGAACATCAGATCAATGCATGATCTTGTGAATAACTCTCTAGTAGTAGAGAAGACGTTGAAGGTGAACAATTAGAACACGGACAAACGGACACGTTAGAACTGAATGAGCTCGATATTCTTAATTGTATTATACGCACAAACACATTTTCACCAGAAACCGAACACAACCGACCGAATATTCAAGTGAGCACACAAGCACCAAACTTCCCTGGATATGGTCATTTTAGCCTACTAAGAAGCAATAGACAAGCTGGCAACTTTAAACTCCTGCAACATAATTTTGTGACATCATTTGGTATAGTTTTTTCGTTAACGAAAAATTTGAAATATTGTTAAAATGTATATATTAACGACTATATAGATTGTCATAATTTAGATTTGCTAGCTCATTTTTTTCTCAAAGGGACGGAGTTTTGGAAAAATTTTGCGCTTTTGGCCCATTGTGCATCGGTGCAATATTCCTGTCTACCGTTAACTCTTTCGTGAAGTATTAGGTATTCGAATCAATGAGGTGACTGACCACTGTGTATTTTGCCGCTTCGAGCAGCGCACGGAATGTCCAAGTATGTTCCTAGGCAAGTATACAGTTCGAGTAGCGGTCGGGTCCCCTAGTTGGTATTCATTGCTTGAGTTTTTTGTTTCGAAAGCCGTAAGAAGGGTCTACTCCCGTTCCGTTACGATAATTCAAGTTCAGAACGATGCTCTGGGAGCTCCTTTTGTAACCGAAACATGCTAAACGGTTAGATCAAATGTGCCCGCCGTTCTCCCATCTTTTATTCAGCCTGGGAATCTGCTGTTTGGTCGAAGGGGAGAGCTGGAGGGGAGAAAACATAAATAGTAATAAAATAAGTCTAGGGCCTAAGGATATAAGAAAGTTTTTGGTGTGCATTATGTAGAAAGTGATGTGGAGCATTGTTCAGAGGCGAAAATGCCTCGAGTCTGTGAATAAAGAATAGAGTTTCGTTGTGGGGTTTGTTTTATTCAACCAGTCCTCTTTCTTCTTGGACCCCTGTTGCTGCTGGTCCAGATGCTCTTACGAAACGCCATCACCCCAATTTCACAACACAAAAAGTGAAAACAACAATTTTGCGACCTTGCTAGACTCGAAAGCGTAAACCAACTTAAAAATAATAAATTCCCTAAAATGGTACAACTACTTACTTTGTCTTTCTAGCTTCCGAAATGATTTAAAACGCTTGGTATTCATCAAAATATCGTTATGATATGATATGAGAAAACACTTACATGAAAACACCTCAATGTCAACAATATCTAGCGTGACGCTAGTCTTCCATAGCCTTAAAAAACTGATTAGCCGCCACTGCGATGACGAGATGCGCGTGACGCGTTGATAGATAACGAAGTAGAAATTCAGTCCAACATTGACCCCTCCCTGTCAGGTGGTTCCGCACGTTTTAATGAGGAACTGTCATCTGTTGGAATTGCACACTTTTGCCCTCAGAATCGGATTCAGCGCACTTCAAAAACCCCATTTTCAGCTCAAAAGACTTATCATTTTTGCCAATAAACGGGTAGAAAGACTACGAATGACGAAGTAGGTCAAGGGAGTGGAGGGTTCTCCCAAGGCAGATGGGGGCTCTGACGTCATCGTGGAAATGCATTTCAATAGTCGATTTACTGGTCAGATACCTACCAATAGAACCTTTTTGAAAAGCTTTCGCTCAGTTGAGAAAAAAGAAAAGAAAATTTCTCATTCTATTTCGTGTCCTAGAAAAAGTAGGGCGATAAGGAAGGGAAATAATGTGGGAAAGGAATTGACATCACAGCTCGCTCAGCTGGTCGGGGTTATTTTACCCATTTTAATTCTATTCTACCTACCCCTGATATGGGCCATCTCAGATTTCAGTACCGGAGGTCGATTACGAAAATAATTAGCTTCATGCTCACTCTGCTGATAAGGGTAGTTCAGCACATTGCGACTGTATTCTACGTGATCTAGAGAGGTTCCGCTTCAAATTCCAGCACCTTAAGATCATTAGGGTAGAAATTAGCCTCAGAACTCATACTTACCCCCTCCCTTACAATCCCCCCACCACTTGGTCGTAGCGGCTCCAATGCCCCAAAAGACCCTTCATCAGATCAAATGTAGCCCATGTTTTAAGTGTCAACAAAATCGGCTGAGAAAAACTGGTAGAAGTAGGTGGGCATTTTGTCGCCTATAAAATGTTTATACTCCTGCCAAATGTAATAAGTATTCTATGACAGCTAAAGGATATTAATTGTTTTATTAAGACAAACTGAAGTTTAGAGGAGGAAACCATTGAAACTGCAGTTCAGGTTCGTTCCATCACATTATTCATAAAGTTTCTTAGAAAAGCAATCTTAATGACTTGAAAGTTGAAAACAATTGTGCCAAGACGGGGGGTTTAATGCAAATAAAATGACCGTTCCTTCATAAAATGGGCTGTTCGTTAATTGGGAGAAGTTGAAAATAAAAACCGGAGAAGTATTTTTCCTTAAAACACCAAGTTATCGAGGGGCTGATGCAATGGTACTTTTTCAAATGTTTGGAGAACTCCGGAGGCAGTTGTGAGGGGGGTTTCAGCAACTGAAATATCCCCCCATTCAGGTCGTTAACGACCGTTTAGGAGTAGAGTTGGAAGTCTAGAAGTCACCACATCCGTTAGGAACAAGTTGCGGAAAACTGAGTCCCAGGAACGGGGAACTGTGAGTGAACCGTTCGGGAGGAAAGTTTGCCTCGTTTTTCACCGGCCGTTGATTCTAAGTAGTTACAAGTGACCCACTTAGATGGCCCCCCTCCCACAACCCTAGGTTTAATCAGCAGGCCGAGTCCATTAATCAACTCATCAATTTTACTTCCATTAATCTTTCCGGTGGAGACCTTCCGTATACACAGGTAAGAATATGGTCGTTTATCACGGGTTATAAAGGGTGTACCTGGTGATACTGGGAAAACTTACAAGGTTATAAATTAGGACCGATAATTAATAAAGGCGATCTGATTATATTTAAAAGAAGTGTAGGGTGGGAAAGTGGACTCGGATCGATTTCCATAGAAATATTGGGGCCTCGACGCCTCCTCGTCTAGCGGTGCTGGTAATAATTAATGGACACTTCGAGATGCTCTATTGATGGGCCTTATCAGTAATCAGTAATGCAAAGGCTAATGGAGTCGATCTCTTCTCCAAGTATTTTGTCCTACAGCCGCGATCCGATCTTTCCATTTATAAGATTTTTGTCTCAACAGATTCCTCTCTCAACTTTCATATTATGACAGTAACTAATTTTTAGCCTGACATGGTGTAATTAATTAAATATACCAAGTAATAATTGACGAACGAAGTGGCTGTGTACTTTGAATTGGTCTGCAGTTAAAAGTTTGTGTGTGTGTGGGACCCAGCTCGTCTTCTGAGATTGCTGCCACTAATCCCACAGTCTGCAATAAACCTGAGTTTACAAGTTCTCTGGCAGCGTGGACAATGGACATGGAGTAGACCTGGCGGGCCGAGATAAACAAGTATAATAGAAATGACCTGCAGCAAGCAATATCCTCAAAAATAGGGTTGTGATTTCGATATAAGCCTGTGTGTTGGATCGTTTGAGATGACTTTCAGAGCGATCTGATTCGATGCAACAATGACATTTTTGTAAATAACAAACGACGAAATCGGACAACAAATTGCAATAATATAAAAATAGGCGTTTTGTTATGCTGAATCAAATGAATGATGCCATTTTCAAAGATAGTGAATAACATGGTCAACGGACCCACAAGTTTAGAATATTATAATTTTTTGGCAAATCACACATGTATGTTCGCGAATCAAGGAAACAAAGTAATATACGATTCATCAATGGAAACATTTTTCTTGTTAGCTATTTATTTATTTTTTTCTTGTTTCTTCATTATGGTGCTTATTTATTCTGTATATCATTGTATTTCATGGGCAATATTTCTTTTAAGGAATGATTATTATTTTTGTAAACATTGTTCACCAACATTGAAACGCCGGAAGGCTTATACAAATAAGCAATTTCATTTCATTTCAAAATACTAATCACCATTGGGGTATATCTCTCATTAACCCCCTTATAGAATGGAGATAAAAAGTTCCAGTCATGCAGCATGATCGTATGAGCGAATTTTCGTAAGTTATCGTACTATATTAATTTGTTAAATTGTTTTGAAATTTGAGCTTTTTGAGTGCAAATAAATTCTTAAACATTATTTTTATGATAACAATCGTATCCTAAATAGTAATCAGCGATTCAAGAAGAGATTTTGGATTTTTAGGTTTTCTGCAGTTTTTATCGATTTTATAGCAAATCTTAACGAAATTTAAGTAAAACCTTCAGCCTAACTTTTTACATAAGATTGTTAATACTCTATTTAAAATTTTATACAATTTATTTGAACAATATTCTGCTAAAAATTATAAATGTAACGATATTTAGTCATTTTTAGTGCTTTTCCCAGCACATTTTTTGAAATGTGACCAATTTAATGTGCTCAAAAAGTGCTGGCCAACAAACTCATCCTTTCGTTTAGAAAGCTTGATTTTTTGGCGCGAGAACGGAATTTTTATCTCAATCTTAAGGAAAGTTATCGTCTGGAATGACACACACACACTCCGCAAACTTCAGGAATCGTTTCAGAATGCCTCAAAACGGATTTCAATGAAGACATTTTTCAAAATTTTGATTTTGAAAAATTCCTAGCCATTGCAATAGCTTCATTTTCTACGAAAATTCGCTAAAACCGCAAAGTAACAATGAAGTTGTTTACTTCATCGCCTACTAACTAGCGAAGTTTATCTGGCACCTTAACGAAACGCCTAAAGTTTTCACACGACTAATGACGAAACTATCCCACTTTTTGAACTAAAATGTGATCAGGTAATACCCAGTTATGCAGCTGTACGTTAACATGCGAACAATTATTGATATTATTCGCCGAAGATGCCATTTTCATACAGGTACGCAGGTATTAAACTTATTACACCTCACGTGGGAGCTGCTGACAAAAGGCTCGTTATCGCTCCAATACCAGAAGCTGTGGCGGCCCCTTGACAATTAATCAGGGACGGGGCCGCTAATTGTGTTAGAGAGAATACGATACTCGAAATAGGGGTCAGGATGACCATAATGCGCGATGCGACCGTTCCCCAGATACCTGATTATCGGTGGAAGGGTGAGGGGTGACCTCCCATTGTGGCTGTCCACAATCGGGCAAATGCTGAGCTGAGCAGGCCGAGGCGCAGGGTGTTATGTTTCGCAGGCCTCCGTGCTTTAGCGATTGTGGGAGACGTCGCTTTCCAGTTGGCGGACTGCTGGAACCGATTCAGAAGGCCGAAAAAGGAACCGGAGGTCCCCGTGGGAGGAATTAGAATGAGCCTCCCGAGATTTCCACGTGAAATGCGAGGTATGCGAGAGGCATTCTTTAGAAAATTTATGACGCCAACTATCACGGCAAGTTTAAATGGCTAGAACATCCCGAGATAGCATTTATTCCGGTCTTACCTCATCCTGAAAGCGCATGAACCCTATACTTGAACCCAATATGTCGTTAAAGAGCAATATTAAATTAAAACTCCCAGCCAAGAACATATTTATGAGTTGTTTAATTCCTGAGCGTTTTTTATTTATTATTGGAAATAATAAACCAAACAAGAGCTAGAACAAACAGTAAACAACAACAACTACAAGCAGCCACCTACAAGCACGACCGGGCAAGAAAAATATATTGTCCCTCACCCGGAAAAATTATGAGCGAATTTTCGTAAATTGTCATATCATGTTATGCCTGTTTTGAAATTTGAGTACTCCAAGTGCCAAATAATTGTTACCCACCAATTTCATGAGCAAAAAAATCTTTCTAAGTAAGTAGTACCTATTCTGCAGTTCAAACAAGATTTTGGATTTATAGCTTTTTTTGCTGTTTTATCAATTTTCAGCAAATATTAATGAAATTAAAATAAATTTTTCAGCATAATTTTGTGCATACATTTTTTTAATGTTGTAGTTCATCATTGATTAACTTTTTTGTCTAATAGTCTGCTAAAAAAAATAAATGTCACAATTTTCAGCCGTTCTAAGCTATTTTTAATAACTTATTGAGCAAAGTTTTTGGAATTCGACCAATTAAGACAAAGAGTGCAGGCCAACCCAAAATGTCTTTCATAGGAAAAATCTTGATTTTTTTGGCAAGAACGGCATTTTTATCTCAATCCTAAGTAGGACTTATCGTCTGGACTTATCGTCTCTAAACAGATTTTGACGAAGAAAATTTTGATTCTGACATTTTTGGAGCCATTGCAATAGCTTCATTTCCTACAAAAACTCATGTTAGATAATTTGGCAATTCAAAATTTCTTTTGGATTTTTTGATTTTTTTTTTCTCGCAATTTTTACAGATTTTTTAGCAAATAATAATGAAATTCAAGAACGTTTTACAGGATAGTTATGTGCAAAATTATTTTGATGTCCTGGTTAATTGTTGCTAATTTTGTTTTGACTGAAATTCTGCTAAAAACGATAAATCTAACTATTTATGGCCGTTTGTAGGCTTTTTTAGTGATTTTTTTTAGCACACTATTAGAACTTTGACCAATTTGATGTGCGCGAAATTGCTGGTGAACGAATTCATCCTTTCATTTGGGAAGCTTGATTTTTTGGGGCGCGAAGGGGATTTTGATCTCAATCCTAAAGAGAGTTGTCACCTGAAATTACAGATATAATATGCATACATATGAAAAAGCGCCAGCTTCAGGAATCTTTGATTTTACAAACTTCTGAGCTATTGGGATGGCTTCATTTTATACGATAATTCGCTAAAATAAGGAGAGGTTGGAACGGCGATAGTGAATTATAAAATACCATAAATGCGGTGAATCCGTCCCTATGACACCAACGAGAAAAAGCTCAGTTGCCCCTGAATTCATTTTATTTACCGACTCGAGCAGGCCACTCTCTCCGCCTCGTTTTTGTGATATTTGATAAAAGGGAAAGAGTTGAAAACGCCTTTCCCAAAGCCCAAGAGACGGGAGGAAGAACAATCCACCGAAACTTTAACAGCCCCGCTTAATGGACAAGTAGGTGGGCATTGTTTCACCGTTCGCAAGGAAATTTTGAATGGAGCTTGATGGGAACAAAAGGGAACGAACGTTTCGAGGATCTGTTGGATTCCTTTCGCTGGGACTCGGGGAACAGTTGGATTTCTGAGATTTCGCCGTTGAAGAGCAGCCATGCGAATATTTTATGTAGAACTAACTCACCCCTATATCGTGGAGCGTTTCGTGAATCAACCCCCTCCATTTTCGTACCTGGAACAGAGAGAATAGATTTAATCAAATAAATCACCACAAAATAACTGCGTTACATTAAAAAATGCTGCAAACATATTAATATCTCGCCTCTCGCCATTAATATCTCCTTATTTCGCCTCTGCATTAATAGTTGTCATGTTCATAATCATCAACAATATGATATTTCCTCGTTACCCTGTTTACCCAATTTATTATTACGATGAAAATATCTTTGCACGATTCCTAGGCAATTATAATTATCTTCGTTCCCCAAGCTTCCACTGTGTATTACTTTTACTAATAAAGCTCTATTTCCTAACAATTTAGCATTATACAATACGGTATTATACAAAAATTCGCTCATACGATATGATGGTGAACAATATTATTACACGATATGATGGTGATCATTGATTAATAGGTACACGATATTAATATACACGACAAAATGGTGATATTCTTAGTAAATATCACTGGCCTATAAAAAAAAATCCTTCAAATGAAGAATTTGATTAGAATAAACAAATAAAAGATAAAAAATCAAATTAAATAGATAAAAATTAGATTTATTGAAAACACGAAATTAATTAATAAACTAAACGAATTTAAAAGGAATATGTGCGAGAGAGCAACACTTGACTGTGAAATGGGAAAACAACGAATGCGACGACTAGGGTGATTAGAGATGCCGCGAGAGAACGGCGAACTGCTGACCGCAGTGTTTTATTATTTGTATTCCTTCCTAAAAAGACCACATAACTTCTCCCTCCTTCAGATAAAAATTTGGGGAAGCCCAATCTAAAACTAAACTTGCAGGTAAGTAAAACTAAAAGATAAACTGTATTGGTCGTAATAGCTTTGCTCTCATGTTTATCGTTGTAATTAAATATACTATAACATGATTATTATAAAATACATTATTAATGTTCAAAAGCTGGGAATAAAATCTTTACTCATAATTATCTAATGGTTCTAGGCGAGTTCCTTTGAGGAGTTTGACATTTTGAAACTAAGTTTCTGCAGCTTAAGTGTTTAATTGGATATTTTTGTTAATCTTTTATTTCGAAATTTGAATCGGTTAGTAATTTAGGTTGGTCTAATGATTCACTTTCTGAATGAAAGTTGTCTCTTATTGTACTGTAACCTTCAAAAATTAGAAATATACCTTATAATTCAGCTATTTCAGAACCATGCCCATTATTCACGCCTATTTTTGTTTTGGGTGGACTGCTGACGGCAGTGTTCTATTATTTCAATTCCTTCCTTGAAGGAACGTAACTTATATATAAAAATTCGTATTCTTTTGCATAGTGAAAGCTTTATTTAGCTTGCCTAGGCTATTCTGATTATTACCAATGAAGTTTAAAATTCTTAAATTTGAAAAGCACTAGCCCGACTTGGCGCCTTTTCAGATGAATAAGAAAGAAAATACCTCCGTTCATACTCCAATCAGAGAACTCTTAATATCAGTTTCCTCCAGGTTTTCTGTGTAACCAACAGAAAAGCCTCATTCCACATTTTGGATCGAACGAGGCAGCTGATTGGATTGGTACCATAGCTCGTCATTAATCAGCAGCAGCAAAGATAAACTACATCTATTTTAAGCATAATTTGCTGCATTGTAAAGTAAATAGCCTCGAAGCTCACTAAATTAAGTTACGTCACGCACAACCAATTCCTAAACTGATTGTACCAAGTAAAAGTACCTATTATTGCAAATTGCAGCTTTTAAACATAAATTTTGGTGTAGCTAGCGGTTATGGTCCGATACTCAAACAATTCAAGATACTAGGTGGATACTGAACATTGCGACCCTTAAATTCTATAAAGTGGTGTGAATAGAGGACCATATCAGAGTATGAGCAACATTGGCCTATTTATCACATATGACAAAATTCAGTTGTGTGGAGTAGTTTGAACGGAGGAAGAAGAAATTTTTTTCTATTGCATCTATCATAAATTGAAAAGGAAATCCACAAATCGGAATGGAAATCGTAACGATGCGGTTCACTGTCTACTATTGATTAAAGGACCTGGTGACTAATGAACATGATTCGACAAATGTTGCTATTATTCGGTATTGATACCGAAAGTTACACGATTTAAATAATTTTATTGGAGGATACATCGAGAAGTAGAGTATTTCCACGATCAACGACGTGAAGAGTAGAGAAGAAGAGAAATGATTCTTTCTTCACGAATGTGACCGTAAACAGGGCGACAAAGTGATCACCCAAGCGTCACAACAACTTGGAGCTCCGACAGCCAAAAAACATGTTCCAACGGTTGATGGCGATGTGAGAAAAACATAATAATTTTTTCCGGTACTCCGGTCAAAGGGGGCTGAATCAGGACAGCAAGAGAAAAAGAGCAATACAACGGTATCGGATGGTGAAAGGAGAGGCGGGATCCCATTCTCTTTAGCAAAGAGAAAAATGAATTATTGAAGCGATGATTTTCGATATCTATAGAAATATGTTTTCAATAACTTGAGCAACAAAAGAACACTCCGAATAAATATAAGGATTGTTTTCATATTACGCTGGTTGTGCTATGAGTCTACTAAAGCCCAGTTGATCAAACCAGTTCAATCGTCTAATTGAACTCCATGGAGTGGGTCGTTCAACCCATGATGCCATTCCACTTACGAGTAAATGTCGAATGCCAGGCTCGTACATATGGGGAAATAGGGATAATCTTGCTTGTCTCAATAGGAAATGATATACCTCTGCGCTGTAGTTGTACGTAAATAGACTGTAAACAATGCTAAAGATTCGAACAAAGGGTATCCACACTGACTCAGTCAATGAACCCCACCCAACTCCTTGCTTGGGTACGATCGCCATTTTGACTCTTTTTTAGGACACCAGACAGCATGCTGATAACTTGGTTACTATTGGAATAACAGTCGGTGTAATGTCCATCGCCGTCCACACAACGCTAAGCCACTTGACTGTCGACAGTCTCACTTCTACATATGGCCAAGTTAGACTCTTCCTTTTCGATTTTTATTAAAATTAAAATATAACCCCTCAAAGCGGGAAGGGGAACACCATAAATGAAGAAACGAGGGAGGACGAAATACTGGGGAGAACGTCAGCCCAAGAGACCATAGGAGTTGATGAAAAGGAAGGTGAGAGGAATGAAAGCATGTGCCCCTATAGAGTGATCAAAAGTTTAGATACGAGCTTCTAAGGAAGCGGGAGGTGATACCACAAAGTACTTCCACGGATATATTGCCGGAATAATTCTCCGTGGCAAATTTTCTCCACCGCACCCCGCACCGTGACACAGTCGCGGCGATGACTTTGATGTTGATGGCCACCACTCCTTTTAGGTCAGATAGCTTTTAGATTCTATAGGCTTTTCTGTCCTACGTAAGTGATACCTGGACATCAGTGACAACGATATCCAGCTTCTTGCCCCAGTCACTCGGCGTATAATTATAGTCTCTTCCTTTCCACATCCCTGCCAATGGATAACAGAACACTTTCTATCTGCTAGGCAAATGTATCATGACGTAGAATGCGGCCACCACACACAAACACACATACACAGAATGTCAGACACATAGAAACGAAACAAAAGTCGCAAAACATGAAATGAGAGTAGAAGTTCTGATTTTGGTGCTTTTTTCATCTCCCAAAACTAAAAACAACGCTTCCGCTAGTTACTTATAGGTTGCCACAGATGCAAAATAATAAATCTTTGAGCAGTAATTAACAGTGCTTTTCTGCTAGGTTGTTCCGCAGTGATGTGTCACCATGAAATGATCGCCAGATTATACTAAGTGCAGACAACAGTTAGTACTAGGTGCAAAATGACGACGGAGACGAGGAAACGAAACGAATTGCGTTGCACAAAAAAGTAGAAAAGTAAATTAATTAGAGGAGGGCGAAACACCCAGGGATTAAGTAAGCGGGTGGGATTACCTGCGATTTTTTACTACGGGGATCCTGGAAGACTGACAAAAGCCGGGAAGGGAAAGCTGAGTAATAGTTGCGCGTTTGTTCCGTCTGGGAGGAATTAAAAGCCGGTGCCTTCTTTAGTTTTGCACGCTCCCTATAATCCCGAGTTCTGCGCTTGTGCTCTGTTGTGCGTTCATCAGTGAAAAAAAGGGAATCTCTAACAAACAACTATCCTTGGAACTGCATATTCCGAACGGAAGTTAATCTTCCCTCTCATTTCTCATTTCAAAAGGAACAATTGGAACTGCTTTAAATTACCAGTGAAGCCTCTAGGTGGGGGGGGGGGGGGGGGGGACTAATTGCAGTTAAACTTCAAACGGATTGATGTCGTGAATAAAGAGCTTTGCTAGATTGGGTGTGGCACATAGCTTCCTCGTATTACCAACATTAATTAATAAACGTTATTTTTGCGCATGCACAAAAGCTATCAGTAAGTTGGAAGCAATGAAGTTCATTGGGGACAATCTACACCCTAAACCTTTCAATCCCTGGAAATGTCATCGAAATCAGATGATCCTACGAAGTTCATGCTTGTTATAAAGATTTGAGGTTAGCGCCAAGCGCAGAGGATATTAATGCTACGATGGTGATGAAACTCCTATGGGGTGATCAAATCGTCTTTCAACGACTATCTTCCGAATATGAGAAAGATTGGACTACTGACCATGAGATAATGACGGTTGATGGATTTTACGTTTGCCCATGCAAGAGTGAAGTATTGCGTCTTGGCGATGAAAGTTATTGGACCATCCTCAGCCTAACCCGAACATTCCCTGAAAATGTCAATATGTGACAAAAACAACACATATAGTCCGAACCGGAGAAACGTAGATTTATTTAATAGAGTGACTAAACATTCAAACTAGGGGTAGATTAAGCCTGTAGTTTTGGGGGCGGAAAAAACTTTTTGGGTTTGATAGATATTGGGAAAATATGATTAGGGTTGGGTGAGTGCGCCACTCATCCCTAACTATCTCTAGACGTTCCAATGTCTGGCGAATCCAAAAAGACGAATAAACTACTCGTTGTTTGATACCCGCGTTATAAACGCTGACGCAGTCTCTAGGACTGGCCAACCATCTCTCGCCATGCTGCCCAAGCCAAGCATGGACAGAATAGCTGAAGATCTGAGAGGGTCTTTCACGCCACTTGTAATTTCATGCGATGGAGCATTGCATAAAGAGTATGACGCTTTTCTCAAGAATGCCTCCCTACGCCTTGCCAACAAATGGTCCAAATCCTACGCTCAAGTGATGATGTGGACGCGAGTGAAAACTCAATTCTCCGTCCATCGAGCGGTTTCCATGAGGCTAAGAGGCCCAAGGAAACAAGTCCGAGGACTCGGACTGGAGGACGGAGCAGCAATTTGGCTCCCACAAGACTAACCCCTCACACATTTACGCTCGCTTGCACGCACGTTCGCAAAAAAAAAAAAAAAAAAAAAAAAAAAAAAAAAAAAAAAAAAAAAAAAAAAAAAAAAAAAAAAAAAAAAATTAATGTCCCGCTTTGGCATAAATCAATTTTAATTTTGAGCAAACTTTTGGCATACCAATTTGAACTTTTGGCAACTCATTTTGAACTTTCGGCAAATCCATTACGTTTCGACAACTACTGGAGTCCTTGTCCACCTTCATTCCTTCTACAATGTTCAATAAAGTGTTTTTTCTCTCTCATAAACTACTCGATGTGAAAAAGTTATGGGAAAATCGTGAGAATTCGCGAGCAGGAAGAGATAAGGGTGACCAGCACACCCTAAGGAGATTGAGCGAACCCCGCTGCTTGGTTTTGAATGTCTATATACAGTTCTCCCGAAAGTGAAAACAGTGCTTAAGCTACCTATAGGTAGACTCGGGAGCAATTAAATAAAGTGATAAACTGAAACCTACGAACACGCTAAAGTGTCACGTTATTACGATTTGATGTTCCCTAACAAATTTAATGAGGTGGAAATAATTGCACCTCCTGTCTACCTTATCAGTTTAAACACTACATGCTCTCCGTTAAAAGATAATAAAACGCGAGAACATAATGTTCAACAAGTAAGGTCTGAGGTCTGTATATTGCGGGAAGGAGAAAACCGCAGAATGTGACTCCGAGTCGAACGGGAGCGACCGAGCTGCGCCCATTAGGGCTATTAGAAGAGTAGAAGCGAGGCATTAGCGGAATAGTGTGAGAATCCTAGCGAGAACATAACACCCACGAGCCGAACACATTACATTAGGTGGATCACCGTCACGCCGAAGGAAAAAAACGGAATCAACGAAGAACGCTCTTAGAAAAAGATCAACTCGTGCAGGATGACCATATGGGCGGATTTTTGTAGAAAATGAGGCAATTGCGATAGCTTGAATAATTTTTAAATCAAAATTTTTGAAAAATTTCTTCATTGAATTATATTTTGAGATGACACATTCTGAAAGAATTCCTGAAGTTTGCGCTATATATAAATATATATCGGAGGACGTCTCAATATTCTAACCCGCATTATTAATAACTTATCAAATAAACGACAAGACGTAAGCTTGTACAGGGTGCGACAGAGAGGACGGACGGTTTTTAAAAAATCAGAAAATAGTCAAGTTTTACTCAAAAAGAAAGTTATTGATGCAATCAGGTTCGCAAAGGAAATAGCATTTGAGACAGTATAGTGTGAAAAATCACATCAGGCATGTGGTGGCCGAAATTGTTGATACAGTGCTGGAGGCGTTCTTGGGCGTTCTTTCCAACATAGCTCTCTCAACTTGGGCGACTTCCACTCGAATTGCGTCCTTCAATTCGTCCAGAGTTCGGGGCTTGTTCTCGTATACTCTAAACTTGAGGTGTCCCCACAAGAAAAAATCGCATATGGATAAATCTGGGGACCGAGGAGGCGAATGAACATCGCCAAACCTGTAAATAAGGCGACCAGGTAAGAGAGGGCGAAAACGTCCATTGATGCTCTGGCTGTGTGGACGGTGGCCCCATCCTGCTGGAACCACACACGTCGGGTTGGAACACGTCGCCGTCGTAATTCAAAGAAAAAGAAGTTGGTGAACATTTCGACGTAGCGCTATGTTGGAGAGAGTCGACGCGAACTTCCAAGAACGCTTCCAGCACTGCATCAACAATTTTCCTGATGTGCCTGATGTGATTTTTCACACTTGACTGTCTCAAATGCTATTTCCTTGCGAACCTGATTGCATCAAGAAATTTGTTTTTATAAATGATTGATTGCATCAATAAAGTTGTTATAAACTTAACTATTTTATGATTTTTTAAACCGTCCGTCCTCTCTGCCGCACCCTGTAGAACTTCATTTGAGAATAGACTCAAGTTGGTAGAACGGAAGGGTAATGACGCAGTTAGGGTCGTCATCCCTTCTCTTTTCTACATTCCTCAAGCCCGACACCCCGAGGGTCCCAAGCAAGCGAGATAGTTCGTTTTCAAACATCCTTCTGACTAGAAGACATGTCTAATAAACATTTATCTATTACCAAAAATCTGAGCATTATTCTAAAAGCCATTCTCTGATATCTATCGTTTTATTATAACTGATATGGTGATGGGCTTGAGGAATTTAGAAAAGAGAAGGGATGACGCCCCTAACTGCGTCATAAGCCTTCCGTTCTACCAACTTGAGTCTTTTCTCAAATAAAGTTCTACAAGCTTATGTATTGTCGTTTATTTGGTTATTAATAATGCGGGTTAGAATATTGAGACGTCCTCCGATATATATATATATATACATATATATATATATATATATATATACATATATATATATATGTGTGTGTGTGTGCATGTGTGTGTGTGTGATCTCAGACGATAACTCTCCTCAGGATTGAGATAAAAATCCCGTTCTTGCTTCAAAAAATCAAGCACTCCATGAAAGGACAAGTTCGTTGGCCAGCACTTTTTGAGCACATTAAATTGATCAAATTTCAAAAAATGTGTTAAAACAATAACTAAAAATGGCCAAAACGGCCAAAAATCGTTAACATTACAATTTGTAGCAGAATTTAAGTCAAAGCAATATTATCAACAATTAAATAGGACGTTGAACAATTTTTGTTAACAATTATGCCGAAAAATTCTAAAAAAAAATTCATTAATAGTTGCGGATAAATGTATAAAATTGCAAATAAATATAAAAAATCCAAAATATTTTTTGAATCGCCAAATATTGTATGTGTTTCTTTGCCATAAAATTGGTTTTTAATAATTTCTTTGTTCTTAAATTTCGATACAATTTAACATTATCATATGATAGGCTATTTAAGAAAATTCGCTCATATGATCATGTTTGTTAATATTAATCCAACATACAATCCAATTTCAAGATTTTAAACAGCAATTGTTCTGGGAATTTACATATATTTTTGTTAGTACTTAAAAATTTTATTGAATAGTATGTAAATTTTTACTGCAAATTTGAGCTTAAAAATTGTGAATGTTTTAGTATATTATAGTTGATAAAAATTTCTAGGAAATATTCTGTTAAAGATAAAAAGTAATGATTTCAAGCCACTTTTTGCAATTTCCAGTGATTTTTAAGAAAACGTATGAAGTTTTAGCACTGCCTATATTGATCTTCAAAATCGCTGTTCAACTAAGTCATTCTCCCATGTAGAAAGCTTGATTTTTCGAATAGAATAAACTGTTTATTTATATATTTAAATTTAAATTCCAAGAAGAGATTACGTTTTGAATCAAAACCACACTCAATCACGCACGCACGCACACACACACACACACACACACACACACACACACACACACACACACACACACACACAATACGTATAATATATGCAACACAGTAATCTCCAAGATTTTCAGAATATTTCATTTTTAAACTTGTTGAAACTATTATAATAGCTTCATTTTCTTCAATAACTTGTAACAATGAACGTAAGCTGCAAGAAAAACATAATACAGTGTAATACAACAGTAATATTGCTTTACCGATTTGGGTTCAGTTGACATGATTATCGACAGTTGAATGTTAGTCTTAAGCCTGGAGTAGAATAAGCTATGATTTCATTTGGAAAACTGTGGAAACAAGACAGCAATGTGAACTGGGCTCTTGTGAGACTCCTCAGTAATAAATGGCGGTACCAGCGCCTCATATCCGTTCCCAAACTGCAAGTTCTCATTCACAAGATCCTCCATTATAGGACTTCCTGGAGAAGTTTCCATAACAAAACGCTCTTGTTAAGCTTGCGATTCAGCTCCTACTTTCAATGAGCAATGAATAAACTGATAACATAAATAATTATACTTCATACAATACACTGTAATGTGCATTAAAAATCGTTCGGAAAACGTTTGAGCTTGTTGTCAAATATAATAAAAAACGAAGTCATTCTTGTACCATACCCCATTCTAAAAACTCGTTAAGCGATTGTGAAACGCTTAACAAATTCGTTCCTTAATCCACTTGGCCAGCTGAGTGAAATGGATCCTTTCTGAGACAAATATTAGTACAATGTGTAAAACTAGTTCGGATGAGCTGTAATAGGTCTGTGGCTACATTAATACAGTCCAATTTATTAATATATATATATTGTCTATTGAACTACCATGCTGACAATGGAAACGAAGCGTCTCAGGAAAACCTGGAATACAGATACGAACAGCAGATACCAGATGAGTACACACGGAGATCAGATGAGTGAGTTTTAGAGCTATTTTATTTCTTAAACGTTCTATGGAGCTGAATTATGATAAAGAACTCTTCTCGAACCAGTGAAATATAACTACAACGTATGAACTATTATATAATTACAGTTCGAGATGCGGTGTCCCAGCTTAAGAAGAATGCCTCCATCACAAATATCGTCTCTTCATTGAGAAAAAAATATTTGGAGTTAGTGAGGGGACAGGTGAAGAGAGCTTGCCAATTACTGGAGTTTCTGAATCTCATATGTGAAACTTGTACTACTTGAATTCCATGGTAGACTCAAAAATATTTACTGTATGAAACATTGATTTTGATGTTTACACTTGGACTCTGTTTTGATTATCATTTAGAAGGGGAGGGCATAGTCATGATGTTGTGAACATCAACCGAACTTTTCCTGTAGGTTCGTACTCACCAGAAAAAAAGAGTTAAAAAAAATAAATAAGGAATAAATACATAAAAACTAATAAAATAAGATTAAAAAATTACCCCGTAAATCTACCTTCCAGAAAAAAGCCCTAACACCCGCGAAATTGTGAACTTTTTAAAAAACTTATTGATTATATTTTCCTGTAACATTATTTCTGATTACTGATAACGTAACCCCCGCTCAAACAACTCCATTTGATGATAACACTAACTTTAGAGGCACAATATTGTCATTTACGGTTACAAATGGAGTAAAAGAAATTCTGATCACAAACTTGATTTTTGCACCTAAAAAAGTTAAACCGTGGGGCATTGGTATTATCCCAGTGCATTATTATACATAAAAACTATTATACATATTTGTGTAATTTTTTATTATTATACATATTGTACTATTAAATATATTATTGGAAATATGTATGAACAAGTATAATTTTATTCCAATGTCGCGAAAACTGAGAACTGTCTGTAATAATGTATGTAAAAGTACGAAGGAATGTATGAACACTTTTTGAGGACACGATTTTGGGTATTTTTGGTGCGAGACATTCCACCAATTTTCTACTGGTCAGTGAACGACGTGTTTTCCTGCATAAAATGTTGGAATTTATATATTGGATGGGTGAACCAATGGTTATATTTCGGGCAGGAAGAGACTCTTGGACTGATCAAAACAGCATTTGCAGCGTTTTGTGTCAACAGCCAGTTTGGACAGGAGCAGAGGGGGGGTAGTGGTTCGAGATATTGTAATTCGGAAAAGTTTTAAAACTTTTTTAAAGACTGATTATCTCACTTTCAGAGTATATGCTTCATGGTGGTTCGAAAGTGGAAAACTGAGTCTCAGAGGACATCCTTGAGGATATTGTATCCAAGATTAGGCCTCCCAGCAATCGTAGCGGGCCGATTGTTTCCTCTCCACTCTTAGTCACGAAAAGGGTTCCAGCTTAGGGGTTGAAACGGAAAAGTAGCGACTTTTCCACAGTATTGTTCCAAGTTGGGGGTAGGAAGATTAGGATTAGGGCAGTAAAGGGGTGAGGAAGGTACCTGGGGCTCCTCTAATTGAGTCTGACTCTACCCTTAATCCAAAATAGGTAGCCGCAATTTGGCCTCTTGTTGCTTGAATATCTCATCATACCCTTCTTAGAAGGGGGATCACGGTTGAATTCGTTCAGCTTCACAGGAGGACGGAACTTTGGGTCTACTCCCCCCAGGCGCAGATGTTTGAGAGATGAGAAATTAGGCTTACTGAAGGGTGTCACTTAGGTACTCCATTAAAAAGATTGGAGGTTTCATTATTGAAAACATACAACTACTATACATAAGCAATCAACTGCAATCAATCAATTTCAGATACTTTTCGTCTACAAAAGTGGTTACAGCCTGGGTTTCTTGATAATTTACCGTTATAGCTGATTCGATATAAGTAATTAATATCGGAATCTTATGCTGTCATCAGTTCTCATTCACATTAATGGTGGCGTTCTTTTTTCATCCGTCTGGCCTCCAAGAAGAGCGAAGGGATAAAATTACAGCGATCCGAGAAGTCATACTTTATTGTATAAATCAACATTCAGCCCAATACGGGATTTATTTCAAGTTGAATACCTTTTGAATGTTTAATTGCGATATTTAATATATATATATATATATATATATATATATATATATATATATATATATATATATATCTAAGTCCTTCAGTTATTATTTTTATACGTAATGAGCGACAACTTACTTAAAACTTTTGTGAGAATTTCTCATTTTTGATCTTAGCATTGGATTCTACGCCCTGCTTGGAAAACTCTCAACTATAAATGTTCAGTTCGATACTCTGAACGGTTTGGACAAAAAACCGATAGGGAGAAAAATATAATGGCGCCATATGTTTACAACGTAGACGTGGGGTGAGGACCTTCCCCTAAGATGTCATCCAGTTTTCTTCACATCACTGGTTCTGCAACTTCCTACCATTCGACACCCTTCATACGGCACATTTTTGGAAACGCCTCTTGGAAACATTTCAGCTGATGAGATAAAATAAAATAAGCAAGAATTACAATTTGTTCTAATTGGCTCTGATTGGTTTTCAGAGTGATGAGTTGGAAATACATTGATGAGTTCAACTGATAGGCTAAAAATACTGGCAGAAACAATCATATGTATTACATAGCATTCAGGGCTACCAATATTCATTCCATAAATTATAGTCGAATACGCTACTATACCACTCAGTAAAACTTATCTTTTGAAGAGTAGTTTTTCTTACTTGCAAACATAAATCGAGATGGCGATAGTCATGAGTTAGAAATCATTTCAATGAAACACATGAGACCACAAAGTCAGCCTACACCCATACTTTTGCATTCTGGAATTTCTGACAGCTTTTCGGAAAGATCGGAAGATGATTTGTGTTGACCCCCTTACATCCAATCAATAAATCATACAAAAGCCAAAAACGGAAATATTGCTCCGTAGATTTGGAAAACAAGTATTTACCATTAGTCTGTCACTTGGCTCCGAATGAAAAGCATTGTATAGAAGACAAGTCAGTATTATTACCCCAGATTTTTTGGCGCTGTTCCATTCGATAGTCCGCTCCCTCCATCAACATCTATTATTTTGCTGTCATAACTGAAACGCCTACGGCATCATTCCAGTAAATTAAATCGGAAAACCGAGAGATAAAATTCAGCAAAACGCTGGAAAATGGAAGACCTGAATTTTTCGTGGTACATCATATTTGATGACTCTTTAATGGAATACGAGAGAGCATTCTATCGATTCCAATAATACGCTTTTACGACGACAAAAATAGCATCTATCTGAACAACCAGATTTCCCAATATGGAAAACCATTGAATTGAAGTGTTAAGGTTCTTGAGGTTGAGTGCCTCCTTATGCCTACGTTTCGTCAATTTATTAACATCTTCAGGTACCTAAAAGTATCCAGGACACTTGGAGATGTTCAATAATCAAACGAAATGTTGGCATATGGAAAATACTAATTTATTGACCAGCCCTCCAGAACCTTAACACCAAGTTTTAAGAAGAAGTCGTCGAGAACTCTAAATATTGTCACATTAAACCGTAATAATGTAAGAACGTAGGTAATTTATGAGAACAACGTAAGCCAATTCTTTCTAGAAATGTTGTAGAGCATAAGTATATACTCGTATTATAATTGTGGAGATATATCATATCGTTACAGGTGAAACCGAAGGCCTAGCAAGTTCATCAGGCTACTAATCGTAAATTGAATGGGTATGGGGGATTCAGGCATGAATTCTCGCTCAATAAAACTTGTGCATGCACTGTTCGAAAGACTAAGGAAGAAAAAAAAAGCGTTACAATTCCTCATCGAATTCAGATCTTTCATGAACAATCATTAGATAATTGCATAAAGCATATACTACTTTGATACTGATTCAAGAAAATTATTATACCCAATAATTATCAAAACAGAACACGCTGAGGAAATTCTAGTGTTTAAGCAAGATTGTTGTTGTGATTAGCATGCGAGGATAAGTGCAAGAAATCAAGAAAACGAGTCTTGAGAAATGGTGCTCGTGCTAAGTGACTCTAGCGAATCGGAACAAAATGAATTAAAGAAACGACCTGTAAAAGAATCAAAAGATGGAGGTTGATTATTTCCCCCGGATCAGCCAGCCAAGACATTGTCGGACAAAATAATTAGAGGAAAGATAACATTTTGGACATTAGTCGGAGCCCGATGAGAAGCACTGTCGCACTAATGTCTAGTCTAAGGAAGGGACAAGTCTCCAGAACCCGTTTAGGGGCACAGTCGCAGTCAGGTGTAAAGGACAAGAAAACCATACCCAGTTAAGGCATCGTCTCCCTGATACCTAGGAAGGAAGTTGAGAAAGCTTCTGGATTGGAAACCCTAGAGTCCGATAGGACACCATCAGCTAGAATAAGTAGTTGAGGTGAGATAAGCCGAGCAAAGACAAGCCTAAGTTGAAATGCGAGAGTCGTAGATCGGCCTGGCCTGCAAGCAATTTTATAGGGTCTGTCACTCTTTCTCAGAGGCCCTTCTTCTCTTCTTTACTCTCATAGTTTCTGGATGCAGGCTGGTTGGTTTATACTATTACAACAATTGTGAATTCAAAAACGCTGCAAATTATTACACAAAGGTTTATTATTTATGTATTAGACAGCCCTTCTACGTAGATCTCTGGTCCATAATTATTAAACGCCGCTTATAGTATATTTAGTATCGAAACTCGGAGCTTCGGACCTCACAAATGGGTTCAATCCATTACAGCAGCGGAACCTCACAATTTTACGCTTTTTAATATAGTTGATAAACAAAACAATTTATTACCAAGTCATCTTTCCAACACATAAATGTGTTACCTATAGTGTATATTGATATCATCTAAATGGTCAAATTTCAAAAAATGTTCTGACAAAATCACTGAAAATGGCTGAGAATTGTTAAATTGATATTTTTTAGCATAAGATTGGTCAAATAAAGTTTATCAACTATGAAATAGAACATTAAAAAATTTATGTACGAAATTATGCTAAAAACTTGAACTTCATTAAATTTTGTTTTAAAAAATCTATAAAATTGCAAAAAATTGCCTAAAATCAAAAATCTCTTTTTGAATAGAAGAGTATCATTTAGAATACTTTGTTTTCCATAAAATTAATAGCTAACATTTTCTTTTTACTCATAAATCTCCAATTTCTGTACAAGTTGAAATATACAAAAAAAAGACACTTTTTCACCTATTTTTGGCTCATAGCACCCATGAGAGTGGAGCGATCGAGCTGGCGAGAAGTTAGGACCAACTAGACCCCAAGTGGGGTCAATGTGCGAAAGAACAGATTTTTTAAGTCAATTCTAAGGCCTTTTATGGCCCGGACGGCGAACGGCGGACGGACATTTCAAATTTGGATTCTACGCACCTTGAAACGTAAAGTGACAAAGTTTGAGGGGGGGTTATAAAAATTTTTTGCTATACGATCACATAGGCTTATTATTGGAAATAATAAACCAAAATGGGCGAAAAACGAATACCTTTCAATGTGACAACATACAGTAAGAAATCTCTCATTAGATCATGCTACAACTCGATTGTGGGGTGATTCATAAGAATTATCGAGATAATAAAAATTCAGTGCCTGAATTGGAGAATATCGTAAAATCATTAAACATTACACTAGCGCTACAACACCAGCAGTCCGAGCGTTTGTTAGCCAACTCTAGGTGGGGTGATACTAGCAATTCAATTCAATGATACTGTGTAAGCACGTAGTATTTAAAATATAGCAAATGGTATCTTGCATTCGTTTCCACCTCAACAAATAATGTTTCACTTATATGTATGTATCAAACAATTGTTAACCAAGAATGGTTATGGTTGACTATTTTTTTCCGAAAAGCAGCTTCTTTTTTGAAGTTCCATTGCAGCAAGTCACAACAAAAACTTCGTTTAGACAGCGAGAACGTGTTTCAGCATCTGCGTATAATATGTGGCCTTGGTAGAGAAAAGAACGGCGTCTGAACTTCCTTGACATCTGGCTAACGGCTGGCCGTCAATTCTTCCTACCTACCTACTCCCCTCCTCCTATCACCACCGCCATCGCATTTCACCTTTTTCGCAATATCAAACTTCCCACCGATAAGTCGCAGGCGGAGCTCTGGCTTTGTTGAGTGCGGACTGACAGTAGAATGAACCTTTCCACCTAAATTTCCTGCCAGATAGGGAAACCTTTTTGAAAAGAGGGAGAAAACGGGTCTCTTCGACCGCGGAGGTCCCTGTAAGTGCCTTTTCATACCCAACTACCGCTTTCCAACCCACAGAGTCAGTTGTGAAATGAACGGTATCGTTTTATTTTAATCTGTTATCGCGTTCACGATTCCTGTCTACGTTACATATCCGTTTTGTGGCTTTTTATGAAAGAATGCGTTTCTGATGATGGTGAAATGGTGGGAATCGTCACGCAGTGGCGCGATCCCGATATCACTCGATCACTATACACATAATTGTCATGTGAGGCACCCTGCTTGTCACGCAATGCATCCTAAAAGATTGGGGAGCACAATTGCACAACATTATCATTGACGTTTCTGATCAAGTTGAAGGTTTTTAAAATCCTTTAAAACAAAATTCTTCGGTATACAAAAATCAGTGGACAGTCGTGACTACAGAATTATAAGATTGAAGAACTAGGAAAATGAGCAATGTACAGAAAAGAAAAAGAAGGTAAAACCTAATCAGCTAAAAATACTTAAAACTCAGCCCCCAAAACTCGAAACGATTGGTTCTTTATCGTTTTTCTATAGAAATAATGCAAATATCTATAAAATCAGAGAATCATTCAATTTAATACAGATTGTGCCAGTTCTAAGATCTGCCATCACCATCAGTACGGTCTGTTCCACTAAGAAAGGAAGAAATCCGGCACTACTAGAATGAGTTAAATCCGACCTTATAAGTAGCTACTATAATCACAATGGTATGAAATACCGTCAATGGTGTCTAAGAATGAAGGGTGTAAGAGGTAGGAGTATGTAGATTCGCGGCATTGACGAAGGATGCGGTTTTAAAATCCTACAGAAAAAAAACCAAAGTTTGCAAGAACATAATGTTTTGGCAAAAAGTTAACTTATTCCAAGAAGGGACTGGCAGTTGCCACTCAACCCGGGAAAAACATGGCAATTGCCACCAGTAGGCATTTCATCAGTAGCCACCCGTGTTACCATTGCTACCCCTACAATATATTGTTGTTTTCCACTTAAGTAGAAAATTAAATGATAGGGTAAGCGATGAACTAAACATTTTTAAAAATATGCACTACAATTTTTTCTCAAAAATCGTGCGAGTAAGAACAGAAGCTTGAGGGATGCCATTCTCTTGAAAGTGTGATTCGGAGAAGATGTTTCCAAGGTGCACTCTGAATTTTTGGTGGGTGAGGAAGCTTGTTGCTACCTTTCCAAGATATAACATCCTGGATATAACTCTCAAAAGCTAAGGGGCAGTCAACTGCTGATAAGTGATTGCGAGAACCAGCCTTTTTAGTTCATAAGACAGTTGCTTTACAAAAAACCACAAGAACCGGTAGTTGACAATAGCTTCCAGGATCTTGTTAATGCAGCAGGTAAGGGAGATGGTATTGACTTCAAAAATTATACAGCATGTTCGGAGTATCTAAGGAGTTCACAACCCAAATTCATTAGAATCGAAAGTTGCGACGTGTATAGCGATACAGATAGACAGAAATACATACAATGGGTGGTATGCATAAAGGCGAAGCAAAAGCTTTTACTCCGAAATGTGAAGAACATGCTTCGTTTTCTATCCATAATAAGCAAATGCTATAGCACTTGCTACCCCCTTTTACTTCGTAGTAAATTAAGTGGAGCTAATACTATATTATATCTACTCAAAATCCTATGCATAAAAAGGAGGAAATGCTAGTGGCCTGAAGTCAATGCTTCTACTCTGAGCACGGGGGTTAGCATCTGCTTTTACCTTATACTTCAAGCAAGTACTTCGCTTTTATGCATGCCACTCAAAGTACCAGACCAAGTGAAAGTATAGAGACTTCGTTCATCAATTATTGTAGAATCTATGACGACAATAATTCAAGAAGAACATCACTTCATTTGAACGGTCTCAGAATCTTGACGCGAATATGCTGAGTATACATAACATGGATGAATGTGAGATTTCAACGGTACGGCTGTACGTTATGAGCATGACGTGGAAATTTGAAGAAACCAGGGAAGTTAATAATACTGTTAGAGAAATTTAGAGGTTCCGAGGGAAACGTACGACAAGTCGTAGCTACAAGAAATTAATAAAGTGAAAGCCGAGGGTTAGAAGGTGGGAAGCTCGACATATAAACCGCCTCGTAAACCCCCCTCCACCTTGGCATTATAGAGCCAAGCAAAAACTTGACTTAACTTCGTCAACCACCAGGGGCTTTTCTGGGTACCCAGCAACACACGTGGGTCCAGGAATTCAATTACAAGTTTGATGACGTCGGAGGGTGAGCAGGACAGCCGAGAAGGGAAAACTGAAGGGATGGTAGGGAAGATCCGAACTAGGCCTACGACTTTCAGGCCAAGAAAGTGGGCTTACAAGAAACACCGATTTTACCCTAATTCCTACCCTATATACTGAAACCAAGGTGAAAAAACTTTCATCAAAATTGGCTCTCTGAACATTCTTTCTCTTCTCTATTTTACAAGAACTCCAAAACATAATCTACCCATTCATTATTGTTGTCAAGAACTTGACGGATATTGATGTGAAACTTTTGGAAATGGTCTGATAATCCAAATACTAACTTCATATCATTGAGAATAAATGAGAGCAGTTTCACGAGACGATTTTGAGGGTTAAAAAAGTAAATTTTTCAAACATTCATGATCAAATTTCGAAGTTTATTTATTTTATTATTTTTCCTTATATATACATATACCTATATATATATATATCAAATTTTATTACATTTTTCAAAATTTCGTTGTTATTTAAGAAACTTTGTTCTCTTTTTTAAGTTGTAAAACCCTATTTATCTTTATCATCTATACAGATATTTTACTACACATAAAGATAACATTAAACAACAAACTAATAATGATGCGCCGCATCTTATCCCCTTTTATCGTTGTTTCGCTTTTAATCAAGGACATTCTAGGATAATATTAGATTTATTTTCAAAGCTTAAGAGTTGTAAGCTCTAAAGGGTGGATAGAGATGGACCAGGGCGAGTTAACAAACAGCTATATACAATCAACGACGGGGATCCGGAGAAACCATTGTGAAACAAAATACATTAATGATATTTTGGAATAAATTTGAGGAACTTTAATCATAATTAAATCTTTAAGGGAATTTAATTCGGGTGCAGATATATCTTCGAAGCAGTAGGAACAATACTGTAATGAAAGTTCAGAGCTGAAAAAAATATTCCGGTTACCTACTACAATCTCATCCCATCGAGAAACTGACAGCAACAATCATCACAAGTTGTGAAGCTTCCCATCTCAAACAGGAGAATGCGTGTATTTTGCTAGTTGAACGTATTTTTTGAGCCTCCTAGATGCAGTGACTTGCTATCTCAACCTTGAATAAGATGATACTTGTGCATTATGCATGTGGTTGGCGTCAACGTCTTTTGTCACAATATTTTTTTAATTTTTATTAAAGAATTTTAAATAATTTTGCAAAGATCCCTAACCAGAAGGGTCATTAGCAGCATCTAGCAAGGTGTCTAAGGGGACAATGCAAGTGGCACAAATGTAAGTGGAGCCATGTTGCGCTCCGCCTCCAAACGTAGTGCCATTATGGACTCCACTGGCAAATCGCAGAAGGAAAAGAACAATTATAACATTCCGGGAGAGTATTTCAAAGGCATCGCCGCAATCTAACACATATGCCAAGAGGTACAGCGATGACTACTGCTTAACCCTTTGGGCGGATGAGCGCAAAATTCCGAAAAAATAAAATAATACCACCACGACAGAGATGAATAAGGCTTATGACTAATTACATATTACTTTATATAATCAGCAAAGTGAAATGAAACTGTGTCCAAAACCAACTGCTCTTGTCGCATTATTGATATGGAATTTGGTAATGTGGTCCCGCCCCTTCATCCAAATCGGAGGTGCCCTTCACAAACCAGTAAAAAAAAAAAGAACAGAAAAAATAAAAAAATAAAATTAGGTTTACGACAGTCAAAGTTTGATGTGAAAATACTGTTCCTCATGACTATCTTCAAATTTTTCGGAAGTCAGCTAGTGACGGAATCATTTTGAAACTATTAAAACCAATCTCACAGTACAGTTATGGTCTGACGTTCGACTTTTTTTTTTTTTTTTTTTTTTTTTTTTTTTTTGAAAACTACCTGCCCTCACTAACCCCTGGAATAAAGAGTAATTTCGTTTTATGGCTTCCTGGCATGAATGGAGAAGTTTCGTCTTGTTTTTCCGCGCTCCTGTTGTCGGAAATGTTCAAAGTTGCATAACTGTGCCGTTCTCTACCTCCGAGTTTGGCAGTTCAGTCCCAGGTACGTCCACGAGGACAAATTTGACGTCATACTACACATGTAATTCATACCTATCAAATAAATAATCCATTAAAATAACAATTACGTCAAAAATAAACACCACAGAACAAACTTCAAAATTCAGGATCTGAATTCGAGAAAAAAACAAAAGATTAGTGAAACCACACGAGCGCTAAGGGATCTGGGAAATCTATTTTCTCAATTCTCTCAACCGTGTCCCGTTATTTCAGCGAATTTTCATAGGAAAAATGAGCTATTTAGGTGGCTTCAAAATTTTAAGGGGAGGGGGGGACATCCTACGAATCCGTTTCAAACATCTAAGAACACAATACTAGAGTTTAACGTTATATATATATATATATATATATATATATATATATATATGATATATGGCTTCATATATATAAGGGGGGGATATATATATATACTAGAGTAACGTTGTATATATATAGGGCGCATTTCAGGCGATAACTCCCTTAAAGTACGGCGTATAAATTTTGTTCCAACGCAGAAAAATCCATCTTGGCAAAACAAAGGTGGCATTAGTTGGCCAGCCCAAACGCTACAGAATTTCAGTTTCAAATTCACAATTTAGTGGCCCAAAAATGCTAAAAAAATTGTGGGATTAAAAAAATTTAAAAAATGTTAAAAATATATGAGGTGTCAAAGTCGAAGTACATTTCAGCGCTGAGTTGATTGCGACCACTCCCAGATCTCCAAGATTCATATATAAGTGAGAAAAGTCGATTTTAGGTGAAAAATTCCCATAATCAACTAAAGTTTTGTAGTCTTCGAGCTGTGCTGCGCGTCATAAATTGCTATAGGGGTCTTGTCACACGGCCGTTCCGTGATAAAATGATCTGAATTTTAATGTCTAATTTAATTGTATACAAAATTTTGAAAATTCGCTCTATTCTGTTAGCCATGTTGCATGATTGAGGACTTTTTGTAATTATTTACAAAAGTAAGCGTACAGATAGAGTTTTGGTGTTGCTAAATTCGATATTTTATTCGCATAATCGTTGCCTAATTTTCACTCATGAACAATGCCCAAGATTTCAAAACTGATTTACAAGACTACAGCTTAAATTATCCTAATGAAACTGAATATGAAAGTCGAGATTCCAATAGGTATTTCCGGAACGAAGGATTTCTCTAAGCCTGACCAACGCTTCAACAGTTAATTTGCTTTAATTAGAAACTAAAACCATGGTGTGATGCGCCAACAATGATCAAAATACTTTTTATATTCATTCGAAAATATTAAGTGCCCGACAAATATTTGATCGGTACTGACTAATGATGAATGATGAATCATCTCTGAGAAATGATGAATTAGGTCCGAGAGACAAAATCACTACCGCTTTTATTAGCTCAGTAAATTTTTTATTGCGGCAATAACATCTTCGTTTGGTAAACAAGCGTCCATTACCCGCTTAAAACAGTCGTCAATTGACTTCTTTCGACGATAAATGATTGAATACTTCTGCAATAACTCATATCTTGATTAGTCAGATGAACGGTTGCGATTTTCATAATTTCATGATAGCGATTGTGATTTTATTTCGTTAGTGGATAATTTGAGTGATGGGCATCGCGCTTGATCAGTGAAATCTGTGAACAGAGTCCGTTACGATGAAGTACAGACGAATCATAAGAATCAGCACAAGATTCTGTGCGTCCTTTGTGTCCCACAGAATTTAAGTTGCCTTTTGGTTCATTATCAATAATGAACCTTTGTAATCAATCAAGACATTTTTTTTAATCTCCCTTCGAAATTTGTTGGTTTCAAACTGTACAGAATCCAGAAATCGAGGGAAAAAAATATTTAAAATAATAAAATAAAATAAATAAATCCGTCCGTCCGCCATTCGCCGTATTCGGCTCAGATCTTTTCTCTGAAACAAATGGACCAGTTTATGAAATTTGGCTCAAAAATCATGTATTGGCCGGGAATGTGCCAGTAATATCGGCAACAATTTTTCCAACCCTAAAGGGTGGTAATTACGGGCTAACATATTAAAAAATCGAGATCTTGAAATCTTTCAAGGAAACAGTTATGCTTCCTTGCTTGTCAATGATAAATTAATGTAATCTCTAAGAATCAATCAAGACCATTCGCAACGCTGTACGTTGAACCGTTCGCTTTTCCAAAGGGCAAGAACTTCGAAAAAACACCTTCGGATTTCCAGGGGCGAGAACATACTGAAATGATGAGCTGCTAACATACAGGCAATCGTAGTTCAGTGGTTAGAGTACTCACTGGGGGGCCATGAATGCAAACCGGCAGCGGTTCGGATCCGAGCAGAGTCAATATGTTTTTTAATTCTTTCTTCCTAATCACTCTCGATTTTTTAACACAGAATGTGTTTTAGCCATGGACTAACTAGCCGAAAATGGAACGCGGGATGGTAACGAAATGTGTGACGGATGATTTTCACGTACAACCGAGTCGTTGCTAGGGAAATGGTACTTCGTCGTTTTTCATCCCACAAAATTCGTTGACCATTCGTTCGAAAGCTCTCGATTGATCCAACAATATTATGTTAACTACTGCGAAGTGCGTGTCCAACAAACTGAGTTATGAGCATGGTTATATAAATAATTGTTTACACACAGGTGATCATTCTCAATAATTGATATTGTGAACATGATTGCAACCGCTTGTTAATTTCTGATGATTTCATTGAGCTTGTGTTTCGATGATTTGATTCATAGCAGGTGATCTGAGTATTACGAAAACGGTTTGATTTGTGAAGCGGAGGTTAAATAATTTGAATAGGTAATTTCTATACTTTACACTCTAGGAAGCTGTAATTTCGTTTGTAGCCTCTTTAGGACATTTACTTGACGATGCTCAGGGTCCGGATCAGATGTGTGGCTCTTAAAGCTAATTTCTATGCTTTACACTCTAGGAAGCTGTAATTTCGTATGTAGCCTCTTTAGGACATTTACTTGACGATGCTCAGGGTCCGGATCAGATGTGTGGCTCATAAAGCTAATTTCTATGCTTTACACTCTAGGAATCTGTAATTTCGTATGTAGCCTCTTTAGGACATTTACTTGACGATGTCCAGGGTCCGGATCAGATGAGTGGCTTTTAAAGCTAATTTCTATACTTTACACTCTAGGAAGCTGTAATTTCGTATGTAGCCTCTTTAGGACATTTACTTGATAAATCGCTCTTGATTTATCACGAATTTATTTCGTTTTTTTTTTTTTTTTCGTAGTTTCATACTATAACTATATAAATTGATGTTATAAATGAATAGTAAACAATGACGCTTGTTTGGTTGTCACTTGGTTGCGCGACAACGCAAACACATTCTGTGTTTCAATAATTTCGTCCGAAGTATGTAAATAGAGGTAAACCGGGGGTCCAGGGGGCTTGTGCCCTGGCGAGGCGCGGAGCGCCGAGTTTAACATGGAATCATGTTTTAGCGATGGATCCCCCGCCGAAAAGTGAGACTATAGAGTGAGATGAAAGTAGCGCCAATAATTGTGATGATTTCCGCTTACAACCGAGTCGTTGCTAGGGATATGATACTTCGTCGTTTTTCATCCCACAAAATTCGTTGACCATTCGTTCGAAAGCTCTCGATTTATCCTACCATACTATATTAACTACTGCGAAGTGCGTGGCCAACAAGCTGAGTTATGAGCATGGTTATATGAATAATTGTTTACACACAGGTGATCATTCTCAATTATTGATATTGTGAACATGATTGCAACCGCTAGTTAATTTTTGATGATTTCATTGAGCTGGTGTTTCGATTATGTGATTCATAGCAGGTGATCCGAATATTGTGAGAACAGTTTGATTTGTGCAGCGGTGGTTAAATCATTTTAATTGGTAATTTCTATACTTTACACTATAGGAAGCTGTAATTTCGTATGTAGCCTCTTTAGCCTCTTTCTATAATAAAGTGAATGTTTACTCGCGAGTTTCTATTAGGAGATCATCATCTCACAAGAGCTCAATCGTCGTGATCATTTCTATAATAAAGTGAGAGCGAGGAGCTAAAACATGATTCCATGTTTTTTACATTTTAGCAGTCAGGCTCACAGTAATAACATCCGGGGGGGTCCAGGGGGGCGAAGCCTCCCTGTCGGGGTCAATTTTTTTTCCATTTATTCCTTCTTTTTAGCTAGTTCATTTATTTTCTTATGGTGGTCCAGTTATATTTCGATAGTGCACCATAGACTCAGCTTGATGAGTGCCTAATTTAGAAACCTGGATATCCCTCAATATTTTTCACCACTGACAAGTCCATTTCTGTAAAGCTTGGAACTATCCCTTCAAACTGTTGAAACCAGTAATTCTTCCCCTCCTTTCACTTCATTAGCTATAATCCCCCTTAAACTTAGCTTGTACTTAATTTGTTGTACCTCCAGCCCTCTTTCCTTTCTCTCGACCAATGGGATTCAATCTCCCTTCACCAGTGACTATGTAAGCTGTGTCCTTTCTGAAGTATGTTCAATTATTGTCTGTTACTGATGATGGCCTAACCGTTGAAATCAATTTAACATTGTAACTCTATATTTTTCGTGGAAAAAGACAACGTTTTTTCACTAACCTCCGTTTTGAAACGGGTTTCCTCAACTTCGTCACGAGTGATTTAGTTATACGAACTAAATCACCACAAAGTATGTAGTAGCAAGGAAAGTAGTTGAACCGAAACCGAGATTGACACTGTCAGCACACGATCCAAAACTTATTAAGTATTTACAGATCTCTAGATAGTCATATGAAAACAGCTTAAAACTGTATCGTGGCTTGTGAAAAATGGAGCAGTGGGATGCAGAACTATGTATATTAAACAGCATCTAAGTACGAGTCTTGTGCGAGAGCTCGTTGGAATAACATCGGAGCGACCTCCCGCGATAAAGGTTTATTACACTGATGTTTCGCTTCGCGTTTGGGAATGTTTATTTAGTGGGATGACTGACAAGGCGGACGCCGCTGGCGAGCAGACGACGCTCCAGGACATTGTTGATCAAACTAAGCAAGAGTTATTGCAACATCGCATAACAACAAGAGCCTTCGCTGACCCCAATGTAAGTGATGCTTTTAATCATCTGTACTCTATTATAACTGACTTATGCGATTACCTCAGTCAAGCTAACGATCATATTGTTAAATTAAATGAAAATCAAAAGGAAAAACAAAGGACATCGGAATTAACTCAACCCAACGTCCCTACATCCTACAGTACGGACGAAGACGAATTGTCTCGAGAAACTGACTGGATCTTAAAAAGGGCCCGCAAAAAGCGTAAAGCTCGGCGTTCTCCGGAGGTTGAATGGCCTACCAACACGACTAAGACTGACAAGGACGTAACCAAGGTAACCAAGGTAGAAACGATTAAGCCTAAAAAGGACCCTCCTCCACCACCCATAAATGTTGTAGGGCTAAAGAGCTACGCAGCCCTCAAAGATATGTTACTGAATATCCCTAGAGAGCAATACAAGGTCACTGCTCTCAATAATAACGTTTGGAAAATAAACGTAGATACAAGAACCAATTGGAAACTGATTACAGACAAACTACGTTCAGATAAAAAACAGTGGTTCACATATCAAGACAAAGCAGACAGACCTATTAAGGTCATGGTTAGAGGATTACATGAAACATGTGAGAAAACTGACATTATTGGAGACCTTAAGGAGCAAGGTCTTGCCATCCTGGATGTTACCAACATTCTCAAGAAAGAGAAAAGGAAAAATGACAGTGGTGAAATTGTAACCATTCATAAACCTCTTCCTCTCTTTATGTTAACCTTCGACAAAAATGAGGATGTAAATAAAATCTATAGTATTAAGGCCATTCTCAACATAATTGTGAAGATTGAGCCGGTGAAAAAAACTTCTAAACTCATTCCCCAATGTAAGAATTGCCAGTCATACATGCATACCCAATCCTACTGCGGGAAGGAATCTGCTTGTGTGAAATGTGCTGGAAAGCATAAAACTTCTGAATGTACCCTGAACAAAGCAGACTCCCCCAAATGTGTCAACTGCAAAGGGAATCATCCAGCAAATTATCGAGGATGCGAGGTAGCTAAGGAGCTACAAAGAATGAGAAACAAAATTACTAAACCCCAACTGAAAGAACAGACCAAGCGTGATGCTTCAGTTGAGAGGAATTTTAATAGGCGGAAATCGCTTACTTCAACCATTACAGGAGCAACTACTTCAAAGGTTTCATATGCTACCGTTGCTAAAAAAGAGGTTAATGTGTCGAACACAGAAAAAATGCTGGCACAGATACTGGAAAGACTGGATGAACAAAAACATACCAATAAACAGTTATCTGAAAGAATAACTAAGCTAGAAAAAGGACTTACTAGCCATGGACTGATTTAATGGGACCGACTTTAAGAATAGCAACATGGAATGCGAACGGATTGCTAAATCTCATTAAGGAAGTCGAATTATTTCTCCACTCCAACAAGATAGACATCTTACTTATTTCTGAAACCCATTTCACTCGGACGTCATACATCAAAATAAGAGGATACACGTGTTATCATACGTTACACCCAAGTAATAAAGCTAGAGGAGGTTCGGCAATTCTCATTAAAGCTAACATCACTCACCATGAAGAACCAAAAATCGAAGAGGAAAAAATGCAGGTAACTTTGGTCAAGGTACAACTCAATAATAAAAGCTTTAGTATAGCCGCAATATACTGTCCCCCAGGTTTAACTTAAAGAAAGATGATTATACGGTCCTTCTTAAATCGCTTGGTAACAACTTTATAATAGGAGGTGACTACAATGCCAAAAATACCTTCTGGGGTTCGCGATTAACCACGGCTAAAGGTAAAGAGTTGTATGAAGCAGCAGCTTCTTTCAAGTGCGACTTCCTCTCAACTGGAAGGCCTACATACTGGCCCACGGATGCTAACAAAACCCCAGACCTAATAGACTTCTTTATAAGCAAAGGTATCTCAAGTGGTTACATAAATCTAGAGGACAGCGATGACCTACCCTCTGACCACTCGCCTGTCATAATAACAATCAGTGAAAAAGTAATCATTAGTGAAAATTCTCCGAGTTTATTCAATAGAAATACTTGCTGGTCCTGTTTCCGGCAGCAATTGGAAACATCGATCGACCTTAAAGTTCCTCTGAAAACCCCTAAACAACTGGAAGACGAACTCGACTTATTCATCAATAACATACAACAAGCAGCCTGGTTATGTACCCCAATAAACCAAAACTGTAACTATGACACTAATTCGAAATCATATCCGTTAGAAGTAAGGGATCTCCTGTGCGCCAAACGTAAAGCCAGAAGGAAATGGAAGAATAACAGAACCCCTGAAAACAAAACTATTCTTAATAGACTCGGTAACAAACTTAAATATCTTATTAGATCAATAGATAACCAATCAGTTGAACATTTTTTGAGTAACCTAACTGCAGAGAAAGACACCGAATACTCCCTCTACAAGGTAACCAAAAATATAAATAGACCTAAAGTTCATTCTCCTCCAATCAAAAAGGATGACGGGACATGGGCCAGAAGTAACCGAGAGAAAGCTCAACTTTTTGCAGATCATCTCTATGAAACTTTTCAACCTCTTCCAGTGCAGACACCTGAAGAAAACGCAACACTGATAGAAAAAACGGATGAGCTTGATATTCGGCCCGTTACGTTAAAAGAACTCAAAGATGAAATTAAGGGCAACATTAATCCTAAAAAGACCCCAGGCTATGACCTGATAACCGGTCGAATTGTGAAAGAGCTCCCTGAAAAGGCTATAACAAAACTACTTCATATCATCAACGCCACGTTCAGGTTACGACATGTACCTTCCCAGTGGAAAGTAGCGGAAGTCATAATGATCTCCAAACCAGGAAAATCACCAAATGAGAAGACGGGGTACCGAACCATATCCCTCCTCCCTGTCTTATCAAAACTGTTCGAAAAATTGTTGCTCAAACGGCTTAAACCAATTATTGAAGACAGAAAATTGATACCAGACCACCAATTCGGTTTCAGGCAACGCCACTCTACGCTAGATCAAGTTCATAGAATCACTAACATAATAGAAAAGGCTCTAGAAGGTAAAAAAATATGTGCCAGTATCTTCCTGGACGTGGCCCAGGCATTTGACAAGGTCTGGCACAAGGGACTTGAGTATAAACTGCACAGGGATCTCCCAAAACAGTTTTACTTACTCCTAAAATCCTACCTAGCGAACAGACACTTCAGGGTAAAGCAGGGTGACCAGTACTCTGTCTTGAAGCCTATAAAAGCAGGGGTACCGCAAGGCAGTGTCCTGGGCCCAGTACTTTACCTGCTGTACACACGAGATCTTCCACAACAGGAAAACACAACTGTAGCTACTTTTGCAGATGATACTGCCATCCTCTCTGTTGGAGATGACGCTGAAACTGCAACTCGCAATCTACAGACGTCCACTAACAAGGTTGTCAATTGGACCAAGATGTGGAGAATGAAACTAAATGAAACAAAGTCAGTGCATATCAACTTTACTAATAGAAAAATCATAGCCCCAGAAGTTGAGATCAACTCAAATAAAATTCCATACTCTGACACTGTAAAATACTTAGGGATGCACCTTGATTCCAAACTTAACTGGAAATATCACATTGAAAAAAAAGAATCAGGAACTAAAAATCAAGTTCAGAAAGATGTACTGGTTGATGGGAAGGAACTCCCATCTCTCACTACACAATAAATTACTCATATACAAACAGATACTGCGCCCTATCTGGACCTATGGGATTCAGCTTTGGGGTTGTGCGAAAAAATCAAATATTAAAACAATCCAAACCCGACAAAATATAATACTGAGAAGTATAGTTCAGGCCCCCTGGTTCATGCGGAATGATGATATTCATCGAGACTTGAGGGTAGAAACGGTCACCGAAATTATCGCCAAATATGCAAGGAAGCACGAACATCGCCTCCACAAACACGAGAACCTGGAGATGCTCAACGTTTTAAACAACGAAGGAGAACTTCGGCGACTCAAGAGAAATAAACCTCTGGACCTAAATCTAAGTACAATAATTTAAAATCATATTTTAGAATAGAAAATTATTAACTTTCATGAAGAAAGAAATATTTTAGGCCAATATCGTTATATTATTTAAGCTACGGGTATGAATATAAATATATACCTATAGGCAAATCGCCAAGACTTTATCCAACAACATGGTCCGAACCTATACCGTTGGGGAAAAAGCTAGTAAAGTTGCTTAAGTTCTGAATATGTATCAACACCATGTGTATGGATCGTGTCTTTGTTGATTAAATTCTATCTATCTGATAAGCACAAAATGTGGCTGTAACGCTAGAGCACATAAGCATGATATGTCCAAGAGGTCGCAAGAGGTAAAATGTCGGACACATCCATTCAAAATCTGGAAAACATCATTTACGACCACCAAATTATTCATGTGAAATCACAACCGAGGTACAGAGCAGTTTTCGCATCATTATTCAAATGAATTAAAGTGAAAATTTAATTTGTTCGTTTGCATTGATTAGTGTTAGGCCTATTTAATGTTTGTGAAATAACAGTTTTCGTGGCTGTTAGCCCTAGCTAATGCTAATTGAATAGTACCTATAGGGAAACTATTGTAAGAATAAATCGTTCCTCGTAATCGCTATCGGGCTCAGCGTCCCTGCTAAAAGAAATCAATGCGTACGCATTTAAATTCAGGGAGAGACTTATTTATTTATAGTACGACAAAAAGCCAATTTACAGCAATAAAAGAAACCTAATTATTAATCTCAGTTGAATAGCATCTCATGATTATAAATTATGACATCAAAAGAATAATGCATTTAAAATAAAAAATATATGAATCACTGGCATTGATATGTTATTGAGAACTGACGTTACTTACGTCACTAAAACTGATTAATGCTTCAATAAAAGCGTTTGCTTATCGTGGTATGTGGTGCAAGGGACAGTGCATTTGGTTGTTTTAGGCGGCGAAGAGGACATGGAATAGTGAATTAAGGCGTGTGGCATAGAATGGTACATTGAAGTTAACCTTGGCGAGAAGAAATGGCATTTACCAGCCTGTGATAGAAAATTATGTCCGCCACCAACCGGTCCTCTAACGTAGAGGAGCCACATATCTCTGAAGAGTTGGGAATAATCAACTTTATCAGCTGGTATTTTTAATTAAAAGCAATACTGCGAAGAAATGTCCGTTGTACTCTCTCCAAACAATACTTATATATCTGATAAAATGGAGACCATACAGCATAATCCAAGATGCGGCGAACTAGTGATTTATATAGGATAACGATAGGTTCCTTGGAAGTGAAATCATGATACATCTCTTTGAGAAATCTAAAGTTATTAGATAACGTATAATGAATGTCAACAATCGGGAATGGGGTCAGAACTAATAAAGCGCCTCTATCGCCGAGCTTTCGAAAAATATATTTTCTTCATCAGGGCTCAAGGGCTCCTAGTGCTGATGAGAAATGCCACCCCTCATCCTCACAGTCATAACAGAAGAAAAACCAAAAGAAGAAGAAGAATAATCCAGGCTATTGCAGGTAATGTGAAAACAAAAATATAAGCACCAGCTATTCAATAAATATTCAACAAATACTCAATAAATCTATATATAAAACAACTATTATTTCAATTCAACAAAAATATTAGGCACAGGCTTAAACAAATAGATATATATATATATATAGATAGATATATATATATATATATATATATAATATAAAATAGGAACATGAACATACTCCCCCATTCCCTACTCCCCATTCCCGATTGTTGACATTCATTATTCATCGTCGGTCGATCTAGATATCATTTGGATAACGTATAATGTTATCGATGCGCATTTACTATCGATTTTCTTTTCCTGAATCCGAGAATTGAAAAGTGGACAAAAGAAGGTTGCCCAGGCTTCAGGCCTGCGTGCCGTTGGCCTCTACCCGGCACTCACTATAAATTGCACGAGGAGGGGTTGAACACATGAGTGGATAGGATCGCAAGGAAGCACGGCAAGGATGCTTCGGTCGTGATACGTGAACGGGGCACTGGTTTCGAGATTGCCGGGCGTCTTCCAAAAGTCCCTTTAGAACCTCAACGTGATAGCACGTGTTATGGGCCTGTTACACGATACATTCACACCCTCGTAAAACAAGCCAGGACCTCGTAAAAGAACCGCGGGATTTCTAATTGAATTTTACAGTTGAAAGAAACAGCCTCCCCTTATTTGTGACTGTTCTTTTACGGAGTTCTTTCGTCTCTTCAACAAAGAACGTTATGAGTTGAGACTTTCAAAGTACCGGGTCTCCATCAAAACTTCCATGGCGACGTAATAGAAAAGACTTATAAGATTTAAAGCCCTAAATCCTATTTTGAGTTAATCATGCCTGCTTATAGGTTTCCAGTAGAAAGAAGTCGATGAGTTTGGGAAATCCTGCCATAAAACCACTTTTACTAAATAGGTTAGTACCTGGTTTCTTCCATCGTCTAAACAGTAAAAACTGTTGTAAACAGTCACCGGGCTGAATATCATATTCCGTACAGCCTATAAATGAGCCCATAACCTTTTTATTTTAATAATATTTTCTACAATGAACCTTTCAAAACAACCAAAGGTTAGCATTACCTCATGATCGAATTATTGAACATTTACACTTGTTTTTCGTTAAGTTCGATTTTTAATGAGCTTTACCCACGCTTCCAGAATATACTTTTAAATAACAATCATTCCATCCTAACATGTCAGTTATCACTCGCATTCTCTAACGATAAGTAGTTTTCTTTCTATGACTGTCATAGAGTCATATATACAGTGTATCGCGTACAGGAACGTAAACGTGTTGGAGCACACCTCCAACTTGTGTGGGACCCCACTTGCACAGTGTGAAGTCACCAGTGCACGAAACTTCGAAAAATCATAGTAAGAAATATAATATTGCAGGAAAGTGCTGTTGGACTAAAATGTCTTAGAATAAAATTTTCATACATTCAAAAATAAGGAATATATGCAATTTTTACGCCTATGAGTATCGCTCATTGTCATAGATGAACCCCGAAAAACAATATCTTTAACTCGAAATTCCTTGAATTACGTTACTGAATCCCGTAGATTCCAAAATTTGAATAAAATGTCTGTTCGCCTACCCGGATCGACGCTTTTCCAAGAACCTACTGAAACAACGTTCACAAAATTACAAAAAAGTTCACAAAATCGGTCTTACAATTAAGTTGGTCATTTAATTAATTGAATATAAATCAAACTAAAAAACTAGTTACCCTTTATAAGGTACCCTACTACTACAAATCAGATATTAACGAGAATAATACTTTCAGCCATATGCTACATCTTCGGACATATTCTTTAACCAGTTCCAATGTTCCGAAATCTATAACTCACTCTGCGCATGCGCAAATGTAAAATATATCAAGCTCCATTTCTAACATTTTAGTCGTCCTATCTGGCCCAAATTCGAAGCGTAGTAGGGAAACGACGATTCCATTACACCATATCAGTTTCATTACGACTGTGGAATTAGTAGCAGCTGCGTGGGGCGAATATGAGTTTCTTGAAACAAGCATGACTTTTACCATATTCATCTGACTACTATGAAATTTTCAGCGATTGAATGGTTTATCTTTTACGATTATTTTAAACATCTCAGTGATATATACATTCATACTACGGATACAAGGAAGCTGAGTCCCACAAATAACATGACGGCGTTATTGACATCAATATTTCATTGCTTTAGGGGTCATTTCGAATTCACACCGAAACGAAAAAAAAAAAAAAAAAATCATGGTTATTACCATATACAACGGAGCCGTTCCTAGTGAAATGTAACTCCTTCAGTTTTCACCCGACAGTAATAGTTCACCATTCGTTGGGAAAATCTCAATTTATACTAAAATTTACGATGCATAAACCTGTTGAAAAATAAAATCGAGTAAGCTACGTGCAAATTATTTAATTAATTATAAACAATCCTGGGGGCATTTTAAAGTAATTTTGTAGGCTAACGTGGAAACGAGGCTTACCTCCTATTTACCTCCTAATGGCAAATGTAACTGACTATATTGTTGAAGGTTTTATCTGATTTTGATTGATTACGGAATGTGAAGAAAAAGATAAATTCTCACTCTAGAAATCTGAAATTTGATACAGAGCCTTTATGGAACCTGCAGAGGCGAATAAAAAAACGAGCTTCATCCTGATCAGCCGATTAAGATAAATTGTCTCCTGATCACTGAAGGAAGCTGAAATTTGACAGATCCATCAAGAGATAAATAATAAAATTACAGGTTCCGTCCTGATATGCTGAGTGAAAAAAATTCTTTCATGTTCACCCAAGGACATAAAGAGACGAATAACATGGCGAGCTCCATCCTCATCAGCTGATTCAGCTAAATTCTCTCCTGATCACTGAAGGAAGCTGAAATTTGATAGATACATCAAGAGACAAATTAAATCATGGGCTCCGTCCTGATTTGCTGAATGAGAAAAATTCTTTCATGTTCGCCCTAGAAAGTCAGAATTTGATAAGGAGCATCTCTTGGGTGTTAAGAAACGAATGAAATGACGAGCTTCATCCTGATCAGCTGATGAGCTCTCTCCTTTTCATTCTACAAAAGTTGAAATTTAATAAGGAATCTCTCTGCAACATCAAGAGACGAATGGAATGACGGAATCCAGCCAAATCAGCTGAGTAAGCTGAATTCTGCCTTTTTCACCCTTGAAAATTGATAGGGAGCCTCTCTGGGATATCTAGAGACGAACGGAAAACAGAATGAGATAAATTCTCTCCGGTACACTCACCATGCCATTTACAGTGTTATAAGAGATATCCATGCCACAATGTATCAGCTTGTAGCTTTCCAACTTCACTTAGGATTAATTGGTATAGAAATGGGTCCGGGTAAATGCGTTCTTAAAATCAAACATTTCCATCAAATTTGAATTTAATTTTTAGAGGCTTCGTATCTTAAAATGTAAACAAACAAAATTTGTGCTGGGTGTAACATTTTAACATGGAATCATGTTTTAGCGATGGATCCCCCGCCGAAAAGTGAGACTATAAAGTGAGATGAAAGTAGCGCCAATAATTGTGATGATTTCCGCTTACGACCGAGTCGTTGCTAGGGATATGATACTTCGTCGTTTTTCATCCCACAAAATTCGTTGACCATTCGTTCGAAAGCTCTCGATTTATCCAACCATACTATATTAACTACTGCGAAGTGCGTGGCCAACAAGCTGAGTTATGAGCATGGTTATATGAATAATTGTTTACACACAGGTGATCATTCTCAATTATTGATATTGTGATCATGATTGCAACCGCTTGTTAATTTCTGATGATTTCATTGAGCTGGTGTTTCGATTATGTGATTCATAGCAGGTGATCCGAATATTGCGAGAACGGTTTGATTTGTGAAGCGGTGGTTAAATCATTTTGATAGGTAATTTCTATACTTTACACTATAGGAAGCTGTAATTTCGTATGTAGCCTCTTTAGCCTCTTTCTATAATAAAGTGAATGTTTACTCGCGAGTTTCTATTAGGAGATCATCATCTCACAAGAGCTCAATCGTCGTGATCATTTCTATAATAAAGTGAATGTTTACTCGCGAGTTTCTATTAGGAGATCATCATCTCACAAGAGCTCAATCGTCGTGATCATTTCTATAATAAAGTGAGAGCGAGGAGCTAAAAGATGATTCCATGTTTTTTACATTTTAGCAGTCAGGCTCAAAGTAATAACATCCGGGGGAGTCCAGGGGGGCGAAGCCCCCCTGGCGGGGTCAAGGGGAGGAGCACCTTGCGAGGCCTGAAGGGCCGAGTTTTCTTGGACATTTGCGAAGATTAGCCATAGAATAATAAACCAAATACATACATTTCTGATGTACACGTGATCTCACGTACTTTGGGCCGTCAACACGGGGTTGTTACGGCGATGATGGAATCGGCCGATCGTTGAAGCTGATTGGTAGGAGTGACAAAACAGCAGAATGTGGGTAATTCCGAGCGTCGAGCACTACAAGGCGTTCATTGACTCCAAGATGATGATTACGTTTCGGCTACGACTTATCAAGTTTACGACGTGTCGTAACCGCACATTTACGACCAGCGAGATGACCGTCCGCTGAGTGGTTTCATACGACTCCTTTCCCTCCATTAAAGATCAATTTTTATCCATTACTTCGTATGAGCCCGATTCTCTAAACTCTCTGTCGCCAGGTTATTATTTTCCAGTTTTTTATTAGTTTCCGGCGATTTATTCCCATTGGAGGTCCCGTCATTGTCTTAATCAAACTAGTGATGACATTGTAAACTAATAAATTCATTCATTTTTATGAATAAGGTAGTTATATTTTTTCACAATGTGAACGAATACCAACAAGATACTGAATTTAATAAGGTAATGATATTACTTGCAGTCTTATTCGCGAATCCATTAAACACATCAATTCCATTAATTACAACATTTTTGAGGAAAAATAAGCTATAGGAAAGGCCTATAAATTAAATATTTTTTCACAATTGATTTTATTTATTGTTGACAGTTTTATATTTGAATCGTACAGCACAATTATCATGAGCTCAAATTTAAATAGTCGTGCAGCATATATATATATATATTTTTTTTCTTCTAATCGATGACGAAATGAGGCACTCTTTTATTGATTTCGAAACATATTTTATAGAAAACTGAGCACATTTTAGTGCGAAAAAATATTCAGCTCTGACATACGATTGACGAACGAGGCTTTTATAAGGAATATCTTGCATCAATACCTAAATATAAGGACGTTTTTAAATTTTATTCCGTTTTTTTTTTTAGACTAAATTTCAAAAGTCAGGATGAGTTTTAGAAAAATAGCCGAGTAACTTCAGTGGGGAATAGAATGTTGCATAATTTCTGTCCAATACATTTTTTATTTATTTTCATTCTCTTATAATTTTTGAGCTATGAGCTTCAGCACTAAATGCAGGAGAAAAGTGGAGAAGCTACCATGTCTCATTCATGGTAACCTCTACCCACATCGCTGAAAAATGCAAATGGACATTTCTTACAGGGTAGTTCTATATTAAACAATAAAATATAAATCTATGCCACCCGCTTAAATTGGCAGTCTTTTTATCTATTTCATTATATTTTTTTCAGCCCATAATATTCAAGGAGGGGTTGTTTTCGTGACGCTTTGTTTTCTGGAGGAAAGGCTCTTTCTCCGGCCAACGCCTAATTTGATCTGTTTCACCTCCTTCCTTTTTTTCGCCCACTTTTCAATTCTTTTTCACGAGCAGTGCGTGAGAAGCTTCCATTCATTAACTCCAACCCTTCTTTTCGTTTCGAAACAAAACGTAACGAAAACAAGAAAAGAAAATCAGTGAAGAAAAAGTAAAAATTTCCCTTTTTTGTTTGGATGCTTTGCCGCCACGTAACAATGGCTTCAGGTCCTTCACGCATCGGCAGGCACCTACTCGAACTCCGCATCCCGTCTTAAGCTCGATTTGAGACACGAGAGGGCGCGAAATCTTCAGGTTTTTGTTTCGACGCAAAAAGGGGGTCCAGGAAGGGGTGCAGCCCTTTTTCCGCGCACGTACGCGGTGATCTGATGAGCAAATCGCGAGCCCCATTGTTTCTCCGGCGTTTCTCCCCTATCAGGGAGTTTCTTTGCCCGAAAACCAGAGTCGAGTGCTCTGTCATCACTTGAGCCGGATCGGGAAGGTAGTAAGTGGAAGGGATAGGGGGGGGGGGGGGGGGGGTATAGCGACTTTGATTGTCTCTCTCGTCCCTGATGTACTCCTAACACCACCCTTACAATGTCCCCTTTTAACGCGTTTCTCGTGTTTTTGAAGGCTCGCCGGGATGGGCGCGTTTCACGTGGAACGCTCTCGGAGAAACTCAAACACGCTCGTCGTGCAGCAAATTATGTTGACACGGGGAGACGGGGGATGAAAAGCTCTACCCCCCCTCCACCCCCCGGACCTTCACGCAGGGCAAATGAGATTCCACGTTTGAAAACGTCCTAACCCCAGTTCTGTTCATCAACTCTCGTAATCATCTTTACCAACTTGCTCCATGAAATTATGCTGACTACATTAACAGCGTCAAAGGAAATAATACTCAACAGTGCCCATGCAACAGGCGGGACTTTCAATTCTGCATGAGAAACCGATCTGAATTTGGGAATACGCATTCTTATCTTGACATCAAATTCATCTATATACGAAAATATGACCATTTAAATTTCATTCATGGAGTCGCTCCTTTTTAGCCGTTACCTTTATATGTGACCGTGCAAGGGAAAAGGTAACTTAACTTGCCAAGGCTTTTCTTCAGAACAAAAAAACGAAGAATGGGTCAAAAATGAATTTTTTTGGTGCTCAAAACTATCTCTCTTTCCCCAATAATCATCAAAACTTGAAGTTTCTACATTTTATCATTTAATAATGATTAACAGGACGTTTCCATTTGTTTTCGTCCCGTCACGAGCGTCACGTCACGGTGGGGTTTTCTATTGATTTTCACGTACAACCAATGCGTTACTAGGGAAGTGTAACTCCCTTAGTTTTCATAGGAGGAAAATCGTTAGCCACTTTTTGGAATGCTCTCATTTTATCACAGCATCTCATAATCCCTAAGCCTCTGTAGTGTCAAGGAAAGCTGATTTATTACGCTCAGTTATAAACTAATTTTGCTAAGTAACCATAATGAACTGATAATGTGTAAAATTAATCATTATTAAATGATCTGACTGTAGAATCGTAGGTCTACCGTCCGTTTTTTTATTGTATTCATAATCACGAAAAACAGTTTCGCAAGTCTGCTGAAAATCTGCTGAAACCTACTGAAAATTTGCAATTTTCTGGCCTGCATTTTTCAAACTTTGGAAAATGATAGACAAAAATGTTGTTCAGGAAATGTGGAGAAAATGAAAAAACATATATATAAATAAACTTGGATTTGACCTCTGGCTAGTTAAGCTCCCTTTTCCCTTGCACGGTCACGTATATTAGCTTTCTTTCTCCTCAAAGAAATCCTCCACTGCAAACCAAAAACTCTATTGTCGAACGACACCAGGTGATACGAATCTACTGATAAGGAATCAGGATGAAAATGTTTCTAGAAACCCTACCATGAAGTCATCTTTTCGGCCGACCACCAAGACATTGCGTTGTCCATATGTTCACAAACGCACCAACCTAAAGCCATCCAAAATACAATTACAAGGTACCTACATAAGGAAGAGCATCAGCTTTGTCATAAAGGGTTTTTTTTTAGTAAGATTAGCATGGCACCGAATATAAACAGGAGAAAGTCAATACAAGTTCGTCTGAAAATGCTGTCAAGAGAAAATACATCACTTCCACAAATATTATGTGAGATTCTCAGTTTGATTTTCCTAGTTCATCTCAGCTGTACAAATAGGTACATTATTATATTGATAGTTTTCAGGTTCTGTATCAGAGAAGCAACAAGTGCCCGCAGTTGGTTTGTCATGGAAAACCTTACATATAATTTCACCAGTCTTCTAAAATAATGTTGCGCATCGCCGTGCAGGAAATTATGTTGACACAGTGAGACGGGGGATGAAAAGCTCTTCCCCGACCCCGGATTTCCACGCAGAGCAGATGAGATTCACGTTTGACAACGTCCCAGTTCTCTTCATCAACTCTCATAATCCCCTTTACCAACTTGCTTCATGAAATGATGCTGACTACATTACCAGCGTCAGAGAGGAAATAATACTCAACAAAACCACGCAACAGGTGAGACTTTATACTCTCCGTGTGAAACCGATCTGAATTCGGGGATATGTATTGGCACCATAACATCAAACTCTTCTATGTGGGAATGTACAACCTATCTTTTTTTTCTCTGTTTTTAGTCTTTTTCCTATTTTTTTTCTTTCCTTTCCATTTTTTCCCAACACAGAACGCAGGGCAAATTAGATTCCACGTAGTTTAAAATGTCCTCAAATCTCACAATCATCTTGACCAATTGCTTCAAGATATTGAGCAAACTTCATTTCAGCGTCAGATAGGAAATAATAACAGTACCGTGAAACAGGCGTGATTTTAAGCTATGCGTGAGAAACTCATCTTGATTCGGGATATGCATCAAATTATACATCAAAATCCTCCATGTAGGAAAGTAAAACTAACTATATTTTCTAGTCTCGTTTCCGGACTTCCTTTTTCCACTCTATTCCTTTCTCAGTGGTGAACCTATTTACTGCGAACCAAAAGATCTATAGACGATAGCAACCGGGTGACACGAGCCGACTGAGAAGGATATGGGACACAACGCTGGACTGAAAATTGTCCAACCTCAATTCGATTTTCTGTCAGGAAAGACTCTAGCCAAATTCTCTGGATTGGGCAAGCCACTTGGCTTTTGCGAAATGCGTCCACACACGACGGTCTACTTAGTTGTACAAGCTAGTTCGCGCAATGGCTTGAAGGTGTGGACCGACCTTTATACAATTCGGTCACAAAGAATTTCACAAAAATCGTTTGCAAAATCGCATTACGGTTTCGTGAATCTTTCTTGATTGACCAAAGGTGCTGAAATTTAAAATGGAGCTCTGTTGGAACATCAAGAGTACAATTAAAAAGTAAGTACGGAGGGAAGCGCACTAACCAGCTGATCAGCTAATCACCTTTGAGCGTTTTTTTTTTAAAGTAAGATTGGTGAAGTACCGATTATTAAAAGTGAAGAAAATCATTGTATGTTCTTCTGAAAATGCGGTCAGGAAAAAATACATCACATCCACAAGTGTTATTTTTGATAAATCTGATTTTCCAAGTGTATTTCTGTTGTACATTATGATATTAATAATTTTCAGATTCTCTATTATGAAAGCGAGACATCCGTTGTTGGTTTATAGTGAGAACCTCACATATAATTTCTCCAGCTTTCTAAAATAATTTTACCAATTCTATCATCTTCTAGTTTCCAACCACTTTTACCACCAATACCCTCATCGGCCTTCATGATCCAGAGTTTATAGATTTTTGGCTTTGGGCTATACTATTTAGAGTTCTACTCGCCTGACGAGCTTTGAATTGATGGTGCGAGGCCATCTTGGAAGCAGTTGGTCAGTTGTATAAAATTTAGCGCTGGTGAGAAACTGATCGACCATTTTCCCGTGCATTATTGAACGGTGAGGACCTCTAAAAAAATCGAGGCATATTAGTTTCAAGAAACTTTTCAAGGTGATCACGGACCACCTTAATGCCTATAGGGTCCATTTATGTACCACACGATAGAGCCAGAAGTGAATGCTGGCACTCCCTTTTCAGTGGTTTCTATCAATGTAGGTGTCATAAAAAACAGTTCGTATATATGCTATTCTAATATAAGTTCAGTTTCTGATGAAGACACAGAATACAGATAAGAGCTCCTTTCTTTGTTCTGTGGTTAGAGCCATTAAACATTCAGCTATCTGAAGAATGCCAACTAAGCTGACTCAACATACACTTCATACGTAAATCAGGCGCAGCAGCTTCCCAGTTTGCGAAGATTATACTTGTGAATGGATTTGAGGTTCAAGATCTCCATGGATATGGACCTTAACCGAAGGAAAAAAAAGATCGGTTTAGGTAAGTGATGTATAAAGCATACTCGAACTGTAAGGAACATACATGTTCAAATACATTAAATAAATAAATAAAAGTGATGTGTAAAAAGAATAAGATATCATTGCTTATTTTTCAACCTAATTGTGATGATATCGAATAGAGGTTATTCTCACCTATTCCTATTCACACTCATGTCTTCCTAAATATAAGCTGAGTTCGGACTTGTTTCAATAATGTTTTTATTGCACTTACGCAACTACATATGTAAATCTGACTCACCAATATTATAGTCGTACAGGAATCTTAAAAATAAGCGGCATACAGCTTCATACCTGAAAAAAGGGACATGCAGACATTAGCAGAGGAAGGAATCACCCTATAAATAAAATCCACACTTATTATTTATGAAAACTCGTATCAGACACATAATAAAAAAGAAAACTATGAAAGTCGTACGACATTTATTTAACAGACTCCATACAGGTTGCGGATAAATTCATTCGTTCATTTTTTTTCAGATTCTTCCCCTGCTTAAGGAATTCATGATTTAAAAGAACAAAAGTATTCTAAATTTCTTGCTCATTTTAATAATCTAACCAATAATGTTACGTATAACAGAAGGTAAGTGGCGTGACGCGCAACACGCTAAATGGAGGGCTTTGCAGTGAATTCTTAAAAATTGAGGTATTGCATTAGTTTATGGAACAAAATCGTATATTTGTACCAATTATGCCCCTCCAGACGATAATTAATAAATGAAGATGAAAAATGTTTTATTTCTCCCCAAAATCAATTATCCTAAAAGAAAGAGCGAGTTCGGAGAGTAGCACTTCTTAAGCCCAAAAATGTGCTCATATTAAAGATAATATAACTAAATAAAACTGCTAAAAATCTAGATAAAAAGATCATATTTTAGAGTTTAATCTGTAACTGGCGGCTGATGTACATTTTTTAATTTTAGTCAAATTTCATAAAGCTTGGTTTCGTAGTTTCGGAGAATAGCTTCAGACGGGGTATGGCGGAAGGACGGATTTACTAAAATTCGATTTCTGGAATCTACTTATCCCGAAACGTGAACCAAACAATTTTAAAGGGGATTAGTTTTTCTTGGTCTATTACAAAGGTTCATTGTTGAAAATAATAAATCAAAATTATGTTGAAAATAATTTTGATGATGTTCAACCGCTGACAGGGAATTCTGCAAGAATATGTCGCGAAGTCCAATAATATTTCGCAAACAAAAACTGACATTATACTGATTGATATGGAATATGTGTATCAGTGATGACATCCACGGAACGATTCCATGAGGGGGGTCTATCCTAAAATAGATGTCCTGAAGGGCCTCTGCTGTGTGACTACAAGGGCTTTCCCTAATGGTCCTGATAAATCACATTCCCGCAACTAAACTCGGCCTGAAGGGGAGGGACCTTTTCACCGAAATTAACAAGGAAATAAAACAAGCTCAAAGTCCGAGAGCACTTGGGGACCGGGGACCCGCTTTCAGTGTTAACAGATAATGGCTACACTCCGAAGATGACATCGGATAAATGAAAAGGGATCTTCTCTAGGAAGGTCCCCTCCACTTAAGAGAGTTTGATTATTAGTCTCGAGGGGCACTTTGCGGCTAAGGATGCATCTAAGCCATTAGTTTACAGCCGGTCGATATCCTATTTTCCATGAATAATTTGAAGAAAAAAGGGAGTGGAAGAACGTAACACCCCGAAAGGTCCCATTTATTATTTCTGAGATGGCGAATTGACAGGGGGTAGAAGCTTAAGTAGTCTTCGATGGGGGCCTAAAGCGATTCATTATGCCCTTCAAAGAAGGAAACGTCTGAACGAAAATCCAGTTTGGTCAATAGGAAAGTATCAAGACGTCCAACATGTTTGACGTTGGATCAATAAAACTGCCAAAGAAAGCCTCAAACCGTCGTACAGGGAAATGTACTATTTACTATTGTTGGAGCATGACAAGTAAATTACTCAGAAGATTCAACGTGAATTTATTTTCACTCACTATCTGTTATTATTTGTGCGGCAGACGTTATTCGATTCAAGATAATTATAACGATTCTCAAATATTTGGCTGACAGTATACCCAAAAATTAGCGGAGCCATCTGTAATTTGGATGTTAAACGCACATACCTAATGCAAAACAAAACATACAACATACCCAATGAAAATTTCCCCTGTATAGGTTAACTTTAAATAATAATGTTAGATAAAGCTACTTAGCCCATATAGATGTTAGTCAAATGTAAAGCAATAGAATTGAAAATGGTGGATCGTTTGGATTACTTCCTAACACTCTAATTCACTCTAACTAACACCTACAGTGACGAATGTAAATCAGCTATTTTCCTTAGTATATTTTGTTTTCCCTAACTTGAAGAACTTAATTAACAAACAATTCAATCTCATTTCAACTGAACCCGAATGCTAATTTATCCAATAGGTATTGATCAAAGAAAATCAATTAACATACTTGTGGTAATACTAGTATTTATACTGGCTAATCGGTTCTTTGAGGGCTTTGTCGCTTCACAATTCCATTCACTAATGCAAAACTCAGATGCGTTGGGGTATTGGGTAGTCGATTAGAAAAAATGTAACCCAAGCAGGGTTCTGAACGTTAACCGATCTCTAACAAAGACAACAACTCATTAAAACCGAATTGATCAACTGATTTCTTTAAAACGATTCTTTATTTGAATAGTTCAAATTATTGTAAAACTTTACAAAAAGGCCATTTTGTCCTTAAAATTGAATTTTGTTATTGATTTCCAACGTTTCTCCCCAGGAACTGGGGCTTCTGAAGGAAGATCAAAATTAAACTCACCATCGAATTTAAAATAGTAAAATCTCTATAGTTCTCTTTTTGTAGGAAAATCAATTTTGAAATTATCAGTATATGAAAATCAAACTTAAAATTGCTTATTTTTTCGTGTGTTCTGCCTGGATCACTGGTGACAGTAATTAAACATTTAGACTTCCCCAATCAAATTAGAGTAAATGTCGCTCAAGTTTCGAGTGTCTTTTCTGAAGTTAACTGAATTTTTTATCCAAGCCATTTCTAAAAAAAAAAAAAAAAAAAAATTCTGCGAATCGGATTCTCTTTCTAAGTAAGTCCATACTATGTTCTAAAGATCGGCAAAGGGCAACCGATGCGTTTTTTTGTATCTTCTTGTCGTAAATCCGATTTATGTGTTGAAACGATTCTCCCACATACATTTCCTCACACCCACGACTACCACAAGAGATCTGATAGACCAAGTCTGAGCATTGTTCTTTTGGTGTGAAATGTTTTAGTTTAGAGAATAGTGTTCTGTTCGAAATGAAACGTTATTATGTGGAAATAAGTCTCGAACTAAGGAAATATGTAAACGTAAATTTTGATTTCAAAGACGTTTTAGAGCCGAACAGGACGGTGAAGCCGGCCTTTGGATATCTCATTTATTTTCAACAGAGGCGCTGATGAACCATGAAGAAGCGCGGTTTTTTCAAGAGGAAGGTGCTTGTGTGATGAAATGGTAAAAAATATTGAACACTGATATTCGAAAAACCATTTTTACTAAAAGTTTTTGGGTCTAAGGATTAACATCAATAATGTAAGGGCATGGGATACAATCAGAACCCATGCCCCTTTTGGGCAGTCTAAAAACTTTTTTTCCGATTTATTTCTGTTTAAAAATCAGTATCAGGCACCCCATAAACGCTCTACAAGTTTCTCTTCAAAATCTCCGAAATTGTGAAAAAAAGAATATGTGGTTACTGTTACCTGACACAGGGTACACAGCATGTCCCGTTGTGCGCGCCCCTACAGAAGTGAATTGTGACTACGTTACCCCTTAGTCTGTTCGCGAAAATATTTATCCGAATAGCACGATAGTAAGACGACCACAGAGATGGAATTATCGGCATGAGTGATAACAAAGGCAACATGAAAAAAATAGGGAGATAAAAATAAAGCTAACTGTAGCCAGTCGATGTTAGTTCGAATTCTGATCGGTAGGGGAGCGCTCAGCGGGACATGCTGTGTACCCAGTGTCAGGTGTTACTTTTGGGACAACTTGTGTAACTCTCTGTTGAGCTTAAGGTTGTTTAGGAAGTAGAGAAAACCGCAATACTATTTTTCTACCTTAGTTCCTCATCGAGCTGAGAATTTTACTTGAAGAGAAGAAAACGACAGTAACTACGCAATTTTTATGAGAAAAATCGTTACCGCTCGTTGAATTTTTCAACTGAAAAGCTTTATTTTAAGAAAGTTACGTCGGATAAGATGAGGGGAGGTAACTTCGTCACAATGGGGTGCAACGAGGAAACAATGTCCCACAGGAGCTCGAGGGGTAGTAAGGAGATAATTTAGGATGCAACCCCCTCTCTTCTATAACTTCCCCCCGCACTGTCTTCACCAAACCCATTTCCTTCTGTTTCCATGGGATCTTTGTTAATTATCGAGTTGTCACGTTTTCCGTCTATTCTCCCCGCGCACTTACTCAAAACTTTGAAGTCTAATCTTTTTCGGGGGGCCCTGGCGAGGGTGAATTACGGCCCGAGGGAAAATCCGCAAAAAAGTTCTTATTTCTTGGAAAATAAGGGAAAAAGGGGAAGGGAATGGAGGGGAAGAAAGCGAATGAATCGAGAAATGAACGGATGAAACACAAAAGAATGAGAACTAAAAGTTTCGTTACCAAGGGTTGAAGGTCCCGTTGTTCATAATTTTCACGAGAAATAAAATTGTGACTTCTGAGGTAAACATATTTTATTTTCAACGGATAAGAAAGGGAGAGCAACTGGAAATTCCTCCAGGGGGTTGTTGACAACGGCTTTTCCTTCAAATACACCATTGTTATTGCAGAAAAGCAGCCATCCGAATTAGGGCAGCCCAGTGTAATTTCAATACTTGAACTTACGTGTCTCTCGTTTTAAATCTTGAATAAAAAACTGTTTCGGGTTTCTTTTAGTTCTGGACTAACCGAAAGATTATTTCCGCTCATAAAATACATTGAGGTGGACCGTAGGACCAGATCGAACAGTCTGCAACTGCAATTCAGGTATGACATGCAACAGTTTGCTTGTTGAATCCTTGGGAAATCAGAGTGAAGCTTCTAACAAGTTATTTCCTGTTCTCAAAATTAAGATTTAATTCTCTTAAATGATTCTTATGTTAGTTAGGAATCGTATCTCCACTACTAAATAATTATCGTCATTCTTGGGATCGGGTGGATAGATTTCCTTTTCATTAAGTAAGTAACGTTTGTAGTAATCTCAAAAAAAAAAAAAAAAAAAAAAAAAAGGGTAAATGCGGGAGTACAGGTATAAAAGAGAGGTGAGATTTCAGCCGGCATCAATTCAATTCCATTTCTCATTTAGAAGTGATAGTCGTAATCGAACCCTGTCTTCCTCATATTTTTCACTGAGAGTGAACAGTGAAATTTACTCCGAGATATAAGTACTTTCCTATCTCTGTCTGTGCTGATATTGTGCCACCGGGATATTTCTTTCTAAGCCATTCCTCTACCTACCTTCAAACTCTGATTCATACAAGTGTAAAGTAGGATAAATGGTGGCTAGATAGTCAGCTTGAAAATTCAACCTAAATTCATCCTTTTGAAAGTTGAATTCACAATGGACAATAAACGCTCCTGCAACATTAAGTTTTTGTGGTACGGAGACATCAAAGTACAACTCTCGCCCAAAGGAGATACCAGGTCCTATCCAGTATGCCATCATCACAGCATGAAAGTTAGAAAAATCATTGAAAGCATGATTATTTAAAGTTTTGTACTTCGGAAACAGAAAACTACTTGTTGTAGAAGAGTACGGTTGTTGTAAAACTTCTAAGGGTGGAATCTATTTCCATTTAAAAATATGGAGTGAATAGGTGAATATTGATAATTTAAATTGCTTTGTGACTGCTCTGAATAACTAGCTATTCTGTGCCCAACATGAAACTTAGTACCTACTGACTTGAGAGGTGAGATAGGTATGGGTAAGAACTTGGTAAGTAAGTAATTCACTGTGGACTGAGATAGGTAGTTTAGGTTTGGCAGAAATTCCACCGTACACTCTCAGTAAAATGATGACAATGTTTGGCAACTACTGTACGCTCTGTAGATATGGTATCACGATCTTCAGTGACGTAATTTCACCGAGCCTCTGTGGGGAGAAGAATCAGAGTTAGGCGACGAGTTATCATTGTTTGCTCTAAGGTAGAAGGTAAACGTGTAATAGCAGAAAATGTCACAAGAGGAATAGATAAAATGGACAACAGTCTGGTCTTGACTCAGCTTTCCAGCTTCCAGCACATAGTGCGACCGTCTGTCCGTCGGAAGGGGAATAGAGATCCAGATCGGACTGGAACCTTGTTTTTCAGAAAAGCACATATTGTATAACAGTCTACAACAGTTGATATTACTCAATATGATACTCGAATAAATTAGGAATTGGATTTTGGATTGGGGCTTGATGGTTCGGGTTTTGTCCGTCTGTGACATTGCTTTAGCACTAACTCGGGAATAGTTAAATACATAGGACATATCCTACCTACAAGCTTGTGGCAGGATTAACTTAAGTATGAAGCGGAATCGAGAAGTGGAGATGAGTCTATCCGAACACGAAAACGGAGTCCAGGATATTTTTCTCCATATCTAACATCCGACTGCGGACCTGAGACGAACGCACAAACAGAGGCCGGCGGAACGTGCCGAATCGACGATTTCGGGGACAAGCTCGAAGGGGAACGCAGGAAGGAGGCAGTGGTGACTCACTCCTTTGTTTGCCCCGAGAGTTATCGGCTCTTCTGATCTGACTAGTTGTGACAGTCAATCAAAGGTTGTAATTCTTCGTGGAACTCTCCCTCCCGAGCCTGAGGGAGGTCTGAATGATTGAATACCAATCGACAGCGAGAGGCAGAGAGAATAACTAAGCGGGGAGTGGTGGATCAACTCCGCTGAACATCATACCTGTCGGATCGAGATATTATACGCGTGTTGTCAATCCAATCCCAATTCGAGCAACAGCTTTTGAAACCGAAACGTCACTCCTTTTCTAAGTTTAAAAAGGAACGTGACATACCTTCATCAATCACGTATTTGTCTACTACAAAATCAAACAATAATAAAAGCTGTAGAAAATATACAATCGCACTTTAATGAATGAATTTATTGCAAACAACAACTCATAGCACCCTCGCAAGGGAAACTTGAGAAAGGTGTAGTCAAGAAACAACATTTAATCATCTTTCTTGGTTTTCGTATCCTTCTCAAGTATTAATCTTGTAATATGTTAGGTGCTCTACCCAACTCTATGTGGGACCCAACTAAGTATGGAGTTTTCTATCGCCACATGAAATATACTGCCCGTTTTGTGACATAAAGTATAATCAAATTTAATTTAATCAAAACAACCGTCGTTGTTTCAGGTCTTGCACCTATGCATTTGACATTTTAATCAAGTTCACACATCAACGTCTGTAATAAGTGCTGATAGTTTACTATAATAAGTAACACTATTTGATCACACTTCTTATCAAATTAAAATCTATTAATGGATGAAAAATAACTTTCTAATATTGGCTCTAAGATTATAACAACATAGTTAAATGTTCATCCTTGTTCATCATCGTGAAATGTTTCTCACTACAGCATTTCATTCTCTTAATATTTATGCACAGTAGATTGAGGTCATTCACATATACAGCATAGCATACAATGGACAATATACCTTTAAAGTATGTTTTTCACTCGAATAAATTGAATACTTTTTTAAAACGTATGTTTTATACATATATAAGTTTGAGCAGTTATTATACGTATCTCTTTCATTTCGTCCGAGTAAAACGCAAATTATTATGCGACTCATTTTCAGTGGTGAACCCTTGTAGTTGAGAAAAAAAAAAAAAAAAAAATTTAACCCCCTCAGCCTGAACATTTGTTAGTTTGAATTTCAAAATATGCAGATTCAGAAAACCAAATCGAAAACCAAAATCAAACAGTCCGTCAGCCATTTGAAGCTCTTTCCGATATCATTAAGACGAGGGATGAAATAATGTTAGTATTTTCTTTTGCCGTTATTTCTCCTGCAACACTCGGCAATATAAGAGAAGAATTCGCATTGAGAAACCAACAGTGCATTTCGGCTGGATAAGGGATTTTCAAACATTTATATGGGGTGGGGGTTAATTGTGGAATATACAATATTTCCACATTAATATAGGTATCATCGATTTTAGGACCACGACATGCCAATTCTTATCGTTTTCGCTGTCTGCAAGATATTATCTCAAAACTTCTTGTTCTCCTTGGAACTTCACCGCTATTCAGCAACTTTGTCCATATTGCAAACATCAAACGATGAAAAAGCGCCGTATTCCTCCCTTCCGGACCTCATAAATCCGCCAAGAAAATAAAAACCTCGACCCGGACTCGGTTACCGAGTTGTTGATTCGCTTTTCCGGTCGGTTACTATGATTAAAAGGGCTCAATGGAGGAAAAAAAAACTGCCGATTTATAACGGGAGCTCGCCGCCTGGTTCGCCCCCTCAGGCTCCGGTCTGCCCTTCCGCTCATCAGTTTGCCTTCTAAACTGCCTCAGTGCTGCCCCCAGTGTACATATGTCTTACTGAAAAATGTACTTAATCCGCCCACGACCCCTCTGGCTTCCCAAGTGTCGTTTTGTTCGGACAACGTCTACTTTTTCACATAACGCTCCGCAATATGTCCCGTTTGGGACATTTAGGTTTTTTTTTTTTTTTTTTTTCCCTGTGCCTCGTCGGCGCTAAGTGGTCCATACGCAGAGTGGCCCGATAATCGCTGTGAAATGTTGAATCATGTGTCGTTTCTAAATCTAGATGGTTAATTAAAGCAAGATTAAATATTGAAAACTCGAACGCATTCCGTTCAATTATGATTAAAAAATAAAATAATATATATCGAATTGCAATCATTCTATAGGGTCGCCCTTCACTGAATGATTGAGAGTTCAGGATAAGAAACAAGTTTCAGATAAGAAAAAAAAACAAAAAAAAAAAAAAAAAAAAAACCAGAAAGGCAGAAACGAAGAATCGTGACCAAACTACCAGCATCGATATTTTTTCGAATTTCATTTTTGACTTATTTTATGGAATGAAAGGATCATTTATACTGACGGGTGAACGTATCGAGTACCATGACCAAGGTAATAATAAAAAAGTTCCAGTTGTAAAATCTGACCATGTGAGCGAATTTTGATAATTTTTTTTAATATTTATTTCAATTTGACCCCTTTGAGAATCAAATTTATGGCGAAACATTTGTCCCAGTATTCTGCTAAACGACTAATTTCAGGATACTATTGCAGTTTTTATTGACATTCTAGGAAATTTTACAGTGTAATTTTGGACAGAAAATACTGAATATCTTAGTTCATGGGTGATGGACTCTGCTAATAAATAATATTCTGCTAAACAATAAAAAATAAGTAGATTCAACCATCAGCTAAATTCAATATTCAGATCTTATGCCGCTTTTAGCCATTTTTAGTGATTTTTTTAAGCACATTTATGTAGATATGGAAATAGGTATCGTTTCAGAAAGCCTCGAAACAAATTTCCACGACAGAAAATTTGTAATACCTGAAATTTATACTTCATTGTTTAAAATAAAATAAGTAGAAATTATTTCGAAAAACTTTCCAATGTACCTATTCACAAAAGTTGAATGAAACTGGAATGGAAAAAAATACATAAATTTTGTTTTGTTAAATACCTACAAACTAATTAGCCTTCCACCACAAGCGGCACAACTATAACCAAGATTACTACCTCAAACAAGTTACAACAAAACAAGGCTTAAGAGCGGCACATAATATTGTCTACTGAACATTCATAACATCACATTATCGGATTAATACCTTCTAAATAAATATAAAACTACGACATAAATATCTTACTAATCTTCAGTAAAATGCATTACAACGAATGGTGAACGATTTCTGTGCGATGAACACTGCGGAAGTTCAATTTCCATTCCAACGGCTTGGTTGTACGTGAAACTCATAAGAAAATTTGTGTGACAGTTTTTTGTGATATAAAACGTGACAATTTTGGCCAGTTAGGTGATGGCTAAAGCATGTTCCATGGTTAAACATTTTCAGCAAATTTTTCTTGGCCTCAAAGACCCAGTCCGTTGTCAAATGTAAGTATATGAATGTTATCATATATGGTGGCATTATCAACAGTAAAGTTACGATGTTTGAGATTCGACGTATGTCTTGTCATGTCTAGATGACATACGCGATCTCTAGAGATGACACTATCCGTCACTCACACTTCTCCAACAGAATTGATATATATTTTTTAAAAGAATAAGTATTATGGATTTTATTTAGATTTCAAATGTTTTATGGATTTTCATTAAAGGTTATTACTTACATTGATCCAGTAGTGGAATCGGCTTCGTCATCATACCAATCTGTCACTGGGCTCTCACAGATCGACCTCGCCCTTTCAAAGATTCCACACATTTCACCGTATTTTGACAATCTTGTATTCCCCACCCTTTCGGACCAGATGTCTCCTGCTCTCCCTCGGACCCGCTCGTCCGTGTAATCCCCGTGAATTTTTATCGCGTAGATTATTAAATCCGCCCTTTTACCCCTACCCGCTCTCTGCAGGCCCTCTTTTCAATTTTTTTTCTCCTTTCCCCGGCTGTTTAGCGCGTTATGGCCACATGTTGAGCTTTACGAGGCCCTTTTCCTTTTAATAGGTCCGTTCGCTCTTGAATGATCCATGACACCATTACACGAATTCGCCAAAAGCATCGCTGTTGTTAACACGGGGTTTCCCTCAGTGTGTTTCCCCCAAGGACTGGGCATTATCGCCAATTTACATTCGAAATGAAATGGTTCACAAGAGGATCTGCTGTTTATATCACTAATGTTACGACCCGTGTAACCTTGTTAAAACACGATTCAGTTCACATGGTAAAGTTTTATCTTGTTATATTTTATGTACTTACGAATCCTTCTCTCAGAGAAAAGCCAAGCGTATTAAAGGCTTTTTAAATCCTGAAATATTTGATGCTTTAGAAAATAACTTTGAAATTCACCCGTTGCTATACGCAAATTAATACAAACAAATAACATCGAGACATAAAGTCATTTAATCTCATCATTTACGCCGACGAATTAAACTGGTGAACTTAACGATTCTCGATAAATCTCTAAAGTGAGATATCGTATTCAAGGTTGCCCTCATTAAAAACGTAGTGACCAACAAAATCATTTTTGAACCCCAACAAAATAGATCCAAATACAAGAGCAGTCAAAGTATATATTTAACAATCCGCAAATATAATAAAATAAAGTTATTGAAGAAACAATCTACAAATAATGATTCCTTGGATACAAAATAATGAGTGAAATTTGTCGATTTTCCATAATGTTTTATTAAAATATTGTGTTAGAACATGTTTAGGGTTCACATTTATGACACACGAACATTTTTAAATTACTAATATATTACAGTACCAGTTTTTTAAATAATTTTTTCAATGTTGAGCAAATGTTTTGAAATTTGAGCACATTGTTGCACAGGTTACTGCAAATGCCTGGGTTTTAACATCCACTTTCCTACGGTTTAAACATGCAGCATGATCGTCAGAGCGATTTTTCTTAAATTATTGTATTATATTTATGTTGAGTTATTTTCAAATTGAGCACTTTGAGCGGAAATAAATGATTAACTATTAAAAATTTTATGGCAACAAAACTTGTTCTCAATACTTAATAATTTCTATTCAAACCAAAGTTTTGGACTTCAAGCTTTTTTGACGCTTTTATCGATTTTTAAGCATTTATAATAATAATAATAATAATAGAATTCAAGTCCATAAATTTTGCGGATATATTTTTCAATGATTTAGTAACGATTCGACAAACTTATTTTGAGTAACATTCAGCGGAAAATTTTAAATTTAATAATCCTTAGCAGCTCTCACAATTTCTTAGTGATTTTTTCAGCACATTTTTCGAAACTTGACTACATTATTGTGCTCAAAAATTTCTGCCCAACGATCGAGTCCTTTCTTTTGGAATTCTTGATTTTATGGCGAAAGAACGGATTTTTTTTTTTTTTTTTAATCTCAATTCTAAGGGGAGTGATCGTCTGGTATGTCAAATGAGTTATTGCAAGGCTTATCTATAAACAGTTCCAGTGATGCAGCATAATCATATGAGCAAAGTTTTGTAAATTATCGTATATTCAGTTACATCGTTTTGAAAATTGAGGAGTTTGAGTGAAAAGAAATTATTAATTACCGACATTATTGAAAAAAAAAAAAAAAAAAAAAAAAAAAAAAAAAAAAAAAAAAAAAAATCCAGCATAATTTTGTACATAGGATTTTTAATGTTCTATTTAATAGGTAAAAAACTTTATTTGAGCAATATTCTGCTAAAAAATATAGATTTATCGATTTATAGCAATTTTTTGTTATTTTTAATTTTTTTTCCAGCACTTTTTTGAACTTTGACCAATTTAATGCGCTCAAACACTCCTGGCCAACGAACTCGTCCTTTCGTTTGGAAAGCTTGAACGGAATTTTTATCTCAATCCTAAGGAGAGTTATAGGAAGGACACACACACACACACACACACACACACACACACACACACACACACACACACACACACACACACACACACACACATATATATATATATATATATATATATATATATATATATATATATATATACCTATATATATATATATACATATATATACTTTTGATGAAAGATGAAAACACTCGCGTGTAATATTATTTTGAGGTATTACAGAAGGTTGGAAATGATAGAAAACACTTAAATAAAACTTTAAAAAAAAAAAATATATATATATATATATATAAACATATGAAAATATAATATAAATATAAATAATAAATAAAATAAATAAATATATATATATATATATATATATAAACATATGAAAAAGCGGTAAACTCTTCATAGGATTCGTTTCAGAATGTCTAAAAACGGATTTCAATGATGAAAATTTTGATTTCAAAATTTTGGAGCCATTGCAATAGCTTAAATTTCTACAAATATTCGCTAAAAAGCGATAATTTCAGGACTCATTTCAGATTGCCTCACAACGGATTTCCATGAGAAAAGTTTTGGAAAAATATCTTTCAAAAGTCTGACCCATATCAATAGTTCTAAGTATATTCTACGAAAATTCGCAAAAATAGCAATATTTTATTAAGTTAAACTCCTGTTAAGATAAGTAATTGCGTGAGTAATTACTTGCCTGGAGGGAAATTTTTGTTATCTGTGCGATGGGAGATCATTTCATAAAATTAAAATTTTTCGTGCGCACTCTCAGATTTTTTAACATGTGTTGTAAAACTGACAGTTTAATTACAGGAGCAGGAAAAGCAATAGGCTGTGTCTGTAATGACAAGGAGTGTACTCAAGAGAATGGGTCTTGAATGTTTAAAACAACACTTGGTGTAAAAGGTTCCGGGCTAGGTTATACCCAGGTTAGGGTTAGCGTAAAATGTCTGAACTTGGCAAATAATTCACGGAGTAGAGAAAAGGAGGGCTTTCTACTGGGGTTCACAACAAGAGGGTTAGCGCCTGAGAGTGAAGGGGATCCAGTATTGTATTAAGGTAAGGTCTTCCAAGTTTATGCTTCCAACATTTTCCTGGTTAAGAAAAAATAAATCAGTTTTCTCTCTGTTTACGCTCATTGTACAGAAAGTAGAAGCGATTACCGAACATATTTATTTTGACCGAATCCCTCCCTCTTTTCAGGGCCCGGGGAAACCAGATGGGATTGGGAATACTTCATCCGCAGGAAAAATAAGGGAATTCCTTACAAAAGGGCCCGTATTTGTTGACCGAAGTTAGTTTTCGGTCAAGTGGGGGTGATAACAATGGAAATCTCCCATCCGGGGCACGTGCGAGACTGCATTCAAACGCCCTTATTCAGTCAGAAGGCCTCTACATGGACTTAACGCATGAAGTGGCCTTTGGAGAGAGCTAGACGACTCTATTGTCTGATGGTGCCTTCCGCCCGCCCCGGACCTGAGCACTCCAGGAAACAATATTCTGACTATTGATTCCATGTCAAGCGCAGTAATGAAATCAGGTGGGTCTCTTGATAAAACCCATAAAAAATTTAAAAACATGAATAAATAAATACATAAACATTGGTAAGTGACGCATGCATTACCGGGACGTCCCTGTAAATGGATTGTATATAATATTGGTGAGAATTGAAATAAGTGAAGAAAAAATATATCATGATTTCTCGGAAATACCCCCGGACTAAAATCTGGATCGAACAAACAATAACAACTGTCAAGGAAATCTAAATAATATAGTGAAACTTTATATTATTTATCGCACAATTTATCACTATCACCCCTCCATTCACTCCATTCCATGATGAAATATGAAGCTCCTGACACATTTTCAAAACTAGATCTAATTCATAGTTAAACAAAAAAATAATCACGAAAATCAGACGATTCAACCCTCTCTTGATAACAATTGAAAATCCTGACATACTTTCCAAATCTTATAGCGAATCCATAATAGAAAAAAATAAGAATCATGAAAATCGGTCGATATTTGTAACTTGGGTGTTTCGACTAAAATTGCCGAAAAAATCACGTTTTTCAGGGGGAATTACTCCTCTTTCATCTTGAAATTCAAAATGTCCGGGGTTTGTCGCAGAACTAGACTAATATTGAGATTGAACGCAGAAACAATCTCGAAAATCAGTTGAGAATCGTGGCCTGGCGGCCAGCGTCGACAAGAATTTGTCACACACACAGGCTCGCGCAAGCGCGCAGCCAAGTACGCGCGCGCACACACACACACACACACACACACTATTGGTTTTCTCCACGGATTTGGTCTTAGATTGGTCTGAAACGTATTTGCATGCGGATATTATTTTCTCATGCTAGGGTCTCCCCACCCCCTTGATCAATTCCAATAGGTCGTCCCTCTATTGATGGTGTCGTCCCTCTAGATTCAATTCAAATGAAGTGCTCTCATTCCGGAGAAATAGGTGGGTGAAAATCAGATAAATATAAATATAATTACAATCGCTTTTATAAAAAATATATAATTACAAAATTGTGCGATTCGATGATGACATAATATCAGTTTCTTCATGAAATTCGCTCAATTTGTACAGATGTATGGTAGAGTTGTACAGGTACCTTCATCAGGTAGAATTAAGATAAAAAAATCTGTGTTGCCAAATATCCAAGCATCTAAAACGAGAGGATGGGTTGGTCGGAAAGGACTTCTTGATCACGATTAAGTGATCACACATTTCAATAATGTACTTAAACAATTACTAAAAATGTCAAAAACAGATGCGAAATCGTTGATAATTACTAGTTTAGCGAAATATTATTCAGATTAAGTTTATCTAGAACTATCTATAAACCAGAGAAAAGAAATTGGTGCATAAGCCTCAGCTGAAACCTATTTACTTCCAATTAAATGGTGCTACAAATAAATAAAAACCACGCAAAAAAAGGTTTGTAGATATAATGGAATAATTAAAAAAAAAAAAGAAAAGTTTTCTCATAGTATGATAGTTAACGATGGCCTTTACCGATTCAAGAATAATTACGGAAAACAAATTACGGTCGTATGTTTATGTTCGAGGACTGAAATTTTTCAAATTAGAGAATTTTTGGTGCACATCTGTATTTGCGCTTCAAATAGTCTAAATGGATAAGCAGTGCTGGTGAATGAAATGTTCTATTAAGAATCAAATATATCATTTTTATGACCTTTTTGCCTTTACTTATACGTTTATTATTGTTTTTTATTATTATGCGTACGTTACTTTTTAGGATTTCTGATAGAAATTTGAAAATGTTCGTTCCATTTTAGTGCACAATCTTGTCTAACGTCAAATGGGTGGTATACAATTTATACTCTGCTGTAGATTGTTAATTCTATGATTTTCACTAGTTTTTCTGAAACTTCTTAAAATACACACGTCTGCACGAAAACGTCCATTTTTTCCATTTAATGGAGTCCCCATCCGCCCTTGAGGTGTGTGCGTGAACTTAGCATATAACATAAAAAGATACAATAACTTCAACACGGTATGGTAATGTTCCCGTTAAGTTCAAATTCTGTAAGGGTCCTTATTGGAAATGATTTTTTTTTTTTTTTTTTCGTGATTTATTTATTGCAACTGAAACATATACATCTCATCTAGCAATATTACATTTCATGTTAGGCTCACTAAGGGGGGAGGTTTACAGCAAAACCTGGCCCATACTTGTATCAAGTACAGTTAAAAGAACACTGGATTACACTTGCACTATTTGCACAGCACAGTTAGGTCCAGAGGTTTATTTCTCTTGAGTCGCCGAAGTTCTCCTTCGTTGTTTAAAACGTTGAGCATCTCCAGGTTCTCGTGTTTGTGGAGGCGATGTTCGTGCTTCCTTGCATATTTGGCGATAATTTCGGTGACTGTTTCTACCCTCAAGTCTCGATGAATATCATCATTCCGCATGAACCAGGGGGCCTGAACTATACTTCTCAGTATTATATTTTGTCGGGTTTGGATTGTTTTAATATTTGATTTTTTCGCACAACCCCAAAGCTGAATCCCATAGGTCCAGATAGGGCGCAGTATCTGTTTGTATATGAGTAATTTATTGTGTAGTGAGAGATGGGAGTTCCTTCCCATCAACCAGTACATCTTTCTGAACTTGATTTTTAGTTCCTGATTCTTTTTTTCAATGTGATATTTCCAGTTAAGTTTGGAATCAAGGTGCATCCCTAAGTATTTTACAGTGTCAGAGTATGGAATTTTATTTGAGTTGATCTCAACTTCTGGGGCTATGATTTTTCTATTAGTAAAGTTGATATGCACTGACTTTGTTTCATTTAGTTTCATTCTCCACATCTTGGTCCAATTGACAACCTTGTTAGTGGACGTCTGTAGATTGCGAGTTGCAGTTTCAGCGTCATCTCCAACAGAGAGGATGGCAGTATCATCTGCAAAAGTAGCTACAGTTGTGTTTTCCTGTTGTGGAAGATCTCGTGTGTACAGCAGGTAAAGTACTGGGCCCAGGACACTGCCTTGCGGTACCCCTGCTTTTATAGGCTTCAAGACAGAGTACTGGTCACCCTGCTTTACCCTGAAGTGTCTGTTCGCTAGGTAGGATTTTAGGAGTAAGTAAAACTGTTTTGGGAGATCCCTGTGCAGTTTATACTCAAGTCCCTTGTGCCAGACCTTGTCAAATGCCTGGGCCACGTCCAGGAAGATACTGGCACATATTTTTTTACCTTCTAGAGCCTTTTCTATTATGTTAGTGATTCTATGAACTTGATCTAGCGTAGAGTGGCGTTGCCTGAAACCGAATTGGTGGTCTGGTATCAATTTTCTGTCTTCAATAATTGGTTTAAGCCGTTTGAGCAACAATTTTTCGAACAGTTTTGATAAGACAGGGAGGAGGGATATGGGTACCCCGTCTTCTCATTTGGTGATTTTCCTGGTTTGGAGATCATTATGACTTCCGCTACTTTCCACTGGGAAGGTACATGTCGTAACCTGAACGTGACGTTGATGATATGAAGTAGTTTTGTTATATTCTTTTCAGGAGCTCTTTCACAATTCGACCGGTTATCAGGTCATAGCCTGGGGTCTTTTTAGGATTAATGTTGCCCTTAATTTCATCTTTGAGTTCTTTTAACGTAACGGGCCGAATATCAAGCTCATCCGTTTTTTCTATCAGTGTTGCGTTTTCTTCAGGTGTCTGCACTGGAAGAGGTTGAAAAGTTTCATAGAGATGATCTGCAAAAAGTTGAGCTTTCTCTCGGTTACTTCTGGCCCATGTCCCGTCATCCTTTTTGATTGGAGGAGAATGAACTTTAGGTCTATTTATATTTTTGGTTACCTTGTAGAGGGAGTATTCGGTGTCTTTCTCTGCAGTTAGGTTACTCAAAAAATGTTCAACTGATTGGTTATCTATTGATCTAATAAGATATTTAAGTTTGTTACCGAGTCTATTAAGAATAGTTTTGTTTTCAGGGGTTCTGTTATTCTTCCATTTCCTTCTGGCTTTACGTTTGGCGCACAGGAGATCCCTTACTTCTAACGGATATGATTTCGAATTAGTGTCATAGTTACAGTTTTGGTTTATTGGGGTACATAACCAGGCTGCTTGTTGTATGTTATTGATGAATAAGTCGAGTTCGTCTTCCAGTTGTTTAGGGGTTTTCAGAGGAACTTTAAGGTCGATCGATGTTTCCAATTGCTGCCGGAAACAGGACCAGCAAGTATTTCTATTGAATAAACTCGGAGAATTTTCACTAATGATTACTTTTTCACTGATTGTTATTATGACAGGCGAGTGGTCAGAGGGTAGGTCATCGCTGTCCTCTAGATTTATGTAACCACTTGACTAAATTGTGCGATTCGACGATGACATAATATCAGTTTCTTCATGAAATTCGCTCAATTTGTACAGATGTATGGTAGAGTTGTACAGGTACCTTCATCAGGTAGAATTAAGATAAAAAATCTGTGTTGCCAAATATCCAAGCATCTAAAACGAGAGGATGGGTTGGTCGGAAAGGACTTCTTGATCACGATTAAGTGACCACACATTTCAATAATGTACTAAAACAATAACTAAAAATTTCAAAAACAGGTGCGAAATCGTTGATAATTACTAGTTTAGCGAAATATTATTCAGATTAAGTTTATCTAGAACTATCTATAAACCAGAGAAAAGAAATTGGTGCATAAGCCTCAGCTGAAACCTATTTAATTCCAATTAAATGGTGCTACAAATAAATAAAAAACACGCAAAAAAAGGTTTGTAGATATAATGGAATAATTTAAAAAAAAAAAAAGAAAAAGTTTTCTCATAGTATGATAGTTAACGATGGCCTTTACCGATTCAAGAATAATTACGGAAAACAAATTACGGTCGTATGTTTATGTTCGAGGACTGAAATTTTTCAAATTAGAGAATTTTTGGTGCACATTTGTATTTGCGCTTCAAATAGTCTAAATGGATAAGCAGTGCTGGTGAATGAAATGTTCTATTAAGAATCAAATATATCATTTTTATGACCTTTTTGCCTTTACTTATACGTTTATTATTGTTTTTTATTATTATGCGTACGTTACTTTTTAGGATTTCTGATAGAAATTTGAAAATGTTCGTTCCATTTTAGTGCACAATCTTGTCTAACGTCAAATGGGTGGTATACAATTTATACTCTGCTGTAGATTGTTAATTCTATGATTTTCACTAGTTTTTCTGAAACTTCTTAAAATACACACGTCTGCACGAAAACGTCCATTTTTTCCATTTAATGGAGTCCCCATCCGCCCTTGAGGTGTGAGCGTGAACTTAGCATATAACATAAAAAGATACAATAACTTCAACACGGTATGGTAATGTTCCCGTTAAGTTCAAATTCTGTAAGGGTCCTTATTGGAAATGATGAACGAATATTTGAGCATACGAATTTCCACGACACGATTTCCGAATCGGTCGTGCGGCGATGAGGTTAGTCAATCTAAAAGTTTGATGAGCTTTGCTACAGGAGCCCTGAGCCCTTCTTTGCGAGAAGCGAACTTACGAAAAGACCATTAAAGGATTAAAAAGGGTCGTCGGGGGACCATTTTATTGCTGTACTTCGTTACTGGGAACAAGCTTAGCGGTGTAATTTAACAGGTAGCTGGACTAACGACTCTTCATTAGGAGGGACTAGTACATGATGAGGTCACCGAGCCCAGGAACCCAGTATGAGTTGAATATTAATGGGGCTCCGACCAGGTGGGATCAACGCGTGTTTTAACCCCGTTGAACGTTCGCTTGATTCCCGGTCTCGAATGACTTCGTTGGTAGTTTCTAGTACTACAGAAACGGATATTCTGTTACTAGCCGCTCCGGCTCGCTACGCTCGCCTCCACGTCCAGCCGGGGGGCAAGCCCCCCGGACCCCCCATTCAATTGCTCGCTTCGCTCGCAAAGTGTGGCATGTAGGGAATATTGCTCGCTTCGCTCGCAAAGTGTGGCATGTAGGGAATATTGCTCGCTTCGCTCGCAAACGATAGATCCCTAAGGGTAGGTTTAACTTCTGTAAGGGATGCTGCTCGCTTCGCTCGCTTGAGGAGGTTATACTGCCCACCCAACTTGGCAGACGTTTTTTCTGTTGGAAATTCTTACAAACAAATTAAATCTTATGAAACTACGTGGAACCACAAAAAGTTTATTCGGGGATGTTGCTCGCTTCGCTCGCAAGGTATTGCTGTATATGTGTAGGAAAAAATCCGAATTTATTCTGTTGACATGGCTCTCGCTTCGCTCGCAAGGTATACCTGTATACCCTTCAAGACGTAAGTGCGTGTACCTGCTCGCAACCCGTTCCCGTCAGATGGAAGCCCCGCCTCATCGAACCCCTGACTTCGTAGAGCCTTCTCGCGAACACGGCAAAATTAATTTCTGATGTTAAACACTTCTTCTCGCTTCCGCTCGCGATTTGACCGACTTAACGTCACTTTTTTCGATATCCGATTTTGGATTCAGATTCGGCGGACCCAAAGCTGTATTTCGCCCGCAAAAACCGTTCCGAAAAACGTACCTTTATGGGGTATATTTTAATCGGAAAAAACCAAGTTTTTCGGCGGACTTTTCGAGAAAACGGGTCCGTACTCTCGCATTTTTTTAACGCATTTCCCGATACTTTTTTCACGATCCGATCGCGCCGTCGTCTTCCTCGTTCAAAAACCTACGAAACCCGTATTTTTCCGGAATTGTCAACGGCCGTTTAGAGGGGTAGGGGAAGCGGGGAAGTCCAAAAAGCGCACATTAATTCTTACTTCGACCCCCCTCCCGCCCTACGGCCCATGTTTCGGGTGGGATTAGAAAATTTTAAATTCGCTTATACACCCTATCGGAAAATCCCAAGAAGATCCCCCCACTCGTAGATCCGGCCCACTCAGCCGTTTGGCCGTGCATAGACACGACAGACAGACAGACGGAGTTTCATTCTTATTAATAACTAGCCGCTCCGGCTCGCTACGCTCGCCTCCACGTCCAGCCGGGGGGCAAGCCCCCCGGACCCCCCCCTTAAATTGCTCGCTTCGCTCGCAAAGTGTGGCATGTAGGGAATGTTGCTCGCTTTGCTCGCAAATGGTAGATCCCTAAGGGTAGGTTTAACGTGTGTAGGGGATGTTGCTCGCTTCGCTCGCAAACGGTAGATCTCTAAGGGTAGGTTTAACTTCTGTAGGGGATGTTGCTCGCTTCGCTCGCTTGAGGAAGTTATACTGTTCACCCAACTTGGCAGACGTTTTTTTCAGTTGGGAATTCTTACAAACAAATTAAATCTTATAAAACTACGTGGAACCACGAAAAGTTTAGTGTGGTATGTAGGGAATGTTGCTCACTTCGCTCGCAAAGTGTGGCTGTATACATGCGATGTATTACAATTGAAACATGTAGGGGATGTTGCTCGCTTCGCTCGCAAATGGTAGATTCCTAAGGGTAGGTTTTACTTCTGTAGGGGATGCTGCTCGCTTCGCTCGCTTGAAGAAGTTATACTGCCCACCCAACTTGGCAGACGTTTTTTTCTGTTGGAAATTCTTACAAACAAATTAATTCTTATAAAACTACGTGGAACCACGAAAAGTTTATTAGGGAATGTTGTACTGCCCACCCAACTTGGCAGACGTTTTTTTCAGTTGGGAATTCTTACAAACAAATTAAATCTTATAAAACTACGTGGAACCACGAAAAGTTTATTCGGGGATGTTGCTCGCTTCGCTCGCAAGGTATACCTGTATATGTGTAGGACAAAGTCCGTATTTATTATTTGAAATGGCTCTCGCTTCGCTCGCAAGGTAGGTAGGTACCTATGTATACCTGCTCGCCTCGCAACATTGTGACATCGAACCCTTCACGTCAATTCTTGAGCCTTCTCTCGTCCACGGCACAATCATTTTAATCGCTTTGCTCGCTTCCGCTCGCAATTTGACCGAGTTCTCGTCACTTTTTTCGATATCCGATTTCGGATTCAGATTCGGCGGGATCAAACCTTTATTTCGCCCGCGAAAACCGTTCCGAAAAACGTACCTTTATGGGGTATATTTTAATTTAAAAAAACCAAGTTTTTCGTCAGAATTTTCGAGAAAACGGGTCCGTACTCTCGCATTTTTTTGACGCATTTCCCGATACTTTTTTCGCGATCCGATCGCGCCGTCGTCTTCCTCGTAGGAAAACCTACGAAACCGGTATTTTTCCGGAATTTTCGACGGCCGTTTAGAGGGGTAGGGGAAGCGGGGAAGTCCAAAAAGCGCACATTAATTCTTACTTCGACCCCCCTCCCGCCCTACGGCCCATGGTTCGGGTGGGATTAAACAATTTTAAATTCGCTCGCTCCCACTTTTGGAAAATCCCAAGAAGATCCCCCCACTCGTATACTCCCCCCACTCAGCCGTTTGGCCGTGCATAGACACGACAGACAAACAGACAGACAGACGGAGTTTCATTCTTATAAATAACTAGCCGCTCCGGCTCGCTACGCTCGCCTCCACGTCCAGCCGGGGGGTAAGCCCCCCGGACCCCCCATTAAATTGCTCGCTTCGCTCGCAAAGTGTGGTATGTAGGGAATGTTGCTCGCTTTGCTCGCAATTGAAACATGTAGGGGATGTTGCTTGCTTCGCTCGCAAACGGTAGATCTCTAAGGGTAGGTTTAACTTCTGTAGGGGATGCTGCTCGCTTCGCTCGCTTGAGGAAGTTATACTGCCCACCCAACATGTAGGGAATGATGCTCGCTTCGCTCGCAAACGGTAGATCCCTAAGGGTAGGTTTAACTTCTGTAGGGGATGCTGCTCGCTTCGCTCGCTTGAGGAAGTTATACTGCCCACCCAACTTGGCAGACGTTTTTTTTTTTCAGTTGGGAATTCTTACAAACAAATTAAATCTTATAAAACTACGTGGAACCACGAAAAGTTTATTCGGGGATGTTGCTCGCTTCGCTCGCAAGGTATTGCTGTATATTTGTAGGAAAAAATCCGAATTTATTCTGTTGAAATGGCTCTCGCTTCGCTCGCAAGATACCTGCTCGCAACACCCAAACACCGAAACCTGTACCTGAGTTATCGAACCCCAAACACGTCTGTCTTCCTAGAGCCTTCTCGCGTCCACAGCACATATAATTTCTCATTTTAATAGCTTAGTCTCGCTTCTCCTCGCAATTTGACCGAGTTCTCGTCACTTTTTTCGATATCCGATTTCGGATTCAGATTCGGCGGACCCAAAGCTGTATTTCGCCCGCGAAAACCGTTCCGAAAAACGTACCTTTATGGGGTATATTTTAATCGGAAAAAACGTAGTTTTTGTCGGACTTTTCGAGAAAACACGGTCCGTACTTTCGCATTTTTTTGACGCATTTCCCGATACTTTTTTCGCGATCCGATCGCGCCGTCGTCTTTCTCGTTTCAAAACCTACGAAACCGGTATTTTTCCGGAATTTTCGACGGCCGTTTAGAGGGGTTGGGGAACCGGGGAAGTCCAAAAAGCGCACATTAATTATTACTTCGACCCCCCTCCCGCCCTACGGCCCATGGTTCGGGTGGGATTAGACAATTTTAAATTCGCTTATACACCCTATCGGAAAATCCCAAGAAGATCCCACCACTCGTAGATCCGGCCCACTCAGCCGTTTGGCCGTGCATAGACACGACAAACAGACAGACGGAGTTTCATTCTTATTAATAGTATAGATATAGATAGAGATAGAGATAAGCTGACCTTAGTTCGAAAAAAAAAAAAAAAAAAGTTGAAATTTCTCACTTAATGGGAGAAACAAAAGGTCATGGATAAGTCTTTCCATAATTGGTATCTTCTTTTCCCAATTACCGACGGAAGAAATCAGAGGTATATGCATCGTCTTATACCTACTGCTCAATAGTTAGTACCTACCATGTAGTGCCTTCTTTTTGCATTATTAGTTCAATATGATTGCTTAGAAATATTTGTTTATAACTTAGCGTAATAAATCAGCTTTCCTTGACTCTCTAATGGCTTACAGATCATGAGATGTGATAATATGAGAGCATTCCAAAAAGTGGCGAACGATTTTCCGATTTTCCAGCGATGAAAACTAAGAGAGTTACACTTCGCTAATAACACATTGGTTCGCTAGTAAATAAAGCTTCCTGTACACTTTTTCAAGCTTAAAAAAAAAAAAAAAAACACGATTTCGGTTTTTTATTTTTAATAATGAACCTTTGTAATGATGGGAATGAATGATAATGAATTTTTTAACCCCCCCCCCCCCCTCAAAAAATTTTTTAAAACTCCCATTAAAAAAATGTTTTTAACCCCCCCTCAAATTTGTTGGTTTACGTTTTAAGATGCATAGAATCCAAAAATCGAAATTAAAAAATCTGTCCGTCCGCCGTACGTTTATCAAAAAGTATGGGACCAAGCTTTAAGGAATTTGGCCTAAAAATCATTCATCAGCCGGGGATGTACCAGTAATATCGGCATCACGTTCGATAAACACTAAAGGGTAGAACTTAAGGGCTGAAATATTCAAAAATCAAGATTTCGAAATCTTTCAATGTAACAGTACCTAATGTTTTATGAGTTTCATTTTTAAATATCCGCCCGAAGAATCGAATGAAACCACCCCGATCGCTGTACGTTTATCCGGCAGGGCTTTCACTAAGGGCTAAAACATCGGCAGGGAAATAAGATATCAACTCGTGAGTGAATCGCAACCAGTAAAACATCAAAAGTAAAGAATCGCGTTGAAAACTATGACGATTGTACCAGCTGATATTATGATTCCAATGGAATTCTGACTTCATGAAATCGAGTGTAATATAACTACTGTATCCTGTTGGGCTTACAATTCGTAGGCAGTTATAGAGTTTGACTAGTAAAGAGTAGGTGTTTTAATTAGTTTAATTAATGTCTCCTCGGGAGGTTTTTACGGCTATGCGGTTACATTTATTTAGATATTTTTATCATTTACCATACCTATAAGGGGTCTTAATAATAATTATAGACCAATGATCTATAATTATTATTATAGATCTATTACAGAAATGATAAACCTCTTGTGTAATAACTTGCAGCGTTTCACATTGCAGGCCAACTGACAGTCTAGAATTCCTCCTTGTAGACAGTTCGCCGTTATAACCTATGTTTAAATTATTTTCACCGAGATCTTGAACTCTTTCTATGTAACAGTAATGATTTTTTGAGTTTCATTTATAGATATCCGCCCACAGAACCAAACGAAACCACCCCGGTCGCTATGCTATTCGTTTGCTTTCCCTAAGAGCTAAAGCATCAACAAGAAAAAATACAAAACACGGGAATGAATCGTAACCAGTAAAACGTATAAAAAATTGCCTTGGAAACTATGACAATCAGCTAATACTGATACAGCGCCAAAAAATCAAACCTTCTAAACGAAAGGATGAGTTCGTTGGCCAGCACTTTTTGAGCGCATTAAATTGGCCGAATTTCAAAAATGTATTTTAAAAAAAAAATCACTAAAAATGGCTGAAAACGGCTAAAAATTGTAAAATTTATTTATTTATTTACTTTTTTGGCAGAATATTGCTCAAATAATGTTTATTAACACTAAAATAGGACATTCAAAAAGTTATGTACAAAATTATGACGAAAATGTTCTTAAAATTCATTAAAATTTGTTAAAAAATCGATAAAAACTGCAAAAAAAGCTAAAACTTCAATACCTCTACTTGGATAGGAGATTGTGATTTAGAATACGTGTTTTGCCATAACATTAATAGTTAAAAATTTCCTTGTACACAATAACCTCAAATTTCAAAACAGTTTAATATATAAAGTACGATAATTTACGAAAATTCGCTCATACGGTCATGCTGCATGACTGGAACTTTTTTATTGATTCATACAAAATCAATAGAAATGGAACAACTTCCCAGGGCTAAGGTTCGAACAACTAAAAAATATTCTCTTGGTTCATTACAAAGGTACGTTGAAAATAATATTTGAAAAAACTCGATTTGCCTACTCCATCTTCAGTTTTTTCATGAGCGGTGGATCCCAAATTTCAAGAATGTCTTTAAAAAAAAATCACAAAAACGGCTAAAAATCGTAAAATTTATTTATTTATATATATTTTTTGGGCGGAATATTGCTCAAATAATGTTTATTAACACTAAAATAGGACATTCAAAAAGTTATGTACAAAATTATGACGAAAATGTTCTTAAAATTCATTAAAATTTGTTAAAAAATCGATAAAAACTGCAAAAAAAAGCTGAAAGTTTAATACCTCTACTTGGCTAGGAGATTATGATTTAGAATACGTGTTTTGCCATAACATTAATAGTTAAAAATTTCCTTGTACACAATAACCTCAAATTTCAAAACAGTTTAATATTATAAAGTGCGATTATTTACGAAAATTCGCTCATACGGTCATGCTGCATGTCTGGAACTTTTTTATTAATTCATACAAAATCAATAGAAATGGAACAACTTCCCTGGGCTAAGGTTCGAACAGCTAAAAAATATTCTCTTGGTTCATTACAAAGGTACGTTGAAAATAATATTTCAAAAAACTCGATTTGCCTACTCCATCTTCAGTTTTTTTCATGAGAGGTGGAGCCCCCTTGAAAGGCTCTCAATAAGAAGGAGAAAAAAAGAGGAAAATGTGGTTGGAAGAAGCCCTCAAACAAGATTTTCTTCTGAGATCGGTGCTCCGTGTAATCGCATTGCGGTGGTCGAAGTGTGGGGTCGAGGGAAGCGGAAGAACGAGGAAATCTCCTTTGGTCAATAGAATAATAATAGGTACTCTTTTTTCACGCATCCCCCGTCTAATCGCATTATTTCTGGCGCACCGCTAAACAACGAACGATAGCAGATAATTAGACAAGTTGCTTAGAGGAAAAATTTTGATACCAAACGTGAATAATTAATTTCTTAATTTTCTGAAACCCGCAGCTCGTTTCCGCGAGGCGAGAAAACCTCTCAGCCGACCGGGCTTTAATGGTTAATTAAATCCTTGTTCTCGGGGTTTTTTTTCGTGTGTTTTCCGACTTTTTTCTTTCTTCGCCAGGTCAAATTGTGATAAATTAATTCGTTATTCACCGGGAGAATTAACTTGTATCGGAGGCACTTGTATCCAGCGAAGAAGGATAGGAAAAATTCTTATTTTCATACCTGTTTAGTGCTACTCAATGATGGAGAGTAAAATAAATTATTAATAAGTTGTACCTAGAATGTGCAGCATCTACTTGCAGTTAAGCTGATGGCCCACGAACTTCCCTTGTTAAACACATACTTTGGTGAATATTTAGCTTCTGCAATACTAGGAAAAAACCATCGATAGAAAATACGGAAAATGAGAAAAAGTTCCAGTCATGCAGCATGATCGTATGAGCGAATTTTCGTAAATTATCGTACTATATTATGTTACACTGTTTTGAAAATTGAGGACTTAGAATAAATAAGGAGGAGTAAGAATAAATTATTAACCACCAATTTTATAGCAAATAAATCGGTCTAAATAATCATCTACTATAAAAAAAAAGATTTTGAATTTTCAACTTTTTTGAAGTTTTTATCGATTTGTAGCACATTTTAATGAAATTTGAATATATTTTTCAGCATAATTTTGAGAAAAAATTGTAAATGTCCCATTTAATCGTTGACAATTTAGTTCTAACTATAATTCTGCTAAAATATATAAATTTAACAATTTTTGGCCGTTTTTTAAGCTATTTTTAGTGATTTTTTTAGTACATTTATCAAAATGTGACCAACTTAATGTGCTCAAAATTTGTTGGCTTAACGAAATCATCTTTATCGTTTGGAATGCTCGATTTTGTTTGGCACAAGAACAGTATTTTTATCTGTCCTTAGGAGAGTTATTGTCTGGAATGACACATACATATACACATATATATATATATATATATATATATATATATATATATATATATATATATATATATATATATATATATATACTCGGCGCTTCGCGCCTCGCCGGGGGGCTTCGCCCCCCTGGACCCCCCTAATCTATACTTGGCGCTTCACGCTTCGCGCCTCGCCTGATCTTTTCTCTTTTCTACTGCGTACGAGGATAATTTGCTATGCAATTCTTAGCCTGAATCAACTTAGTTTTCAGGTACGTAAGGAGAGGGAAATTGGTAGCTTGAAATGTGAACATTTATCACATAAATCAAGCGCTTTCCAACGAGTGGCGAACGATTTTTGTGCGATGAAAACAGCGGAAGTTTCCTCCTAACAACGGCTTGGTTGTACGTGAAAAACACTGAAATTGTGACAAAATCTATAGCAACTACTCAACTACTCGGTTGTACGTGAAATTCATTTTAATTCCGTTACGGAATTACAAAAAAAATTATTGGGGGTCGGCTTAAAATTGCATAGCAAAATATAAATGCAAACTTCAGGAATGTTTCAAAATTCAGAAATGTTATTTCAATGAAGAAATTATTCAAAAATTTTGCATGACAGAAACTTTTATGTTTTCAGATGATGCATGACAGAAACTTTTATGTTTACGCATTCGCAGGAACCATAGATGATCCGGTCACGATAAATTCGAGGTCAATAATAGTTGCCTTGGGTACTTCTTTCAACTACCCTCTGATTTGGAACGAATTCTAGCCATTGGAATGAAATGAATGTGATTCTCTCTCGATTATTTGAAGTAATTTCTGGCATTACTGTTTGCTATTGATTTGTGTTCCGTGAAGTACTGAGACCTTCGTACAGTCTGTTGGTATCCCATAATGGTTTCCCCTTGATCGCTCTGATGAAATATTAGGTCCGGCTGACAGAGTTATACCTGTCGGTACTGAGCTTCCCCAGGTCAAACCTCTACGTGGCGGCGCATAAATCGCCCCCGTGTGGATCTCCCTTGTCAAATGTCGCACATGGTCATCGCGTTTCCATTGCAGTTGTGCTCCTCGGACGTGACCAGGCATATTAGGACTTTGATGGCGGCCCGATTCCATAGTGAGGAACGGTGTCAGTTTTGCATTCGAACGCTAAGTGCACTTTCCTTAAAATACAACCTACCTCAGTTCAAACGTGAATAAAATATCACCCAAAACTCGCGAACGTGCTCCGAATTTCGGCCACTGTTGAATGAACGACACGGCGCACATGTTTGGCCCAAATCAAGCGTGCGTAAATAATTAGGGAAATCAACAAATATCACCTCCTCAATGTGGCGTAGGGTATTTCTGTGTCAATGATTTATCCTTTATCATCCATTATCCCGGAGAACAACGCTGTAAGCAATTTCACTCTAAAAAAAGATCCAGGCATGCAGCATGATCGTATGAGCGAACTTTCGTAAATTATCGTGTAACCTACTATATAGTGTTAAATTGTTCTGAAAATTCAGGACCTCAAGCAAGTAGAAATTGATAACTACCAATTTCATGGCAAAAAACTCGTTCTAAATAAAATGTGGACAATTTTTCGGATTCTAAATACAATAAAAAAAAAAAAGTTAAAAAAAGAATTTCGATTTTTTACTTCTCCTTACAGGTTTCATCTATTTTCGGCGAATATATGACATTTAAGTACATTTTTGAGCATAATGTTCTGCATACATTTTTTTATGTTCTAGTTCATAATTAATAAACTGTTTTGAATAAAATTCTGCTAAAAATATAAATTTAATATTTTTAGCCGTTTTTAGTGATTTTTTTTCAGCACATTTGAAGAGAATATTCTGAGACATACGCAAATGCTAGAGGTTCAAAAGAAAAAAAGAAAGTTAGTGAAGAACGTTGTCTATATTTCCATGATAAAAAAAAGAAGTTAGACTGTTAATAGATTATTATGAGTAACAAACAATAAGTTGTATTGATGATATCATCTTTAACATTTACTTCAATATATTTACTTCGATACAATTTATTCTCTATCACTGACCTAACCGTCGAAATACATTTAACATTACAACTATTTATTTTTTGTGGAAATATACAACGTTCTTCAGTAACTTCCGTTTTAAAATGGGTTTCCACAATTTCGTCGAGAGTGATTTCGTTTGTTTAAGGGAGCAAGTTTGTTCTTGCGAATGTAGAATGAGATGTAGACTATTTCGGAACGCAAGTACCTATCACATGTCCACTGCTTGGTACCCCTGATTACACATATACAGAACAAAAATGACAATTTCAGATAAAAATCTAGAAAACTGGGTTGTCCGATTCGCCGCATACCCAGACAATCGGTATAAACACCGATTTCCACCTTTGAGAAGATCTTCTAGGTTCATATCAGTCCCGGATCAGAGACCCAAAAGATTCTTCCGTAATGTAATACGAATGAGAACTGGAATACCAAATCTCATGTGTATTTATTCAGTCCACAAAAACTGTCCCAGTCGAGATAATAATTACGAAAATGGAACAGACCGAAAGGTCTTCACTTCTATTGTGTAAACACAAGTTTGACATAAATAAAGAACAATCTAGACAAGAGGGATGGTAATCTAGTTAGAAGTTTAGTAAAAATGAATCAACGTTAGAAATTTGATAAAAAAAAAAAAAAAAAAAAAAAAAAAAAAAGCAGAGATCAGGGGTTTTATTCCTTTCAAACTATAGATTTTGTAGAGTAAGGAACATTCGAATGAAGAATCTGGAGCTTTTAAGGAATTAAGAGAAACATTTGCTCGGATTTCTAAATATTCATACTCCATCCCCTCCAAAGAAAACGAATTTGCACGAAACGTAGCAGAGCAAAATCTTTTACTTAGACATCGGCATTAAACAAAAGGGTTAACTAATAGTTAATACATTTAATATAGCTCTTTAATAACATTGTCTCTTTGGTTTGCTTGGAATTGATTAAATGATGTTCAGAGTAGTACAAAGTGACAACTTTAACTTTCAACATAGATCCCAATCGCACCTGGACCGAGATTAAGGTTGTCAACTCACAATCCAAAATTCATTATTTACATTATCCACAGAGCGCTAGAAAAAAAAAATAAAAATACTCGAAAAAAAAAAAAAAAAAAAAAAAAACACAAAAAATGCTCAAAGGCTATATGAAAAATGCTCAAAGATTCACAACACAAAACTACAAGAAACATATTTAAACCTGGCTTGTAGAAAAGGGGGAAGCGGGATGTGAAACTGTTTTAAACAGTATTTATGTACATGTTATTTTAGAAAATATCTTCTCCTAAAATTATAAGAACATTATACGCATAACATTATATTTTTAAGTACCGATTGCATCATAGAGTAACTAGATTGTAAGACGAACGAATCACCAAGACCTTCCCCAACAACACGGGCCAAGCCTTTCGTTGGGAAAGAAATCGAAAGTGAGAAGCTTAAGTTGTTCAATTTGTACCCTATTAATAAAATGAATTTGTATAATTAAATAATTAAATAAAATTGGGGACGTTATCAATCTACGACCCTCACTGGGGCAGATTTTTCTATTTTGGACAGAGGACAAATCAGTGTCACTGTCAGTAAAACCATAGCACGATCCATCAAAACCTCATCGTCCAACCCATTTAAATGAATTACCAACGACGCCTAGGAAACGCCCTGTGGACTAGAAATCTAACGAGGAATTCAGGTTTTAAATCCTCCGGATTAAACTTCAAAGGGCCGATCCATTTCAATCATTACCTGCCACGAGAGTCATCTCAAGTTTCCCCTTCGCGATACAGAAGGGAGAACGCCCCAAGCAATTTCCTCGAAACTGACAAAGGATTAGCGTGAACCGTTCATTTACATAATTTAATTTGTTTGAAATGAAACAGAAGGTCGGAGATTCGTGCCGTTTACTCTATCATAAAATCAAAGCTATTCGCTCTATTCGGAACAAAGTTGTTGGAAATACTGGGTAGTTCGGCAATTCACGACATGAGTAATTCGATACACGCAAGGACTTGGTTTGTGATGGGAATCAGGGGAGTTATTACAAATATTCATAAAACTATTTTTATAAAAGCAAATAGTAACATACGTGCTATTTATATATTTAAAGCATTATAATGTTTAAAACTTTCTGATACAAGTAATATAATCTCATATGACACTCCCGTCGTCAAATACTACTCCCGTGAGAGTTTTTCTAAGAAATCACTGACTACCAAGTTATTCATGTATTTAATCATTATATTCTTCATGTTCATAAAGCCACTGCTCCGGTTGACTCTCCGATACATTTTGACATGGATATGCATTTCAGCTAGTGGTATTTGAGAAAATTTATTGCCGTCACAACTACTTCCTAATCATAGTCTAGGAGAAAAAAAATCACTCATGCAGTTTTCGTAAGCAGAAACAACTTTTCGAATTGGTCAGCTGGAGCTCTTGGTGAAGCCCGTTATTTTATTTGTCCCTTGATGCCCTAGAGAGGCTCCCTATTAAATTTTGTTGTAATCAGACAGACGACGTAACTTTGAGCACACTTGAGCTGGTCAGGAAGGAGCCTGTAAGGTCATTCGTCTCTTTTTATCCCAGAGAGGCTCCCTATCAATTTTCAACGTCCTACGGTGAATAGGAGAGATTTTAGCTCAATCAGCTGATCAGGATGGCGCTCCTCACTTTGTTCATCTCTTGTTACACCGAGAGGCTCACAATCAAATTTCGACGTCCATCGGTGAATAGGAGAGATCTGAGCACGATTTTGCCATCATTATGTTTGACATTACGGCTCGTTGTCAGCTTATCCTCACCAAAGTCAGTGAGGCACAAGTTCCGACATAGCAATACATCATATCAAAATTTGGTCCAAATCGGAGCAGTTGTTTCGGAGGAGTAGCGAGCACAAAATTTTGTCCATAAATAAATAACTAAATATATACATAAATTTTAAAATTGAGAAATCCGAAAATGAATGAATATTGTATACGTCTTCCACACCCTCTTAAACGCAAAGAAAATGCATCTCCACCCTCCGCATCCTCCGTGCCTACTACTGTAATACCTGCTTTTCTACGAAAAGTTTGGTAAAAGATTTCTCTGCAAATACCTAATGGTGATTGCTTCAGGCAGTTATATGCTTGAGAACGTTGCCACCTTACAGCAAGTTAGAACAGATTCTCATGGAAAATATGAAATAAAATGTCCTCCGTGGCAGATTATTATTTTTACGAACATTGCTTTCACGAACTTTTCATGATACCAGTCATATACTTAATATGGGGGATTCATATGGTTTCCTGAAAAGCTGGTGATTCGAGTTCGTTTGTAGCAAGGAGGTTGGTATGACCTCATCTCGTTAGGAAGAAGGAAGGGCCGATCGTGAGATTCGGCAGCGAATGAGATCGGGGGGAAGCGCACACCTCCTATCTGCCGATAGCTCCTAAGGATTAGGCGTCCAACTCTAAACACATGTGTGACACCATCCCCCTAGATCCAAGCAAGATTACTTATCGATTTCCCCATTGGTGAAGTGAAGAAAGAGGAACACATAGAAGCCAAGACTATGTCTGAAAATCCTCAATGCGATGAAAAGTGATTTTCCCCTCAAACCAACAGTTGATCAATTCATAGTGGTTTCAATTAATCTTTTTATATTAATTAAGTTTATTTTCATCAAAGACCATGTCTGAAAATCCCCTCAATACGATGAAAAGTGATTATCTCCTCAAACCAACAGTTTATCAATTCATAGTGTTTTCAAATAATCTTTTTATATTAATTAAGTTTATGTTCATCACCTTTATTTCCAACCTACATTTACTTCTATGAGGTCATCCCTCCTTCTTAAGTAAGCACTTGTGCTGGGGGATGGTGCAGGGTTGCCAGGTGTCCGGTTTCGGCTCGGACAGTCCTGTTTTTCTCTAAGCCGTCCGGGCCGAAATTGAAAGCCGCTCTGGACGCCCAATGTCCGGTTTTCGCAGAAACAGTAGCAAATGTCCGGTTTTTTTGTTTTCAAACAACGAGTTTTCAATAATGGAAATTTTCGACAACTGCTGTCGTGAATAACTAGCTGCCCACTTTCAACACAAGATCATTCCTTTGATTGCACCCATAAATGTACGAAAGAAATTATTTTCTTTAATTTTGCCAATAAACCTTCATTTGTACTGGATGCTCAACATCATTAGGTACCAACTATATTGCCACCATACATCAATTTTTGTATGACTTGTTCCAAATAATATACTGAAATGATTACGATTTGATGGTAGGCATCTAAGATATTTTCGCACACAAACGGCGCTGCCATATGAACTCAGTCCATCGACGAACTGCCGTGACATCTAAGCCAACAAAATTAAAAAAAACCAACTAAATTTGTATTGTAAATCAATTTTTAGCATGGTTATATAAATAATTGTTTACACACAGGTGATCATTCTCAATAATTGATATTGTGAACATGATTGCAACCGCTTGTTAATTTCTGATGATTTCATTGAGCTTGTGTTTCGATGATTTGATTCATAGCAGGTGATCTGAGTATTACGAAAACGGTTTGATTTGTGAAGCGGAGGTTAAATAATTTGAATAGGTAATTTCTATACTTTACACTCTAGGAAGCTGTAATTTCGTTTGTAGCCTCTTTAGGACATTTACTTGACGATGCTCAGGGTCCGGATCAGATGTGTGGCTCTTAAAGCTAATTTCTATGCTTTACACTTTAGGAAGCTGTAATTTCGTATGTAGCCTCTTTAGGACATTTACTTGACGATGTCCAGGGTCCGGATCAGATGAGTGGCTTTTAAAGCTAATTTCTATACTTTACACTCTAGGAAGCTGTAATTTCGTATGTAGCCTCTTCAGGACATTTACTTGATAAATCGCTCTTGATTTATTTTTCTCAGAATTTAATGTATTTTTATATTTCATAGAAACTTTCTTTATTATTTTTACTATTTGTGTTATTTAAGTAAGTTTATCCGTGTGTAAATAAATAAATAAACGACATCAAGGCTGTGTTACCTTTAGGCGATCTTGATGTCCAAAATCATGAACATTTGTGATTTTCTCACATACTTTCTTAGCAAGAAACTCTCAATCTCTTTTTTAAGCCGTTTGTTGAGCATTTTCTCTTTTAGTTTTAGACGAAGGTGAATGATCGCCAAATAGGATTTGTCATTTATATAGATATAGATGGATATTTTTATCTAAATAGAAATAATCATAGCTCGGGGGTTCCCAAACGATAGATTGCATTAAATTATTAAGTAGTACACTACTATTATCGGTATGAAATGAAAAATTGAAAATAGGAGATAATTTTATAACTAATTACTATGTAAATGAAAGAAGCTCACCGGATTAATAATCAAGTATTGTTGTTGCTGGTCAGTTAAGGCTTATGAGGCAAAAAATCACCTGGAAATAAAATAAAAATCAATTAATTAGTGTTTCCTGGCATCATTATAAAGAATAACAAAAATAAATAGGCAATTCGTACCTACTTCTGTACAATTTCAAAATGAACGAAATGTGTTTTAGCCTCGACTAAAACACGAGAATCGTAGCTGCTCATATAGGTATGTGATTTTTTTATACTCCGGTTGTGGACGATGGACTTAGAACGACGGATGGAACGATTTTGGTTCAATATTTTCAATAATGAACCTATAGACCAAGATAACAAAAATCTTAACCCCCCCCCCTCCCCCCTCCCAGTATTCAAAATCTTTTGGTTTACGTATCAAAATACACTGAATCTATATAAAAACGAATGTAAAAATCCGGAGCTTTTCTCCTAAACTACTGGACCAATGTTTATTGAACTCCTGTAAAAAATTACATTTCGATCCCTAATGGCTTGAATCATTGGTATCACTTTTGTCAACCAAAAGGGTAAAATTAAAGGGCTCAAATGTTAACAAATTGAACTCTCATATTAAACTTTCAAGGTAAAAGTAGATATAATGTTTTTTTTTCTGTCATTGATAGATATTATCCAAAAGAATTGAACGAAATCACTCGGGTCGCTTTACGTTTATTCATTCGTTATTCCTAGGGTCTCCCTAAAAAATTTTAACTTCCTAGAGTGAACAGAAGAGAATTTAGCTCACTCAGCTGATTGAAATCGTCAAAACCAAAAACGAGCGAAAAGAGGCCCCGAACTGCGAGTTGGCAGCCATAATAAGATTTCGGGAGCCAAACAAATCGGTTATCCATCTCAGCACCATATCCATCAGCTTATCCATCAGCTTCGCACGGAATATCAAATTCTCGTCCATCACCTATCAATAATGCTTCATTCATCCAAAGCTTCCTTCTCAAGCTTCATTCGTAACAATCCGTAAAGGCTCCTCCATTTGTTTCGAATTTTCGCCGCTTTTTCACGCGCTACCAAACGAGAAAATGTTGTTGAAACAAAGAAATAATAGTAATAAATAAATACATCGAAGTGTTTGTCTTTTAATCGCCGGTATTCACTGAAAATTTACCCCGAGGTCGCGATGGCCAGGAGTGGGGGAAAAGGTCGCGCGATAAAAGGGTTTTTTGATTTATGGCAATCGGGTGTTTCGGAGGGCGGTTTTTATTTGTACGGACCTATTGACATGCACAGCAGAAACAATAGTCCGACGTCGAGAGAGCTTCCGCTACTTGTTTTTAGAACGGTATGGCGAATTACTCGAACAAATTCACGTCCCGCCCATAAATTATTACTTCTTTTCTAGTGTTTTCGATGGCGCGTATATATTTTTTTTCTCTCTTTTCCAAGCGGAGGGGCTCCGCTCTTCGGGTTATTGCGGCTGTCTGCATTCCTCCCTCGGAAAACCCCTTTTTTTGAAAGTCTCGACATAAACTGGAAAAGATATTTAATCTTCTTAGCTTCGTTCTGGTTCCCGCGAATTCATTGCCCGGTCAATAAAATGATTCATCCTTGTGAGGGCTGGGTTATGAAATTCGTTCGCGATTCATCTCTTTTTCGTATTTTCTCTCCCAATTCCCAAAAACCCGCTTTGCTCGATGTGGATCAATGGGAAACTAAAATTATGTCGTGTTGTACCGATGGTAGAAATTTGAGCTTACTCACTTTTGTAAATGAAATTTTCTTGTATAAAGCACTTGTATTTTACTCAACTCTAATTATTAAATGTGCGTGTTAGTGTGCCCGTCCGTGCTGTCTGAGTTCTTTTGTATGATAATATAAAATGTACTCAAAATAAATATGGATTTATACTTTCTTTCTACTTTCGTCCTTATACTTATTTATACTTTCTTGGGTCGAAGAAGCTATTTTATGTATAGGGACTTGGGGTACATTCGGAATCAGCTCAAATTTTTCTATATCAAAAGCTAATAGAATAATTTTTTCCACCTAGAATCGGTTTCAAGGCATACTGTGCGACTTAATCCGGGTGAATAACTTTGTAATTAAGAAAAACTGGACATGCGTCGAACTTTTGGGTGCTGTGGGTTCACACGTAGAGAACTATCGATATCGCATTCTAGGATACCAAAACGATTTTGGTGGGTTGAGCCGAGTATTTGTTATTCGTGATGATGGATATTCGAAAATTGATACTCAAAACATCTTATTGACTGTAGAAATGCTGTTGGGGAATAGTTTTAACGTAACACACTTATCACACTTGCATTTCTTTTCAGCTTTTAGCGAATTTTTTCTCGCAAAATTTTAATGCTCGAACGTGAAGAAGGCAAAGTGCTCTTTTTCAAAACTCAAACTGTGAATTTAAGTTGAAGAGGAATAATCTTCGGTTTGCAAAAACAGCGAATTCTGGCGATTTGTTGTGCGAATGCAGTTTTATTAAGTATGTGTCAGGTTGAAAAATCAGGGCTTCACTAGGGGTTTTCCATTGAATTCAGATTGAACTACTTCCCAATCCTAACACCATGGTCACGTTTTAGCATTTTTCTCTGTGCATCGAGGTCAGAAATTAGAACATGCTATCAAAATAATTTTCCCACGATCAATAGCGAGTGAAATGTTGAAGATTTCTTCAAAAATTCGCTCATGGGGTCATGCTGCATGACTGGAATTTTTTCTCGCAATTTTAATGCTCGAACGTGAAGAAGGCAAAGTGCTCTTTTTCAAAGTCAGCTGTGAATCTTTTGAAGAGGAATAAGTGCAACTTCTGGAATGCTTCTTCACGTTCCATTGAGCATTAAAAATGCATTGAGAAAAAAGAACTGAAAAAAAAAATGCTCCGCCAGGAAGTGTGGTCAGCTATGTTGAAAAGGAATAAGTTCCTTAAGCAGTTTATATTGTCAGTTGGTTAGGGGTTTTCCATTAAGGGGACGCTTTAGGTTCAAAAATTAATTAGAAAGCCGACAAGTTGAAACTTCGATTGCTGAAAAAAATCAAAGTTTACAGTTTTTGAGTTGATTATCGCTAGGTTCAAAAACTAATTAGTTACAAGTTGAAACTTGATTGCTGAAATGTTTACAGTTTTTCAGATCCTTACTGGATGTCACTGGCGGGTAGGGGGGCGATATTGCAGTGAGAGCGGTGAATGGGTGGTGCGGCTCGGATTCACGTCAATTGAGTGCAATCCGGGAATGTTAATTTGATTGGTGGGATAGAATCTGATCCAACGACAAGTGCCGATGCGTGTAACGGGGCAGGTGGCCGTTCTGAACCTAAATAGGCGAATGCTCAAGGAATCCATCACGCGAATGGCAAAGCTTCCAACTGTCCCGGTGCAAACATCTGTGGAATGCTCACGCACCTATTCGTCCTTTGACATCTCGTTTCATGGGATCGTTACTAAGCCTAATACCTTTGTATCTCGTACTCTGATCACTGATTTACTGCACCTTTTCAGAATTAAGTACATTTTGATATTTTCATGTCTTTATTTCGATTCATAAACTTAAAAATTGTCACAAATTGGAGCATCTCGAGACCAAACGTGCTTGGTCGCAAAGGAATGATGTTTAAAGCTACAGTTTCCTAATGTTTCGATCTAGTTAACCAACCTTAATTGAATGTCGTTTTTGCAACAATGGACTCACAAAGTACCTGGACCACAACAAGTTTCAGGAACTGTAGTTTGAAATTTGGGGTTTCTCATTTTCAATTTGGGAGTATTAAAGGCTCCAATAGATGGTTTTCTTATGGTTCCTTTACAGTAATGTAACTCATTTCTGAAGTAAAAAATCAAATGTGTTTATTATTACGGAGGTTACAGGTGAAAATCGATTGTAGCGTAACTCGTTAGAGGCACACACCCAACATTTTAATATGAAACTGATCCAAGTGTCATGGTTGACGATTTTTGAGTGAAGTAGTAATTTGGAAGAAAAAACTGATAGAGGAACATTTACATCCTAACCTACACATTTTTTGAAAATTTCATTAATATTGGATGGAAATTGTACAAATAAACTTGTTACAAGGATACCAGATTTCCGCATGCACAGGAGCTACTATTGTAGCTTAACTCGATTTTATTGAATTGGAAATCGGAAAGCGGAAAAAATACAAAAATTCGTTGATATGGTCATATTGCAAGAATAGAACTTTGTAATAGAGCGTTACAAGACGAAACGACTTTCGTCTATGAACAGGTTCTGGTTTGACAACACGCGTTGCCGCCACTCCCTCTTCTCGCAATAAATTCATCTCCGAAAAACGTTCGAAAACCCCCAGGAGGGTTTTGATCCCTGGAATTAGGGTTGACCGTGTAATAGCGGCGAGAAGAGCGTCGCGAGCCCATTAACATGATTTAAGGGTGTTGTCATGTTGTGACGAGCAGATGGGAAAATCCTAATGGAAGAATAATATTTCGGATAACCCGCCCCTCCGACACCCTGAACGCCGAGCCTGAAAAGAAGACCACCCCTAAATCCCCTAGCCGTCTTACTAGAATAGGGAGGGCGTCGTTATTTACCATAGCGATAGTGTGAACAGGGTGAGAACGCGTAGGCCAGCTGGAGTCTTCCCATTGACGTCCTTTCCACAGGGGAGATATGTTGTTATTGCTTCGATGTGACAAGATGAGCTTCACTCCTGTTTGTGTTGGAACGCAGCTCTCACTCTTACCTCTCCCCGAGGCCTAAGGAAATGGCCAATAATCCACTTGAAACGTCTTCCAGATGGATGGTCTCAGTAGCGTTGAAAACCAATATTTTTGGCTGTAGCCTGTGTTTCAAGGGTGAGAGTATTTTACCAAATTTACATGTAAATGCCAACATTTTGCTTCCGAGCACCTACCTATAGGGAGCGAATGGCAATGTTTTCTGGTATATAGCAATTGCGCCGATCGGCGGTGAAAGGAACTGGCGTTGTATATCAACCACACTTGTTTACTTTTCCTTTCACTATACGGGCTAAAACACCCGCGCCTAATGTGCATGTTCTGCCAATGAGGTGTGGCCGGCCCGGATGCAGCTTGTCTGATGGTTTGTCTGATAAGTGATTTCGACTGGGGATTGTCAATGTGGGTTGCCATCATGGTGGGTGGGTTCGGGTCTGAACCACACGACTGTTGTGGTTCACCAATACATAAATTTTATTCTTGTTCTTCCATTTATATTTTCAATCACAACTAGCTTACGCCTATTCTGTACTGACCTCTATAACTACGTAATATGTATCTATTCTCATGTCCATCATGTCGATTTTTTTGTTTTGTTTATTGTGTAATGACTATTATTACGCACTCAGTGCGTATTGTGTCCGTAAATCCTTGTAGTAAACTCAGCTTCAGTTATTCATCCGATTTAAATGCAATTTTCAGGGAATGTGTAGTTTAGACTGTAAATGATCCCGTTACTACCAGTTTCATTGTTCACAAATTAATACTCCACTCTGTGCATGAGCACGCGTTTCTGGGGGAAACAATCAATCCGTCAGAATGAACCGGCACTTAGCACAACTAAAAGTTATGTACAGTAGATGTAAACATGAAGTAAGTAGTAGGTATATTGAGTAAACAAGTTGAAAGGCTGGCTAATGGCTCGACGTAATGATTGAACGAGGATGAGGACTTGTTGATATAATGGAAGAGGATTTATTGATGCTTTGATGCATAGACACTGCTGTTGATGGTGAATGCGATTGCTCGTCTCCCTTACCAGCCAGGCGTCATGAATACGCCCTTTTACGCCCTTTTTTCCACATTGAGTATTTATTATCTGCTGTCAATTTCAATTTATTACTGATTCGTTTTTGAAATTTTCCCCAAATCCCCCTGACTCGTCCATAAAACCCCCCAAAAACCCCTAAACAACCCCCCCCCCCTTCAAGAATAAACCCCCCCCCAGCTTTGAGGGGAAAACCCCTAACTTGGCAACACTGGTTTGTACAAAATTATTGTAATCCTTATCGCCTACCAACCTTTGTTTATCGAATGACCTAGCAACCAGGGGAATGATGTTCTCGAAAAAATGAAGCAGTTGCATTCGTAATGATAGCACAAACATATTTTCTACTGACTCCAAGGGCCCTTGGTTGTTGTTAACCAAAATTAGTATTAAAAAAATTCAAAATAAATAAATTAAATTAAATAAAAAAATGTTTTCCTCGCAACATTCTTATGTCCTTCACTATTGTACTAACAGAAAACCGCTTCTTATCTGCGGTACTCCTCCGACAAAAAGCGTGAAGAATGAAGAGTGAGCACAGGACAAGATCCTGGGCGCAAATTAGAATCCAAAACGGAGGTAAAACGGAGAAGGGGGAAAAAGTAGCTAATGAAGAGAGAAAACACTATGATAAGCTGGCAGGAGATGTGGACCGTAGAGCAAAGAGAGCGATGGGCGACAGTGCGTTTGATACCCCAGATCAGGATGTGGTTAGAAAAGAAGACGTCCCAATATATTCAAACTACTAGGAATCAGACGTTGACGTGTTGGAAGTGTCACGTGTACGTCACGTTTCCGGGGGTGGTAGTAGACGAAATACTTGAATGAGTGCCACGTAGGACCTTTGCAGCAGCACATATTGATATCATACTACATAAGATCTCTCAAGAACGGATGAGACACGGGAAGAAAGAAAATTGGCCGAGAGGACTGTAGAAATCACTCAATGACGTGGTCTGAAGTCCCACGCTGAGTTTCAATTTGGAAAAAGGAAGGTAAGGTTTGAGCAGGTTTCAATCCCACATAATGGATATACATCTATCTATAATCATCTCGTGAGATCAGATTCCCATCATAGGATTTCGAAAATTTCCTCAACTGAATACGGGGAAAACAAATCCATGATTGATTCCGTTGGTTTGGGGGTGCTGAAAAATGGTTCGTTTATCCAATAAACTATTGCCAAAATGTATAAGATAAAGGGTCGGGAATTGAAATGTAATTTAATTCCCAAGAAAAATGAAAAGTAAACTCTGAATCCAGTTTATCAGAAAAACCTTTTCATCTTTGATTGATCAACTTGCCTCCTCGCTAACAAGTAAGCTGAAACAGAGTGGAAGGAAGGTGTAGTGAAAAAACTGGGAGTCGCATCCAATCCAAATACCGAGCCGACAAAAGGATAAAAGGAAGGCGTCACTCGCCTTGAGAAGGTGGATCAGACGAGATGTGGCGCGCCAGACCTCGTTTGAAACGCCCCACGAGAATTCGGCCCTCCGTTTAGAGAAACTTATTTTGTCTCCGTGGTCTTCACCGCCTCGCGTTTCCTCTCCAAGTTATGTTCGAGACGGCGTATCAGTGAAATGGGGAAGTCTTCGGGAGAAAGAGGAAGATTTTCACACCACCTCCTTCCCCCATGGAAAAAAGGGCTTGGGAAGTAAGAGGGAAATAAGGGGAAATTCACGAAAAAAGGGAATAGGTGCCCGTTTTTAACGTGGAAGAGACCTCCAAATCCCATTTGCACATTCAATTTCCACGTATGCGAATTGAGACGAGCCTAGGGGTCTGAGTTACGATTCGAAGGTGGGTAACGGTCCCCTTACTCGACATAAACATACGGGAAGCCAAGCCTAAAGTAATAACGCCTTGTGTGTCGTTGCTAGTAAAGTATAATTCGAATTTATATGGGATAGGACGGTAGGTGCCAGGAACGCTACAGTACGTTGTAATGCATGCTACAATTAACGCGACACGGCGTAGCAAGTAGTTTGTTTCGAAATACCCTTTTTACATTATTTTCCATGACACTCGGATTGAAAAATAAAACTTTAACTCACGCAAAACTTTATTACAACCTAAACTGAAATCATATCTGTACGAATCAGTCAAATGTATACGACAGCCACTCAATGTGTAGTTATGTCCGTTATACCTGTTTTGACGCCTTGTTTATAAACTAAGGAGTTACATGTTGTGTTAACACATTAACCTCCAAGATTTATATTAGGAATTTCGCAAAGCGATTTATCATTATGTTCCACTGCAGCATTTTTGCAACCAACCTCAGTCCCCTAAGACATAAATTATGTAGTTACTTTAAACTATCCCTTGTTTCCGAAGTCAAGATTGACTTCAGGTCTTGGATTGGGGGGATGGGGGGGTTCCTAGATCAGAGAGAAGCTGTGCAATGGCGTCAAAAACTTAGAAGCTTTTGAAATATAAATTCATGATGTTCTTAAATTGAAAATCAATTTATAAAATCGGTAAAACTGAATCACATGTTTTTGGTTTTTTTCTTCAGTGGATCAATTTTGAGGAAGCTTGAATGAGTTAACCAAACAAGAGCCAAGTGGTATTCGGTACGACTGACCTCCTCATAATACTGTTAGGGGCTCGGGATCACGGACATATGAGCAATATTCGTTCTTATGGTTTTACGAATACACAGATAAATACAAATCACCCATGTGGATTGGATTATACGTGTAGGAAAAGCGCGAAGATTCATCACTGGAAATATTTTCGATCTCAGATAGTTAGCTTAGTTCATTCCACCCGAATCTATAGTTGAAATTAATAATTTTTTCGCGAAATGGTTCGATTTGCAGTAATCGCAAATTCATTCCAATCCATGGAAATTGATGAAGTATTTATTGATTCAGATCAAACACAGATAAAAATTTGTTTTTGAGAGCTTTCATAATTTGCTGGTCCTCTCTCAAGAGTAGCCTTGTTCTCCTGTAAATTAAATTCCCTTATGACATTCCAGGAGAAATTATATCGTCTTCACTACACATTCGAGCAAACACAGTTATATCACCGAAATATTGATTTCCGAATACCTAAATATTTGTTCAGAATTTGTTCAAGAAGACAATTTTAAGGCTAATTCCACACATTTTCATTGGCTCTTCAGTTGTTTGGAAGACAACTCCAACCTCTTGTAAATTAACTATATAATACATGATAGGGGTGGTCCGAGGGGATGAGATTTTGGCTTTCCTCTTCAATATTTATTTATGAACTACAAGTACTTTCGCCTCTAGGGAGGCCTCATCAGGGAATCTTGAATTGAATGTATACGATATTCAGCTTATTGTAGTAGGCACATTCTTGTTTTTCATCTTATATAGGTATTATAATATGAGTATCGCTCCAGGTTAGGGAGATGTTTTTCTCGTGGTACTGTAGGTATTATCTTTCTAGATATAGTTCTAACATTATTATATTGTTTTAGACATTATTAGATTATATTAAGTGAATAATTAGGATTTAGGAAAGAGAAAAGTGAGCACGAAATGGGGCAGGCGAACTTCTTTTGTTATCACACCAACCCTATCATGGAGAGCAGAAGGCAACCATACACCTGAACTAAATAATCGTGGACTAGGGCAGAGTTGAATGGGTGGATGAGAATTTGGTTATTAATCGGCTTTCACATCAGTATAAAAAATGGAGGTTAGTGGAGTTTCGTACAGAAAATTATGATGGAACCGTTGCTCGTTTGAAAGGCTGATCGCTTGCAAACCTTTGGCAACATCGCGTATGTGAGCAGTCCTGCGCGACAGTAAGGATTCGTCTAGAGACTTGGCTCGGTACCAAGAAGAACCAAAGACTTTTTTTTATACTTGCATTCCAGAGGTGTCGCGTTACTGCATACTGGCGAGTTGCGTTTTTCTTTAACGACGACCCAGAAGAGTTCCGTCGAGAGCAATAGAATTCAGAAAATCACAATGGCAGCTTATCTCCAGCAAATCAGTGCTACGAATGTCCTTCTTTTGTAGCAATTAAACTATTTAAAAAAAAAAAAACACGATTCGGCTGCTTTTATAGCAGGATCAATGAATCAAAGACTGAGTCAATGCAATTGGCTAGACCTCAAACTAATTCAAAGTTTTTGTTTAAGATTCAGCGAGAGGAATTTAGAGGTGGAATACGGATAACATGGTAGGTACCATCCCAAATGCCACTCCACTTGATAAAGTATTTCAATAATACTTAAAATAAATACAAATATGAATCATTCGATGAACAATTATATTTCTCCAAATATTCATTTAGCACTGTCGCTCGTAAAAATTTTTGCCTCAATATTGGGTGAAAGAACCTAATGGAAAAATAAATTGGTTTGTAAATGAAATGGTATTGAACCGAAATAAAATATTTGGTTTGGTTGACGTTTTCTATTCGTTGCAAAATGACCAGGAAAACTGTGGCAGCGAAGAGGTAAATATCGAAATTAAAAACGAATTCATTTAAACACCAAGCAACTCTCCAATCAGTGATGATATTTTGTAGTGTACAAGTTTTATGGTGTAGGTATTTTTTGTTTTGTGATGATACCTTATACTCACACTATTGTGTCCTGTGAGTTAATATATATACAAAACGTATTTCCTACTAAATCGGGGAAGATGAATTAGTAATAATCAATCACTAGAATCCTTAATAAAGATTGTTTTTTTTAATGATGATTCGTTAAACATTAAAAGAAGAAAAGAATTAACAAGGTGTGACCAGTGAACACAGCCAACAAGAGCAGCAAAGACCTAATATAATAATCCATTGCGCGTGGAAGTCTGAGGGATTGTATAGATTCAAATCTCGTTTTTCATGACACGAACCAGGAACCCTACAGTCTTAGTTGCAAGGCTGAATCACATTTGAAGTCAAGCAAATTTTCGACGGTACGTCAACGCTTTCGAGCACCACGAAAGCACATGCTACTTGCACGAAGTTCGGCAAAGGCCAGACATGACCGTATCCATCCACGTACTACGCACTGAGGTCGCTTCCAGATGTCGGACAGTTTCGTCTCTTCTGCTCTGCCGACGATAGGGCAGTCGGTACGGTACGGGTGACGTAGAGGGAGCGTCAGTGTCAACGACATTGATATCAAATAACACAATACCCCTGGAATGCAGCCATTCCCTCAGGCTGTAGACATCAACTCTCCAAATACATTTGTTGGCAATAGGTGTGTGGCTTCCGCGTATTACGTACTAGCTTAGTCTTCTCGCTCGCTTCGCTCGCTCGGTATGACTGCATAGATCCGATGGTCTGTCTTTACTGTTAAATAGGGCATGTGGAATGATTCGGTGGATCACTAAGGGTGGTTTGAAATGGTAGGGGATGTTGCTCACTTCGCTCGCTCTCTGTGGAATGTATAGATTTGATGAGATATATAGTCCATCTCGAGTACGTAGGAAAAACCCCGTTGAAATCCGACGTGTGCAGGGGATACCGTGTAAACATATGCAGCGTTTTCTATGTGGGACCACGAAAAGAATATCAGGTTTAATACAGATAGGCCATTTATCTGAGTAGAAGGGCTATCCAATAAAGGTCATATGGAACCACAAAAAGTTTATTTTTTTAAAACATTACAGTAGTAACAGAACTGTCGGATGTTGAATTCTTGTACGGATTTCCATTTTGTACTCAAATAAAGATTACTACCTATAGCCCATGGTTCGGGGAAATTTTGAAAATTGCTAGTAATCCCTTTCAATTACAATCCCAAGGGAACGGCCAAAAAGCCAAAAATTATATCTTATAAAACTATATAGAACCACGAAAAGTTTAGTTTCAAGAACATTTCAATTCTTCAATAAATTTTATACGTCCATGTTACAATAAGTATGTGAGGAAATTATACTGCCCACCCAACTCGGCAGACTTTTTCTTCAGTAGGCAATTATTTTCAAACAAATTAAATCTTATAAAACTAATTAACGAATTAAGGTCATTCATACAGGTATTTTTATAAAAATTTTCTAATAATATGAACTGTCAAAATATAGAAACGTTGCCCGGATGTTCAAGTAGAATCCAGTGGATAAGTGGAGTGGTGGTGCGCATGCGTTTAATCCTGAATTTTTGATAACGTTGATTTGATCGCAAAGTTGGATATTTTAACTAATTCTATATGTTCATGGTATACGTGAGGAAGCTATACTGTCCACCCAATGTGGCCGTCTGTGATCATACAGGTTTAATAAAAAAAATTCACATCATATATTCTGTCAAAATTGAGTTCCAAGGGGTTCGAAATATAAGCACAGGTGCCCTTAAAATCATACATAACTCGAGTTTCTCATCAAGGGAGCTAATGACCGGAATTACCTCCACCTTCATTGTTGAAACGCTCCCTGCGCGTAACGCAATTTTCCAGTTCATTAATAAGATTTGTCGAACGCAGAGCGGTGGAGATGAGGGGGCCAACTCTGCTGGATTAGCATCTTTCGCCGGGGAATCGAGGTGGCAGATGCACAAGGTTAATGGATTTGAAGAGACAAAAGCGGGAGGGGAAACGAAGAGGTAGCAGTAAATTGAGTTAAACCATCGGCAATCAGAAACAGGTGTGGGCGAAAACCCTGTTGTATCCAAGGAAACATGTAAATCTCGGGGCGGGCGCGATCCCCTTTAAATAGGAGAGGCCTCTAACAACACGAATGAGATGTTTAACTTTACTCCGTTAAGTTGATCCTCGAACGCGAATAAGATAAGGCGCCCGTCTTAGCGCTAATTAACGAGCGGAGCCAAGACCGTGATCTGGCTTAATCCTTCTATGTAAGTTGGCCTTTATTCGGGGTTCGGGGCAACTTGGTAAGAACGTTATGGTAAAGTAGGAATCCCTTTTGTCCTGTAAGCTTACTCATTTCTGCGGCTTTTCGAATTCGGGTACTCAGAAAGTACGAAACAGCCGTGCAGTTAGGATCTTATGAGCAAATTATCACACTAAAAATAAATGTTCGTACATCAAACTGTTGCCTACTTTCAAAGCATACATGAAAGGAACGGTAGAAGAAAAGAAGTGATATATTATCCACCTATAAACACGGTGAGCCGAACCGTTCACTTTCATGAAATAAATGTTTATCTACAAAATCAAAATTTTCACTCGCATTTCACGTTTTAGCCCATTCTGCACAACTTTGCCAGTCAGTCTGTCTGAGTGCGTTAGTATCTGTCTGGAGGAGAAAGTACGACATACAAGCGCGAAAAAAGCCTATAGGAAGTTATAGTCATTCCTAACCTGAGACTCCTATTGTTGAGAAATACCTCCGTTTTCCAAAATCTAGGGAGGGATGGTTGTCAATTACATATTTCCAATAATATCCAAACCGATGAAAAGGGTCTCATCCACGTACAACATTTCCGGAAACATCGTTAATGGTGGATTCCTTTACCTCTACAGAAATGAAGCGTAATAGCACTTCCGTGTCAGGTAGAGTCCTAGATGAGGTCCTTAGGTAGAGGCCGTAGATTACTAGGTTCCCTACTAAGAACGCTCCAGAGCATTAAAGATTGTACCCGGAATCAAATAGAGAACACTCCATGAAGCCCTTTTTCATAAGGTTAACAGCTGGTTCCTCCAATCCTCATACCTAATATACTCACTTGCAAATATTGTCATTACAACGCTCCATTTCTCTCTCAAAAAGATTTTGTTTTCTTATTTCATTCCGGACTTTCTTCACGAACTTGGAATACATTACAACGGAGAATAATATTCTCGAATAACTTTTTCCAAAAAAGCATAACAGTGGGCATCAAATATCGGAGCCGGCGAGGAACATTGCTCAAGGAAGGATTCGTGTTTGAGAGTTAGAAAAGCCATTTACATGTCAAACAATCAAACAGAACTCAGAAAGTCAGAAGTTAGAAAGAACGAAGAGGTTTGAAAAAGTTGGGTTCCGCCAAGAATGCTAATTTACCGAAAAGAAGTATGGCTTTTTTCACAAGCGAGAACGTAGAAGGAAAATGTTATTCTAACACAATTATTCTTCCAGTATGGATCAAATTAGTTTCTGCAAGGCCAAAATGAGTGGTGGTGTTGGATTGATTACATTTATTACAGGCATATAAATTTGTCATGCTGCTTTCTCACTACCCGAAGTAGGGAAACTGTGTTTGCTAGAAGTCGAAAAAAACTTTGTCTTCCACAATAAAAATTTTCTTATGTTTTTGCGTTTCAAAGCTGATCAATTTTGGCTCCGTGTCTATCTGAGGTTAATCTTTGTCTCGCTCAAAAGTATACCTACAAAGTTTAAGTCCGATTTTGTTGAAGTTTTGAGGGATATTGCGGGATAGCTTCTAGACGGAAACCTATCACTTTTATTGCCGTTAAACTGACATTGGTTTGTGCGCATGTGCAAACGTCATTTCTATATAACGTCTTTCTCATCATCTGCTAGTTCGATTTCGTTTAAACTTGGGGGATAGTTGGGTATATATTCCAGAAAGTTGCTCTGTGAATTAAGTTGGGATTGGTTGAGTAATGAATGATTAGTTGAGTAATAAATACTGCGCAAGCGCGAAACTAAAAATTATTGACACTGGAAAAACTCCAGGACTAACGAACCGATCTTGATGAATTTTCCTGGGATCGTGCATGTTAGCTCCGAAATGATTCCCAATAAAATTAATAGCAGCTGGAAAATAGTAGCCTGTGCGCAGGCGCAAACCTGGATTTTCAATAACGTCGATTTCTTATGATCCATTAGTACGATTTCGCTCAAACTTGGGTGGTTGTTGGGTATAATTTCCTGAAAGATGCGGTATGATCTACAATTCGATTTGTAAAGTAATAAATGTTGTGCAGGCGCAAAACTAGTATTGATCGACACTCTGTGATTATTTGACCGATTTTGATGACATCTTTGAGTATTGTGTGGTTGATCTCTAAAAAGTATCCTACCAATTCCATCGCATCATATGTATATTGAAAATTGCAAATACCATTGGATTGATGGTACGGTATGGGCACGCACATCCATAAATTATCGCTCCTTGATTTTTTCGACATTTAGTCTGTTCTTTAACTAATTCTATTCGTCCATATGAGGAAGATATACTGCCCATCAAACTTGGCAGTCATTTTTTCATTTTTCAATTCATAATCTGTAACACTAACTTTACTGGTCAGCAGCGTCAAAAGTACTGCACACAGATAAAATCGCTTCCTCGCCAATAAAAATAACGTATACAGCGTATGAAATATTGGTGGAGGGTTTCATCCATAGATTATGAGGTAGAGCTATGTTCACCAAAGGTTCGAATAAAAAGATACTGTTAACCGAAATGCAAAAACAAACTTGAGGGATATAAGACGATTGATGACCGCTTCAATACCAGTAGGCAGTTTCATATGAGACAGACACCGTCCAAAAACTTCCTTCAAGATCAGAGGGGCCAGCGGAGCGAGCAAAAAGACACAAAATGTCCACGATTTGTCTCGGAGAGTTGGCTCGGCTCATCGAACGTATCCAAGAACAAAAGGATAACCGATGATATATCATAGAACTAAGGGAAGGGAGAAATAAGGGTTTTTTGTGAGTGATAATAAAAAAAAATTGACCGGTCCTCTGGTCTGCTATTATCTCAAGATGCCTTTCTCCCCCAGCAAAATGGGGAATAATGGGAAGTATGGAACCGTCTTTTTCTTACGATTTCTTCCCTTGAGAGGAATCGCCAGGCCTTTTCAGGTTCTTTTCGAAGGCTCGCTCTAAACGACATTGAAATATGGGCAGAACTGGTGGTGAAGCGTTGCATTGTTCTTCACTGAGGGCATGCTGATTTCTTACCATCTATCAAGTAATGCTGCACAGGAAGTTATCTTCTGGATGCAATAATTTTCCATGTAATGTATTATTCATAAACGAAAATGGAGTCTTTCTGTCTTGATCATGTCCTGTTCATCCAATGATAGAACGTCTGCCGATTTGGATAGGCTATATAGCTTCTTCTGTTGTTAGATGGTGACGAGATGGGAGGCAATTATTGAAACCACCCTGTGCAACACATTACTCACTGCACCGCTCGTCCTATTAGAATATTACCAATTTATTGTTCCACGGATATAGAATTTATAAGAAAATTCAGCTACCACACACACCCTTCCTGCAAATGTCATCAATTAGCCTAAAAGTACCAGTTTCCTCTCTGAGATCAATTTTTTCTTGGCTTACTCGTGCGCAGCAGTCGGTGCTGATGCAATCTCGGTGAAATTTATAGATTTTTACAGTTGAAATTCATAGATTTTGTGACCGCCCTTTAATTGTATTGAATTTGAACAATAAGTGTAAGGTTACATTGCGATAGGGAGGAAGAGATGACATAGGTAATTTCGGGATAAAGCGTCTTATGTATATGTGGAATAAATTTGTCTTATTGGAGCTGAGGTTATCTCCCCTCACATGCGCCGTAGTGTTTTCGTTCACAATAATACGCCTCATCTATATCTTAGAATCGCTTTTAGAACTCTTTAATGATTGAACTGCGTTTCAGAAAATTTACGTGTCCCATTGGTGCATTGGAATGTAATTTATAGATCATAGAGTATCCGCTAAATCGCAGAAAATTACCTGGAAATCGGACTGTAAATTATGAGAGTTTTATCCAAAACGAGAAGACGAACCGAAAGACAGAGAGACCGACACATACTCAAACTTCTATGGAACCAAAAATCCTCAGAAAGCCGCTAAACACAAGTAACTCTTTTATTGAAATGCATTGTCATTCTCATTCCATAGGTAAGCATATATGTAGATCGTTTACTGAAATGTCAGTTTGAGGACGGTGGAACAGTGATATTAGACCACCAAGCAATGTATTAGACCTGGGTTTTCGAAGTTTCCTCCTTGCCACGTGTGTTTTGTAAGCCGTGTTTTCGCGAAGAAAGGTGCTTCACCTTACAGCGTCATTTCTAATTTATGTCCTGGTCGTCGGTAGGAAAAGATAAAACGAAAGGACGGCCCTATTTTGACGAAACGAAGTTGAGGAAGAAAACTCCAGTCTCGTTTCACGGAGAAGTTTGGGGGGGAGCTCTGCAATAAATAATGTGCCTATCTGCGAAGAGCGCGTAGGTTCCAGTCCTTACTGTTCAGCGGGCTATACATCTCTCATGGCCTGAGATGATTCCGCACGTTCTCAAATTCATTATTTTCGCTTACACACGATGTATGGTTCTGGAGATTCCACCAATATTCGCCCGACTGACGTCGTTCGCTGTGCGAAATGGTCAATCCATTCATCTTACGACTCAAACAATTTCTCCGACAATAAAGTGAAGTACTCTTTTGATAGTTTATAAATCCGTAGGTTGTTTGAAAATCCGTTTGTTGGTCTTTCGAACTGTTGTCAATTTAGATCCCGGATCACCAATAGGTTGAATGTTCGCACTTACTATCTAGCTACTAATTATCCAACTTGACACTTGATCTAGTACGTAAGAAATAGTGGAGATACGTAGAGGTAAGAACTTAGTAAGGATCAGCCAAGCGACGCAATATCACCCTAATACAAGACGGTCAAGTACCTTAAGTTTGGTGGAAGTACCACTGTGTACTTTCAGTACAAAAATTAGGAAGACATGGTTCGGTAACGAGTATTACTGTACACCTTGTTCGTATGGAGTCACGGAGTCACCGAATACTCTGTGTTGGTAAAAGTACTTGATCTTTGGCGACGAATATCACCGTACACATTAAGTAGGAGCTAGGGGCGAGTTGAAGAAACTAACGAGAAAAATATTTCGCATGGAATGGATCAGTCAGAAGGCCAGGGCCTAAAGGGCAACAGCCGGGGTCTGCGACTCGCTTTTATACCCTTTTGTTTGCTTTCACGCATGCCAGGTATACATGGCTGGTAAACAAGGTCAGACCCTGGCTACAGCCTGCATTTATTTAGGAAACCACAACTAACAAGTGTTCATGACACAAAATAGTTGAAAAGCGAAGTGCGTATACTTTGAGTATCCCTGATTTGTCTGTAGGTAATATATCTTTATATGCCTATATTTATGTCTATATGTTATATAATAAGCCTATATGTGTCTTCCTGTTTGTTACAAGTACAGACTGTGGGTGTATATAAGGTATTCTGTTTATTAATGATAATAAATATTTGGTTCACATATCATTAGAAATTCCGCTGTACTTTTGTACGAGGTATATTTGAAGATAAGAAATGTTCAATGCTTGAGAAATAAGCAAGAAACTTAAAATATTGTAAAATTTCAATCATAGTTCTACGCTTTATGTTATCATTATGATAATAATTATGAAACGTTTTAGAAATATTAAAAAAATAAAGAAATCTCAAAAAACTGAAGAAAATTTTCTCATTCTGGAAGATGGTGAATGTGTGGGACATGGCAGGATCTCGACTTTTCTCCTGAATCCAGCACATTTCGCAATACAGCTAAAATCTATATAATATAAAAACTATACTTATGGGAATTCAAACAAATTAATTGGAAAATTTTAATAAAATTCCACACGTGATACGGTTTTTATTCAGATTGAAGATCGGATTTGATCTTTCATTCCGTTCTATTTCGTTTAATCATTAAAATCAATTTATTTCGGAATTTAACCTCGGCGAAAACCTCTTAAAATTTTGAATTTTAAAAGAGCTAACGAATTGACGAATACTCAATCTTTACTTAAAGAGAATGTTATGCAAACTTTTGAGGCTCTAGGTTAATAAGTTTGGGCTGTGCGGTGATTTGTTTTTGCTAAAAATATATTAGGTCGGTTAACTGCATATTTACGAACGTCGAATTTACGAATTCGCGATTCACGAATTTATGTACATTGTCTTCAATATTGTTAATTATTTTTATTGGAAAATATATCACAGTGGTAACACCGACGATAAAACAAGCAATGTTAAATTCGAAACTAGAATGACTGCAATGCCCATCCATCAACTGAGGCGTTGAGTGCTTCATACATAAAATCGATTCCAAAATCCAATCAACTTTTTGTGAGCGAACCCAAATTAATTCTATTGATTTCCATCAGATCCAAATTTCATTTCAACCAGATTCCCTCTCTCAGTACTGTTAGGACGGCGAAAAAGTTGATACCTTTTTAATAAAGGATGGGTTTCGATTCTCTTGCTGGAAATGACGGGAGAATGAATGGAGCCAAACTTTAGTCAATTGCTAAATTAATTACCCAAGATCTTCTTTCGGAACAAGTTCTTTTCCTCCTTCAGCTGAAATTACTCTTTCTCTCTGTACGAAATTGAATTCCCACCCGAAGAAAGGCCAAATAAAAACGCCCCCTTCCCCCTACTCCCTCACCACTCCACGCTTACTCTATAAAAACGTTCAGCACTATTGATTCGCGTTTGAAACATCATTGCATGGAAATATTTCCAAGAGATAGGTACCCAAGATTCTAGTTCTTTCTATTTCATTATTTTGAGGTTAGAGTACGTAAAAATGTAATTTCCAATATTTGAAAAATAATAAGTAACACTAATCATTTTACAAAACCTACTCCAACTATATCACATTTCTAATTCAATACGATTCGCTTCCAAGTAGTCAATTTTTCTGGGTTCTCCTTGATCCTTTTAAATGCTTGGCGTTCAAGAGCACGCATCTCGATAATAAATTAGATCAACTAGTCAATCCCTTAGTAAAAATTCAGATTTGTTAGACATGTACCTAGGTCAGGATGATGTGTATAATTGGGAGGTCTGGATCCTCGCAAGTTCGCATCTCAACAACACATGGCATCAAGTGGTCAGTCCCTCATTAAATCAGCTAGACGTTCAGGTCAGAATTACGTTTAAAAATATATTTCAGAGGTAGAAGTGCGAAAGAAAAAAAGAAAAGAACTCCTCGCCTTGCCAGCATGGACACCGGGTAAACTCTTTTTGCATTCTTCGAACGAAATTATTTAAACACAAAATGTGTTTTAGCTCACGCGTTTCACATAAGCCCGTGAAACCGGCATATAAAAATGACTCAGATTTTGCGGTGTAACTTATAACTAGATGTCAAGTAGTTTCATTTATTTATCACCAGCGCCATATTTGAAACCTCCTCGTCATAAGCTTTCATTTGAGCCTTCACAAGAAAAATGCATATTTTACAGCCCCCCTCCTCGTAATAAACTTTCATTTATTCATATAACATGAATTATCAGAAATTAACAAGCGGTGGCAATCATGGTCATAATATCAATTATTGAGAATGATCAACTGAGTGTAAGCAATTATTCATATAACCATGCTCATAACTCAGCTTGTTGGCCACGCACTTCGCAGTAGTTAACATAATATAGTTGGATACATCGAGAGCTTTCTAAGGAATGGTCAACGAATTTTTTTGGATGAAAAATGACGAAGTACCACTTCTCTAGCAATGACTCGTTTGTAAGCGGTAATCATCAGTAAATTGTTGCAACACATTTTCGTTACGTAAAAACGAAACACATTTTCGTTAATACAAAACGTTTCGTTTTCGGTTGGAGATGCCAAGGATAAAACACATTCTGTGGGAGGAGAAAACAAAAAAATCAAGCCTGCACTGGAATTGAACTTGAGACTGAACTCCTATAAGTACAGTTTATATCTTCTATAGTTTTTGAGCTGTATTGCAAAACGTGCTGAATTCAAGACCACCGCTGATTCATTTCCAAGCCCTTAAAAAAAAAAAGTACAGCTTTCTAATGATTTTGTGAACTACATTGACCATCATTTTTTATAGCGTAAAAACAAGCTTACCTACTGTCCGAAGTCTTCAGTAAGGTGGCCAATTTTTGAGATTTCTTTTCTTTTTTCTTTTTCATATTTCATTTTTTGAAAAAAAATTTTTTAATCTTAAATCATACCTACCAGCGGTTCATAAGTCATAATTATAACATACGTCCACATGCATTTTTTGAAAAAAAATTTTTTGATCACCGTAAGAACATTCCTTATATTCAAATATACCTCGTATCTTCCTAAATATTTATTATCAGTAATAAACATTTACCCTACACCAAGGTCAAAACAAAAACACCAAGATCTAATTTCTGTACTGCCACAATGACCATCATTTCATAGCGTCTTAAATGAAAAGTTACCTACTGACGCCAAAAATTTCTTCAGTCCCCAGTTTTTGAGATTTCTTTCTTTTTTTCATATTTCCAAAGCGGTTCATAAGTAATATCATAATTATAACATAAAGCGTAGAACTATGATTGAAATTTTACAATATTTCATGTTCCTTGCTTATTTCGGAAGCACGGAACATTCCTTATATTCAAATATACCTCGTATAAAGTACAGCGGAATTTCTGATGATTTTATGTGAACTAAATATTTATTATCATTAATAAATATTTACACCACCAACATACACCAAGGTCATAGATATACAAAAACACCAAGATTCAAGATTTAAAGTTTTTTATCGTATAAAGTTTTTGTACAATAGATGAAAGAATTCTCTCTAATATGTAGGTAACTCCACAAGATGAATCAATACCTATCTATGAAATAAAAACCTATAACGAAAAGTCTTACTTCTAAAGAGATAGAGAAAAAAAGAAAGTAATCTAAACAAATGTAATCTTCAGTTTGTAGTCAACATGTTTCATCATTACTTGAACAATAATAAATCATATACAGCTAATATATATTTTTAATATGAATACTGGTTATAATATTAGTCTTTTAAAATCAATATAAAGTTCATTTTCACTTCTTTACTTCTTTGTTTTATTTAATATCATTCCTTTACGGAGCGCACCTACTGCACCGTATTAATATCCTTTTACTATTACTACTTAAAAGCTATATAAGTACGCTGTTATCAATATTATAACCCCGCCCCAAAAATTAAATTCCCCAAGAATGTCCTAATTCTCACATACGACAATAGAAAATTTCCCAACATGACGGCCTCTGCGCCTATACAAAAACACCAATTTTTATACACTTTTATAATTATGAAAACGCGTATTGAGTTGGAGAAGAGTTTTCGAATCACGACGAAATAAATTGACTAAATGTAGCTGGAATATCAAACAAACTTAATTTCAATCCAGGAGAACAACATCGCGTTTAAAGTTGCGTCGTTCATCTATCTAGGTTGGCATACTGGATCTGTTTAAGGAGCGATTAATTTCATTAATTCTAGGCTATTAAGCCAAATTGTACGTAGTAAGAGAACTAATAACAGATCAAAGATGAGCATTCTCGAGTTCAGAACTTGAGTTCAGTCATTAGGGGGAGCGGTGGAAATTTTCATATGAACTTTGGGGTAAAATGTACTTGAGGAGAACTCATCACGGCATGTAGTTGAAAGTTTGGAGCAATTAATTAAAAGTAGGTAAGGATACAAGCAACTGGAGGGTCGAGTGGGAGGGAATATGAGCCCAGTAGCTCAAGAAGAACCGTACGAGATGCGAGTATAGGCGGGCGGGCCGTTATAGGGATAAAGTGTAATAAAGGGAACGGAGGATGCAGGTTCTTTGTTGCACCTGCAAGCAGCCGAAAGGCTCGGCAATAGGAAGACATCTGGCGAGCGGAGCGATGGAATGGAGAATGAAAATTAGAGGCTGCGTTTATAATCGAACGAAGCCAAAAATTTTCGGGGGCTTTGTAAGGGGAGAGCTACCACATGTTTATTGATTGTAAGGATTCATTTGGATAAATGAACACCAACCTGCTGTGTTCATCTGAACAACGTTCAGGTCTTACTAACACTCAGAGCGTTGAAAAATCAATGTTTCTTTTCATGATCATCTCTCTCGAGGGTAAATGGGTTGCCAGCTGTCTCATTGGCGTGGATGCTTCTCTCGGTATGGCGTTAATCCCAAGTTATTTCAATGTATAACAAGCGTACTATAAACTTAGTGTAAAGTAAAGTAATACGTATATAGTAGTAAACAGAGTAAAATGTCGATATTGTGGAAGTAGTAACACCACCCGTCCTCTAAATGTAAGTATATTCCACCAGCTGATTGAAGGTAATGGTGCAGAGGTGTAGAGGGAATAGATAGACTGTGTCGGTGGAAGCAAGGGGTGGGGTGGCAGTGAGGAGAGGGGAGAGGTTTCAGTTTAGCACTGTTCTTTGAATTGCATTCCTAGCCATTTTGTGTGTATCCTATTTATTCTCCTCAGAACTTGTGTACTTGTACTGTTAGAAAGAAAGCTGTACTGATCTAAAATCCGAAATCTGTACTGAAACGTGTGAAATGGCTGGGAATAAAGTTCATAGAACAGCACTAAACTGAAACATCCCCCTCTCTTCACTGCCACCCACCCTGACCAACTCTATCTACACCCTCCCCTTTTGGAGGAGCGGTACATTTGAAACCGTTATAAATTCGTGCTCTTTTTAGTTATTTGCAGGACGCTAAATCGAATCAGATTACGTTCACAGCTAGATGAATCATCTGAGCCTTAAGACTAGCGAAGCACTTTCTTGCTGCTTGGCTTGCCATATGCTCTTCTAGGGGTTGGGATGATAAGCTGTATTTCGTTTTCCTGAATTAAGCTTTTTTAAAAAGCCCAGAAAAACACCTGCCTCATCTTTTGGAGAACTTTTCTTGAATATATATATATATATATATATATATATATATATATATATATATATATATATATATATATATATATATATCTGTGTGTGTGTGTGTAATATTGGCAACCATGAGATTTCGCTCGAATTTACACGACTTTGAAAAAAGTCGATTTAAAGTTTAATTAAGTGCGGTTCAAAAAATTGTTTTTTCGTGGGTTTTTGAGCAAAACTTGATGATTTTGTAGGTACGTATTAAAAAAAATCACGAACAAATATTTCTTACAAAATCCACGTTAAACAGTTTCATAGAAGTTAATTTCGAAAAGATTGATAGATTCATGTCCATCCTAAAAATATTAACATTTTATAGTTGGAAATGCGGCTAGTAAAACTAATAACGTTTTAATAAAGGAACCAAATCGTTCACTCATCTTCTTTTTGGCCACAGTTTTGGATTTAACGCGCTAATAAACGTAAAATCACCGACTTTCGGCCAGATAAGGCAAATTGCCAATGCCCCATGATTTTCCTTTTCCTAAAGTGCATCAATTATGCACTGAGCGTTGGAAGCGAAAATTTGTACATAACCTCAAACTTTGTGAGGCAACTGGACAGCGGACCCACATATTGATTTATTACAATTGGGTCAGGTTAAATTGATCAGCGAGCTATGCAAAGCCAGTTGGCTTTTGCAATAGTGACATAATATGTCATGCCGCATAATATGTTATCATACGAAGCCTGTCTATAAATAAAACGTTTTGTTATCTAAAGAGTCGTATTTCGTAAACAGTGGAATACAGTGACGATGACGTCCCGTCATGAAATTATTGCGGGGGTGATATATGACAGTGAAGTTTTAATTTTTCAGCATTATCTCCCAAGTTATGACGTTGTTGAGGGGCGGAGACGGGCTGAGGCTTGACATTGAAGGCGCACTAAACGAAACCCTCGTTAGGTTAATTATAACTTTTCCCACTAACTGCTGTACAACGACCTAAATATTTTATCATTAGCCCCTTCGCCGCTTCACTTCAGAGAAACCAGGCCCTGATATTCCTCTTTGTATTCCGGGCTTTGAACAGTTGATAATGAGAGGCGTTTATTATTCAATAGACTCGTTTCTACCTCAATGATCCACAGTGCGAAAGTTGTGGTCAGTCATTTGATTTAATTTTAGCCGAATAAAGTCCGGTTCATATTAATTATTTGAACACGTACATAACCACACCTTTATGAGAATGAAAAGTAAAATATGTCTGTTCGCAACTGTGACAGTACCCGTCATTTCCGAGAGAGCTAGTCTACCTTTCGCTCAGCGTTGGGTTGAACGCCGCTGCATCTCGCGATCTCCAGCTGCCGCGATTGGGGATATAGCCTCACCTGTTTGATCGGAAGGATGCTCCCTGAACGCAGCACATATATGTGATATATGTAGGGGAATGGGCTGTCACACCTCTCCTCAGTTATTTATTGTGCGGATTTCAACCCAAGATGCAACAGGTACCATGAATCTGTTACACAACTATAAAGATTTCTTCATAGCCACATGTTATGTGCATTTTCTTTCAAGTGGATAAGTGTTTCACAAGAAATGATGAAATAGCGATTTTGGGGGACGTCCAACGCTTGAGCGGAGTAGTGTTATTATTATTACAGTAATTATACACTTAAATATGCTCTTGAATAATTGAGGCTCCGTTAAAAATTTCAACTTTGTAGCGTCGATAGCAAAGGAAATAGTGTTAAGAGCTTAGCCAACAGCGCACAGCAAAGCGAACTTCACATTCTAACTCGAGCTGCCTCCCCCGCAGTAAGCCTGCAAAAAATTACACCATAGGTTAACTTTGGCACTAAGTAACTCCGAAGGAGACGCAGCTTCTGCTGTGGCTTCAATGGAGCCATGGTTACACGAGCCAATGCTCCACCAAGGTCCACACAGCTTGCCTCTGTAGTGGCTACACCCATAAAGTCGACCCCAAGGTACCGCCAGACCTCCAACACGGATCGGGCGGGGATCGGTGATGATGTAGAAATCAAGCGGTAGCCCCCAGGCCCACTTCCTACTTTCTATGGGATGATGATGGTCCGGGCACGGGTCAACGGCTTTGAGTTGTTTTCCCATTAGGAGTAACAGGTTGAGGATGAGCAGCTTGACATTCTTTGGGGATTTATTACAGCGCCAGGCGAAAATGCCATATGGTCCAGCAGATGTAGGATTTTTGATACGAAACTTATATGACTGGTCATGAAGCACCAGCATGCACATAATGCTGCAAAAGGAATCCCCGGTGGGATTGGGGGGTACCACCTGCTCACCAGGGTTGTGGCTGAGAACACTCAAGAGTGGCTCCCAAAATTCAGAAAACTCCAAGAGAGGGGGCGAAACTTGTTCATCCCCAGCTCCCTTCAATACCTCCACAGGTACATGAGCCAGATGCTTCCTCCACAACCTCTGCAACCGCTGGTATTACCACCTTCTTGTTTGCTTAGCTGCTCTGCAACCTCCACGGGGTACCAAAGCAGGACGATTTCCTCATTAGTGCCTTGCCACAGTCGCTTCCTCAACCCGTGGAAAGATCCTCCACACATAAACCGCGACCTCATCTTCCAATCCATCAGGCCCCTCAACAGCCCGCCTCGCCCTGCAGGTAGGCGTTCTCATAACTTCAATACTACCTTCTACCTGCTCCCGCAGCCATAATACTTCAGTCTTCTGATCCTCAAGAAGACCGGAGGTCCTGGGGGAAGATTGCTGAACGGTGGGCTGCTGTCCCACGCCTGTCGGAGATGCGAGAGAGTCCCCACTGCTATTTGCGAGGATTGCATCCTGGAGAAGCTGTTTATAGAGGGGCTTCAGACGAAGTGATTGGATGGCAGAAAGCATGCGCATGGGAAAACGTGCTTGCTCCTTGATTCTACTCAGCCTCTGCTGCCATTCACCACAAATCCTCAGAAGCATACCTGGGCCGCTTGCGCTCTATATCAATTGCTGCATTGGCCTGTACAGCATGCTTCTGCCAGACGTGGGACTGATGCCACGCTTGGAACTGAAGGCTCTCTCACAAGTGGGCATCAACTGGGGCAATGGAGGAGGATGAAGGATAGGATGATGATGATGATGTAGATGAGGGGGAGGATGATAGACGCCCCTGCCTGGGGTGCTCCCGAGTGCCTCCCCTAGGTACCCGCGTGCCAATGGGTCAGTGGGGGTAATGAGGCTCCTATGTATTCAATTCCATAATGAGGGAGACATAAGTAGAAGGGACAGGAGAGTCGTTGACACGAGCATCCCCCTAATCGCCAGCGGGTCATTCTGTCACCTTTTGTTCACCCAGAAGGTGTCCGAGTTGCACGACAGGGACGTATGACCTTGAATTGGGTAGGGATATGAAGAAGCTCAGAAGTGATGAAATCGCCGACAGATACCCTACCCCAGCAACACACACATACAGACATACACACACACACACAATATATAGATGGAAAAGCGCAATCACAAACTTCAGGAATCGTTTCAGAAAGCCTCAAAAAAGGGATTTCTTTGATGAAGAACTTTTTAAAAGTTGAAAAAGGATTTAAAAATTCTCCGCGCTATTGCAATAGCTTCATTTTCTACGAAAACTCACTAAAAGGGCATGATTGCAATAGCATGAGCACTTCTCATTTACAACAGCAAATTCACGTAAAATATATTACGTACGGAAGTGGTATGAAGCATGTGTAACTGCGCAGAAAATATACGCTTGAATTGGAAATCGGCTCTATGGGTTTTCCAAAACCCAATCTATTGTCGCTTGCTTTATTCATCGTAGGTCGTTCCAAGGTGACCCTCTATACGGAACGGATGGCAAAAACATGTCCGACACGTCAAATATATATATTTCCTTCGGACGCGGCTTTTCCCAAAAACTCTCGAGCGAGACCGGACCCCACCTCTTTTATGTCTTCATATGGCGTTGTGTTGGTCAACTTCATAAAACCTCCCCAGGTCTCCGCAAACCTCATCCTGGTCGAGGGAGACCCCTTTGAGAGGAAATTGGTTTGTTGCCCGGTCCTATTCCACCTCGGCCAACACAATAAACGCTTGTCTCCTTCCATTCATTCGACCGCGTTCTGCTCCCCCCACCAACTACTAGAAAAGATGGGTCTCATATTGACGCCTTCCACGATCGTAAATATAGTTGGGTTTCTATATGCTTGGTCAACATTCGCTCATCCGCATCCGTCATTGTATATAAATACTTAATTTAGAGATCTATTTCGTGCATAATAGAGCTATTAAACCGGCTCTGTTAAAGTGAAACGGTCTCACAGTCTTTTAGCGAATTTTCAAAGAAAAAATGAGCTATTTGGATGGCTTTGAAATTTTAAAAGTGGGTAGGAAGGGTCGAGGACCCCCAACAAATTCGTTTCGTACATCAAGGAACACAATCCTAGAGTTTAATGTCGTATATATATGTATAGAGTGTAGACGATAAATCCCTTTAAAAATGGAGTAAAAAATTCGTTCTAACGCAGAAATTTGCAAAAGACAGATCAAGTTCGTTGGCCAGCCCGATCGCTCCAGAATTTCAGTCTCAATTTACAATTTGATGGCACAAAAATGCTAAAAAAATCGGATTTTTGACAAAAGGGTATGTGGGGTGTTACAGTTGAAGTATTTTTCAGTGATTAGTCGATTGCGGCCACTCTCAGATCTCTAAGATTCATAATGAGCGAGAAAAATAGATTTTTAGGTGACAAATGCCCATAATTGACCAAATTTAGACAATAGGGCATGAGGGGTGTCACAGTCGAAGTATTATTAAGCGCTGAGACGATTGCAACCACTCTCAGATCCCTAAGATTCAATTATAAGTGAGAAAATTAGAATTTTAGGTGAAAAATGCCCATAGTTGACCAAATTTTCGAGTTCGGCTGCGTGTTCTAAAATTTACTTTGGAATCTCGACACACGGATGTCCCCTCAGTTTTAGTAAGAACATGGTTGGCCTCAAAGATCATGGCCTTAATGCCTAATTTAATGTTATCCACAGCTTTTCTCCGAGATTTCGTTCTAATAGTCATGCTGCATGTCTGTATCAAACTAAACATGTACACTACATGTAAAGTTCTGTAAAATTTCTCCGGTATTTCAATTTTACAATGTAAAATTTAACACTGTCTATCCAAGGCCAGAAAACCATCCTGAAGAAAATGCCCCTGATTAGTGCCTCCCAAAAGCACCTCCCTTACGCTTGATAAAAAACCGAGTGCTAGGTTTGCTTTGATAGGTATCTAGGAACAATAAAAACAAAATAAAAATTATTTTCATTTTTTGAGGTTTTTGCACAGTTACGTCCACTGTGTGACGTCAGCTGATTTATTGTCCCGGTGTTCAAATTGTCCAACATGTTAGTGAATTTCGTTGGACTGTTTGCCTGAACTCTGTTAGGGAAACTTCGTTATTCCAAACTCGCTGTAATCGACTTTTGGGTAGTGAAAGACGCCAAGATTAGATCCTTAGATTATTTTCAATGGAGTTTGGCCAATCTCCGTTAAATACGTTTTTGGTGAACTGTGGTGGTTTGAGAATACCCCCTATGCGACGGATTCCGTTGTGTCTATAAGAAACTAAGAAACCAACGAACAGTTTTTAAACAATTGGGATCAAACGTATGAAATGACTCAATGTTGGTTCAATTATAAACTTCCCAACTCTCAGCCCCACTTAAACGGGCTAATTTCCCGTAGATAGAGGAGAACTTCGTAATGAAACTCCTATAACTCACGGAGAGAGCCGGAGGAGCACTGAGAAAATGAATCGTTTGACTTGACTGTCCGAGCTTCAATCTCACGCTGGGGTTAATAGGACCTCTCCATCGTCTGACGCCGGATTTATCTTTCACGGACAGTTGAACGAAGGGAATAAAACTGGTTTATTCGACGGTTGGAACAGACGTTAATCGTTGGGAACCTATCAGTTTGGAAACCCTTGGGATTTCGTTGAAGGGGCGAAATTTCGGTTGGTCATTCGTCTCTATCGAAAAATGCGCTGGTTTTTCAGTGTCGAATACGAGAGATGTTGGGTGGATGGTTGAGGTATAAATAACAGCCGTTGATTATACCAGATTGATTGCCTGATTCTACATAAATATAATACACGGTAGCTAACTAAATTTATTATGTATGCTCGATTTAATGCGATATTAAGTGTAAGACCTGGTTATTACAGAGTCAAGGAGACCCTTCTTACTTCTTATTCGATTCAGCGTAAAAAATGATTATAGAAATCTCCCCAACTCGTCCGATTTTAGAGGGTACTTTTCCACTAAATAGGACAAAAACCCTTGATTTTAATGAAAAATTCTCGTTTTTAGTTTATTATTTTCAATAATGAACCTATATAATCGACAAAGAATAATTTCTAAACCTTTCCTCCCTCCCCTTCTCCCCACAAAAATGTTTTGGTTTACGTTTCAAAATACGTAGATCCAAAAAATTTAATAGTTTTTTCTTCTTTAAATTCGTCCGTCAGCCGTAAACCTTCCACAGTCGAAAGCTTCTATCCGAAACTACAGGACCAAAGTTAATGAAAATCATCTTAACATTCCATCAACCCCAAAATTCAAGTCGTGAAATATTCAAAAATAGAGATCTCGAAAACCTTTGAAATGAATGGGTAGTTATTGATTTGGATAGGACTGTGAGTCGCAAAGCGAATTTGGCACTTGGAGAGTAGACCTCGGCGTACACACAGTACTTGGTTTCTAGTAGGTAAGTTAAAAGTTAAAATTCTACAAGTCTATAAGTTGAAAATGTATATACACTTGTGATCCCTGACTTATACACATCAGTGATGTACGCAAAAGAGCTTTTTAACACAGAAAAACTAACCCTCTAAGTAATAGTTTGCAGCGTTTTTAACTCTTGAACGAATTTTCTCTTATAATTATAAGAGTAGCAATTTTTCTTACTATACCGCGATAAAGCTGAGATTTTACGGGAATTCTTAGATTTACAATTAGGGAAAAACTATGGAGATTCAATTTTCCTTAGAAAAGTTATAAAATAAAAACGTAGCAAGTGGGAAAAATTAATTTATTGCATTGCTTTATTGCTTGCGTTACACCATTAAGTGCCCTTCCACCATAGAGGTTTTAGATGGAGTTAATCGAGAGTCGGGAGTTATCCCTCAAAAACTGAAATAAGAGGACTGGATTAACTCTGGATTAGTTAGTGATTCTCCGTAGTGGAAAGGGAAAGAATCCCCATGAAACTTTGCCCGTAGTATTAAGTACTATGGAGTACTTTGTTTATATTGGAGCTAATAATTTTCCTGTGACACCGAAGGTAATTTAACAAAGAACAGTAAAATTACATTTCTTAAAAGATTACTTGAAGGCCAGTAAGCTCCTTAAAGCGTTGTCCCTAGTACTACCAAGTACGTTGATCATATTTGAGCTAATCTCCCCTTAATACCGAGGATTAGTCGAAACCCTACGACTTCTGTCAGTTTCCGCTCCCATCAGCGACTTCCTATCTTGTTAATGCAGCGGTTCCCGCCCCTATTATCACGCGCTATCGATAGATGACAAGGACAATAGCTGTTGACTCTGCGTCGAACCCCGTCCTCAGGGGGTTAAACCCGCAACTGATACGGTTTCTGCTGTGCGTAGAAAGCGGTGGAAAGGGACACGAGGGTTACGAGGGGGTTACCAGCGAGTTAAAAGGAGCATCAAGGGAACCCCCTCCCCTCCCTTTCCGGTTAAGGCCCTTAATTGATAGATGCGACGGTTCCCCAAAGCCCGACATTGTCCCGATCAATTAAGATCAACACAAACAAACCCTATTAATAAGGGGGCTCGTGGAGGCATTCAGCGTCGCACACACTTATTGAACTCCTGAAAGCCACTCAGTCACCACCTGCGTCCTGTCACAACAGGGCGACCCCCTGGTTCATGATTTCTAATTAACTGAGAATACGAAGGTACCTCGTACGTACATACGTACAAACATGATCTGCCCCTTGGGATTGGATATTAGATCAAATTTCGATATCCACAGTGCAAAACCCAGAAATTGAATAACATTTTGATAGCCACAGTGCAAAACCCTTTTCAGTTCACTTTTGGCAAACATATAAATGTTGTGAGCTTATAACCCCCTTTATTTCCTTCCTACCTTCGGAGACTTTTTAGCGGAATTTCGTAGAAAAATTAAGCTAATTACAATGGTTTGATAACATTTAAAAACCACAATTGTGAACCAATGTCTTCATTGGAAACCGTTTCGAGGCATTCTAAAACGATTCCAGAAGTGTGTGTGTGTGTGTGTGTGTGTGTGTGTGTGTGTGTGTGTGTGTGTGTGTGTGTGTGTGTGTGTGTGTACGTGCGTGCGTGCGTGCCTGCATGTGTATCATTCCAGACTAAACATTTCAAATGAAGAGATGAGTTAGTTGGCTAACACTTTTCGAACACAATAAATTGGTAAACTTATTAAAAAAATTGATCGGAAAATCACTAAAAATGGGTAAAAACGGACAAACATCTTTAGATTTTTAATTGTTTGCAGAATCTCAATCAAAACAAAATTTTTGTCCACTCAATAGGACATTAAAAATTGTTTGCACAACATTAAGCTGAATAAATTCGTCCTAACATTTCATTAATATTTTCTGCACAATCAACATGAATTGATACGAAAAATCTAAAAATCCAAAATCTTTTTCGAATCGCCCAATTTTATTTAGAATGTGATTTTTTGCCATAAAATCGGTTTTTAAAATTTCTTTGTAATCCAAATAGCTCAAATTTCGATATAATTCAACAAATTACAATACGATAGGTTATTCAAGGAAATTCGCTGATTTGATCATGCTACATGACTGGAAATTTTTACTTCCATATGTCATGGCGAATGTTGATTATCCAAGTTCTTTAATTTAGTATCTATACATATGTATAATATGTTTAAATATACTCGCTACACACACAGCAAACTCATTCCACCTAAAACCAGCTGACTGGCTTCCCCAAAAACCCATTCTTTACATAGGAGGCACTCTGAAACAAGTTGACAAGGTTCTCCAATCTGCCGCTAGGGTGGGTTGATGTTGTAAAAATGATTTGGAGTTGTAAACATGAGTTGGAGTTGTAAACATGGATTGAAGTTGTTACTTTACCTATATTTGTATTGTTATATCACCTACACAATATAAATACATTGCTTCATATGAATTCCTCGAAGATATAGTTTACCCTTCAAAACCACTAAAACGTCAGAGTACATATAATTAAATACAAGTAACCGACTGTACCTAAAATGATGTTTCTAAACAATTCGTAGCATGGACCTTAAAAATGTTGAGACTATCGGTTACAATTACTATCGGCTATAACGACCAATTAATGACGTCCCTTGGCGGATGTTGTAAACAATTTCTAATTTTGATTTATTCTGATTTGTTCACCTCGTAAAATAATCATTTAAGAACGACGAATATCCTATTTCTTTTAATTGAACCAATACCATACCACAGGTTAAACTAGAGAGAGCGTCAAACGCTGACAGACTTTTTTTTATCCTTACATCCAATTTTATGACTAACCAGAATTTGATCGGGTATGGCTCGATGTTTATTTGTGAGGGGGAGGACAGAAAGAGCCAAGTCCTTTTAAATTGATAAGTAGACTAACATTTCTGTATTTCTTTCCGGCATCAACATACGGAAATTCGGAATGAAACTCTTCGGACGCCGGAAAACCTCTAGTTCTTGGCCACAGTTGTTTGAATTTCAAAGGAATAGAATCCAACTTTTTTCTAAGCTCTTGCTAAGGGAAATGTGAGCAAAACCAGGGAGATAGAATCCATGCCAACAACACCGCTGCTCTTGCATTTAATGGGGTTTTCACACCTGATATGCGGTTTATATATTGGATTCCCCACACCACACGACCCGGCTCGTCTCCTTATCCCATACAGCGCTCCTTTGGAAGGAATCGCGTATATTCCATTCCGCGACGTTGACTCCGCTTTTGTTGGATTTCCGGGAGTCAGGTAGGAGGAAAAGGCGGATTTTGGCGGAAGGCCGCGGTATAGACAGATAATGGGAAAAGTGCTTAGCGGACGAATCCTCGTAATGACATATCCTACCTTTTTTCGGCGTATACGTTAACATGCCCTTGGGAACGAATAAATCACGTTTTCAGTCCCCTTACAGCCATTTTCCAAATGTGAATGTGCGATGGGAGGATGATAACACGACCAGTGTCACAAAAACTTGCTAATTCAAGGGGGAAAATGCAATTCCACAACAAGCACAAAGAATCACATTGATATTAGTAACTAAAATACAATTATCGTTCACTAAACGTTGTGGTTTTGAGTGATGAAAACGTAAGCAAGAATTGGGTCATTATAGACCCAGAACCGGCTCAAAGCAGGTATTTTCTCATATATCTCGAAGATGGTAACTCATTGATAATGGTTTATTGAGATTCAAAACGAACGTCTACAATACCAAAACACTCCAAATAAGACGGCCATAGAAAATTCCTGAAATCGGACCATCTGAGCAAATATTTTGTTATGGATTATACAAATTCACCATACGGTTCAAGTGAAAATCTTGGAAATGAAAACTATCTTCTGTCACTCAAATAAAATTGACTGAGGGTGGCAAACAATAATTCAAAATTGGCTAAATTTGCACAAAAAATAATAATAGTAATTATCTGCATAATGTGAAACTACTTGTTGTTGGCTAAATCGCAACATAAAACCAACTAAGAACTAAATCAGTCTCGATGAAGATGTAAAAGCCCATTTGAAGTTAGTGAAAAATGTTGACTTCAATTACGTTACAATGTTAAATCGATTTCAACGGTTAAGTCTTCATTGGTAACAATCGGTAACTCGCTTCATTACAAGAGTTTATTGAAATCATTGAAACTATTACAATTGTAATGAAAATTATTGTATTGAACATTATTCGTCAAAATGACGTAATGGGAACTAGAGACATACAATTTCCCAATGTGTCGCAGACTCGTATGCATTGTTACGGAAAAATATGATTGATCTCAAGCCATCAGACGTATTTATGTCGAAACTAGTTGGTAAGTAGATGCCAGAAAACGTCATAATATTCCTATCATGAGCGGTTTGGATCCGTTTGGAAGTGCTATATAGAGTGCTATATAATGTTACTACCTACTCATTTGACAGAAGCGAGAACATAAGGACTGGTGTTAGTGCGATGGAAATTCCAGGAGACATAACGCGCTAAAAGGACATCCTGTTAAGAGGGGCTTTAAGGATCATTACCGCCCCCATCCGTATTTCTCATATTATGAAGCCGTCAAGTGCCCTAGGACGGAGAGGTCCTCGAAAATGAAGGAAAACGGCCGTCAAAATTAACGTCGTGATCATTCCGGGTGTTTCACTCAGAAAACGGAGGCCCCGTCGTAAGTTTTAATGGTTCGTTCATTTGGGGACGGACGCCCTAAACGGTTCGGCCCATTACGCACGGGGTTGATAGACAGTAAATTGAATGTGAGAGTGATAACGAGAAACGTAAATAAATTTACAGGCACTCAAGTTTCATAAAGATATACTAATTGCTAGATATGTAATATGTGAGGGAGACAAGGAGGAACAAATCACATGACAACAACATCATATATTCTTTCCATAATGCATTGTGACTTTGGATTCCACAACTTTCCTCCTAAAAATCGTCCTATCAAGCGCCTCATTCCTCCAATTCTTGTTGCCCACTAACCCCCTATGTTCAGACGTAACATCGTCCATCCAAATCATTTTCGAGCGTCCGATCTCCGGAGTCCATCCAAAAACCATAAGTACAATTTTAGATGGCGCATCATCATCCTGCCTCATAACAAGACCCAGCCATCGGACACGATTACTCCTAATAAAATGGAAAATGTCCTCTTTTCCAAGAAATTCTTCGATTTCCCGAATGGTTCAAATTTACTATGGGTCTTGGTCATTATTAGGGCCCATTTTCCTTATCATAATCCACCTTTCAGCGAATTTCGTTTTCTTTTTTTAAGAGTCCAAGTTATTGCCCTATTACTACAACTGGACAGATACACTAGAGGGCCTTGTAGAGAAGCTTCCAGGTTCTAGACAGTAATCTGGACTTCAACAATTTAACGCTAGCAAAGAAGGCTGGGTTTCCCACCAGAATGCTTACATGACCCGCTACCTTCATGTTATTGTCGTCCGTCATATTCGATCCCAGATAAGTGAATTTTCTGACTCCATCGAAATTATACTCTCCGAACGCAACATTTTGCTCGGCTCTCCTCCAGAATTCTGATGTCAATGTCACGTACTTCGTATTTTATTCATTAATATACGAGGACTTATCTTCCGGAAGTTGGCTTCGGTTGGCTAGAAGGTCTGACACAACGCACATGGGACTCAAGAAACAACTACGTCATCAGTATGTACATACACGTGTGAGAATTTGTGGGTCTAAAACATTAGCTCTTCGCACAGCAGAACGCAACGCCAAGTTTTTTAAGTACGGCTGATAGTGAATCTCACTGCCTCAAGCCAGATTCAACCGGGAAGTAATCGCCCATTCTACTGTCAATGAGAACTTTTGATTTGACTTTTTCATTGACATTCGGACCGAATCCACGTGCTCCACAGGAATACAAGGCTGGAAGGCTACATATAGATATGGGACAATTTATGGAAGGCTGCATAAACATATTTTTGGATTGTGCTCTAAAAATCATCGAAATCGGATGTAAACCTAAGCTTCCCACATGCGCAGCATTTACTAATGATTCGATCGTGATAAAACACGTATGGAGTCAACCAAATCGACATTTCTCTCTCTTTTCAACTATTTTCCTTATTTTTGCGAGATCAGACGCCGAGACCGTGTAACAATAATGCTAGATGCACCGAAAACTAATTTGGAGTGATGAAATTTGAGAGAGCACCACCATTAGGGTACCTCGCACAATCCCTGAAAATTTCATCAGAATCTGTTAGGATCTGACGAAAACCATTGCACAGACAGACAGACAAACACAAAACTCCAAATTATTTATTTTCATGGCGGTAAGCATTATTTTCCCACTGGCTCGTCTTCCGATCTTGCTCTAACTCGACGGGTAGTTCAAAAGGGTAGAGAAATAACGTTTATATCCTCCAAACGTAATTTCACACACACACACGCACACTTTTTTCTTTAGGCGGACGAGGCACACCATTAACTTCAGAAAAAAAAGGAAGGAATGGGGAAGACGTCCAGGTTTACCTGATGCCGGCTCTAGGAATGTGGGAAGAGTGGGACACACACACACGCGTACACAGCTCAAATCAAATTAGATGAGACCAAGTTGATTGATTATTATAGAAAAAAATTTTGGTTTTTTAATCGATTCTGTCAAGGCTCGTGCAAGGCTGATCCCGTGAAATCAATTTAACATAAAATGTCTAATCGAAAATGTAACGTATAAATACAGAGATTTCTGTCAAAATGAATTAATTAACGTAAGACTAAACTTAAGGATTAACACATATTATTCAAAAGATTGTAAAACCATATTTTGTTACAAAACAAAGCCAATCTAGCAGGTTAACAATTGTTTAATGAAGCAAGAAGGATATGGATAATGATACTACTTACGGGTAGAATAAGATATTAAGGTCGAGGTACAAGTTTTAAGTGTTATCACAGCACTCACCTGAAACAATATCAGCAAAAATTAGTATCACCAGACGGGCAGTGCAACTGATTTCCATCGAATTTCCAACAGAAAATATTGGGTCATTACAATGACACTTCAATTTTAGCAATTTAAATGTAAAAGTTCTCTGTAAAGAAAAAACCCCTATTTCGGAGCATCTTGAATCAATTTCTGGTTTTTCAGTTGTTTCGAATGTATAACTGTACTTTGGTACAACACAATTGCAATACAATACGATGTCGTCTTTTTGGTGAAAATTGGTTTAAGCCTTCTAATGAACTAAAAGTGTCACCGTTCAGTACCCAAGGAACCAATTTTCTATTCTCACTGGGTAAAGAGAAAAAGTAGAGATATAATTTTGTTAATACCATACATATAAAACCATTTCCAGTTATAAAACATGAAACTAATTCGACATAGGGTTGTGTTTCAATCATAATTTGGGTGAATTTTAGCCCTAATCCCATTTTCGAAACGAGATTCCTCTACATCAAACCATCGTTTTATAATTTTAAAAATACGATTTGGAATCGTTAGAACCCTTTCTTCTTCATCGATGAAATTTGAAACTTCCTAGAAACTATTCACATCAATTATTTTATTGTGGTTTAAAAAAGTTAGGGTGCAGAACCAAAGTTTTGTCTAGTCGGAAACTTTAGTCCTCCCTCCCTCTCCTCAACTATCTAATATGGGTTAACATCCAGGAACTCATGACACAGATGTACACGTTGACCTAAGGTAGAGGGGCTGAGATACAATAATACTGCAATAAGTACTGATTTTTACTTCATTATTGGAATTTTTGGAATCCTCCCCGCCAGGCAGTTAGTCGGTTAATAACAGCTGGACTTGTCCCATTTGATCTCAAGAGAATCTCGGAGATACCCCTCCACGATTCAAACCACAGATTTAAATCTATTTGTCCGACTAATCTGACTTCAGGATATTTTTAACTTTTGAGATTCAAGCTTGCGAGCATCCAGACCACCAAACTAAAGGTACACATCATTCACATCTATTTGTCCAACTAAGCTATATTTTACTAGAAGGATTGCTTCAGAATGTTTTAATTGAATGCACTATGTGGTCTGGTCTCATTCCTTGTGTAAAAGTTATTAAAATCGAATTCACGATGGAATCCGCTCAAATTTTAAATTGGGAAGGCTGACCGGAATTTTTTTCGAACTAGAAGGTGACTTAAATACACACGGTTTTCCGATTCAGAAAGATTGTCTCAAGGCACCATCAGATTAGGGGGGTTTGACTGTATTACAGAAAAAAAGAAAAAATAAGTTAAATTGTGGGAAACATACTGAATTAAAGATTAGAGAGACCTTTTAAATAAACTATGAACTCATTAATTTGTAAGTTCCCAACTCAATTTAGGTTCTGAAAAAACATCACATTCCCTGTGTAAAAGTTATTAAAATCGAATTCACGATTAAATCCGCTCAAATTTTAATTTGGGGAGGGATAAACCCGATTTTTTTTCTTCAAATGTACAAGTATATAATTTTTTCCCCCATTTAGAAAGTTGTCTCAAGCCACCATCGCATTAGGTGCGTTTGGCTGTATTTAAAAAAATAATAAATAAATGATTAAATAAAATTGTGGGGAATATACTAAAATAACGATTAAAGAGAAAATTTAAATTAACTGCGAACTAATTACTTTTCAAGCTCCCAACTCAATTTAGTTTGTGCAAGTAGACGTGGATAGAGTATATTGAAGCCGGACGTACTCGGGTTTTCCCTCCGCAGGAGTATTTTTACCCGTTCAGTTAAACCATCCTCCAAATCCTTTTGTGATTTTCCTGTGACCTGGAACTCTTCCGCCGTCCCGCTACTTCTTTCTCCTACACAGTGTAGTTGGGGGAAAAAAACTCCCTGATACCGCAGAGACTTTTCACTATTTCCACCTAGCCAATTCAATTTGACGTGTAGTGTGCTCGAGCCGGAATTAGCTGGGACGGCAAAAGTCCCAATTGGATGACGCAGTCTTTTATCCTCTTCCGACTACGTCTCCATATCCCTCCGGGTCCAATATTCTCCGATCCGGCGGAGCAAAGCATTCGATATCCGATTTTTTTTTTTTTCCCCCAAAATTAATCGAGGAGTGCGGTGAAGAATGGCAATGTCGACAGTACTCATAGAAGCCTCCGATGGAATAAATCCATGACTAGAACGATTGTGCTTCGTTAACATGGTTTGATCGAGGATGAAAAAAAAAAAAAATCAAGAGGTTTCCAAGTGAGAAATGCAATACCCAACATATTCCAACCAATCTATTTAGAAGCTTTGATTTGATTAAATAAAGGCACCTATTTATTCCTCAATTCCTATCCAGGATTCAATGGGGAACTTTCATGTGTTGGAATTTCACACTTTTGACCTCAGATTCGGATTCAGCGTACTTGAAAACCCCATTGTTCCGATTTTCAGCTCAAAAGACCGTTTAGTTTGGCTAATAAACGGGTAGAAAGATCACGCTGACGTAGAAGTGCCAGGCAGGAGGGGGCCGTGACGTCATCGTGCAAATGAATTTCAAGAGCCGTATTACTAGTCAGATACCCATAATATAGCACCTTTTGGGAAAGCTCTCATCAAGATCTTTCTATTGAAAAAATAAAAAATAACTATGCTAATTCCCCATTACAACTACTCCTAAACTCATGATAATTCGTCCTCTTGGTTGCTTCACTACAGTCTGCATAAAGTCTGAGCCTTCTGCCCTTCTTGATATTTGTATTTCTTTGTATTACCTATGTTACATTGCTTGATTGTAGTATACATATAAGTGTATGTATGAAATTCACCTTCCTGATTCCTACAATAAAATAATGTTTATTTATATTATAATTTGTATTTGTATTCATGTTCATGTTCTAGTTTATTCAAGTAAATAATCTCACGAGTTGTACTCGAACTATCATATTGTTACCTGATTTGTGAAAATTTCCATTATGTTTATCAACTTTCTTCTCATGTCTGAACATTAGATTGAACACCTGCTGATGGTTTGGTAGACCAAAGCTATTCATGTGCAGACCTATGCATGGCCATTGTATTCAATAAAATGCTGATAAAAATGTACCTACTTCATTCACTCATTCATTACTTCCTCAATATTAAATCATGTTAAACGAGTAATATTAAACGATTTTCAAATTGAGTTAGATTTTTTTTTCAAAGTCGTATAGATGTTATTTTAATTTTAAAATCAAATTTTAGAAAACTTTCCTCATTGAGATCCGTTTGAAGCATTTTGAAACTAATCCTAGAGTTTAACGCTATTTCAAATGTGTATAAAATATATAAGTATATACATGTCATTCTAGACGATAATTCTCCATGGGATTGAGATGAAAATTCTGTACTTGCGCTAAACAATCAAGCTCCCCAAATGAAAGGACGAGTTCGTTAGCCAGAACTTTTTGAGCATATAAAATAAAGGTTGAGTATGTTTAATAAATTTGCTTTAACATCTCAGAAAAAAAGTCTAAAACCTGCTAAAGATTGTTGAATTTATATTTTTTAACAGAACTAGAGTCCAAAGAAGTTTACCAACAATGAACTACAAAATTAGAAATTTATGCACAAAATTGTGCTGAACAATGTGCTGAAATTTTATTAATACCTATTTGCCAAAATGGAAAAAATGTAAAATGGTTTTGTATTTTTGCCATAAAATTTAGAGTTCCTTTGGAATCGAAGTACTAAAATTTCAGAATTACGTAACATGATATGATAATTCACAAAAATTCGGTAATACGATCTTGCTGTACGATCCCGTTTTAGTAAAATGTCAAGGATGTCAGCAAAAAGCTTCACTTCCGGATATCCTTACCATGAATGTACATATAATTTCTTTTTTATTTGAGCAAAATTGATAATTTATGCAATGACAAAATTATACTGGATTGATGTTACGTACGCGTAAGCACAAAAGCTAAGACAGGTCGAGAGCAGGGCCCCTGTTAAATCGCTGACTGTCTGGAAATGTCGTTGAGATCTGATGAAAACTATGGAACTCATTCTTGTCAGAATGATTTGAGGTTTACACATGCGCAGAAGCTACAAATACGATCGTTATGAAACCCAGTAATTCACCCCCCCCCCCCACCTTCCACCCACCATGCAAGTTTCAGCCACATTGGAAAACTAGGAGGTGAGAAAATGTTGCTTGATGAATTTTTCTTTCGCGTATCAGCGGAGTGAATTATTGATTTATGAGCAATGAAACTAATAGCGTTAATTAAACTAGTAGACCTTCTGCGACGAAACCCGCACAATTCCTGAAAATGTCCAGAACGGTTTAAAATACTAGTAGATACACATTTTAAATTTGGAAAATACAAATTAATTTGTCCAGCTTCCAAATGTGGAGAATGCGACGTTTCTGCGACCTTGGTAGATTCGGAAACAATAAACTTATTATTCAGTACAACAGTTAGAATACCACCGGTTATTGAAAAAAGAAATCATTCAGAAAGACGGTTCTAAAATTCAGTTAATTCTACTTTTTCGGCTAATTATCGTACCCCCTATTTTCAATCCTATAACATTATGTTTATACGTTTGCAACTTTGGGATTAGCACGGGTAAATTAATAAAACAACACTGAGAGTTCGCGATGTTTTGTATTAATTTATTTTTCATTTTTATGTACTTATGTTAGTGAAAACCATTGAGAAATTAGTATTTTAGCGACTTGAAGGATAGTAAGTGCAGCGGCGTTTGAGTAATATTATTTTTGTTCTCTTGGTGAAAATTGATGCGTGGAATTTCCGCTTCAAAACGAGCAACAATCACAGGTTCTGCCTCTGAAATTATTATGAGCTTAAAGTGTGAATTTCCAATTGAGACCCGCGATTAAAATACTAAAACCGGTTGGTTTACTCGGGGAACACACGGCGGAGCGGATTTATAGGGAGCATTTTAGGCTTGAGCGGCCGATGAAACGGGCGTAATACTGCAGTGGACGCCCTAATTGAGTCATAAATAAGAAGGGTGAGGGAGGTCTTCAGCTGAGTGCCGAGTTTGACGCGGAGGGGGAATAGTGGGAGAGCGGGGGTTATGGTGGAAGGCGAGACATAAATACTGATTAATTAGAAATGGAGTCGCATTCGTCTTGATTAGAGCGGGAAAACCTATTGACAACCCGATCCCGGAAGGGGGACGAGTTTTACAAGGGACGCAATATAGGGACGAGTCGAGAGGCTCCGCAGTTGTAAACTTTGTTGAAACTTGTAAACAGGGCGTTTTAGGGCTCTCGCGGTGATAAACAAGCGGGAGGTCGCGCGTTGAGTGGCTACGACGCCGGAGGGGATGCGGTGGGTTTGTGAAGAGAACGTAATGAGAGCACTTGAGGGTTTTATACAAAACAACTGGACGTTTTGTGAAACGCTATTTGCACTTCGCAACGAGGCAGCAACACCCCAACAACTTACTTTCGGTTAAAACAACAAGTCTGATTATTCAGGTGTGGCCTACAGCTTCCTCTGATCCATAAAATTATGACGGCCGTAAAGTTCTGGGGTAAACTGACTTTTACTGACTTGAATGAACTAGGTGACATTTATGGGAGAAGGTTTGGAGATAGAAGAATATTAAATCAGAACTTGGGAGTCCCGTGCAGTGAGAAAGGAATTGCCTTCCTCAAAACGAGAAACCTTTGAAATTCCCTTCCGAAAATAGGAAAATGGGGAATGGACAATTCGTTCCTAAGGGATGAATTTCATTTTTCAGAATTGGATATCCCGTACAGCCATGGATTATGCTTCAGAATTAGCGACCAAGGTCAGCATCAGGGAGCCCCTTCGAAATCACAAACCCCGTAAAATGCAGAGGAAGGGTGCTAGGGAATTAGAAACCCCGTACAGTGAAAAAAAGGAGAACCCTGGTCAGAATAAGGATGGTATAGCCAAGGATGGTGCTCCAGAATTATCAACCCTGGTCAGAATAAGGAAGACACCTTGAAATTACAAACCCTTTTCGGTAGAGGGTGATACGGAATACATACTTGATACAGAATCAGAGACTCCAGTAGATATCAGCAAGTTACTTCGGAATCATCAGAGACTCCGCTGCGTGACAGAAGGAAGGGCATAGGAAACGGTGAGTGAACGAAACCAGTGTTGAGAATATAATAGATACCAATTCGTCATAGGCGCCCTTAAAATATCCCTTGAGTCTGGTATATCTTCGTCGTTCTGGTGACGTTGGAGAGAAGGGCTACATCGGCGGTTCGTAATTGTTTCAATGGAAAGTCAACGAAAGCAGCGCTCGATTCTCAACATGATCTCTACAGTTCAATAAAATGTGTTGATAGAGAAGAATAAAAATTAGTTTTCTTATTAATTATCAAGCAGAAGCAACTTTTGGGGAAACTTTTCAAAATATGATTAATATAATCGTCTTCTTGAAAGAGGAACCAGAGAGTTGTGAAAAAGAGTAATGAAATTCGTAAACTCCTGATACTTTTTTAACAGTTTTCTTTTACGGAAATTCACGAAAAGGGAGTTCGATATGAATCTCCATCTGATGACGCTCTTCTTGATTTTTTCTTTCTTTTTGAATACCTTACATGCTATCTACTGAATTTCTTTTGACCTGAGATAAAATATATCATGTAGTTCGAAGGAGGATGGCCGCTGATTGAATAAATCGCTTACATGCCTGAGTTACCGCCAAAAAAGCAAGAGAGAGGGAGAAAAAAAAAATCAGATGAAAGCCAATGAAATAAAGAAAACTATTATTAAATCCATCGGCCGAAATATGAAAGAATGCAATATCCCGAGAAAAAGAAGAATATAATAAAATATTATTCCGAAGCCTCTTTCCCTCACATGCTCGGTTCCCTTGAGTAAATATCAAAAAGAGAGGAAGAAAGAGGTATAGAGAGAAGCACGTTAAAAGGCTGGGGATTGAATATAGAAGATATGAAAAGAGGTGACTTTGGCAGGGCGGATGGTGGAGGGGGTATGAAAAGGCGAGATGCTTCAGGTTGGGTAGGCGTGTTGGAATGTAACACCTGCCTACTGCGACCAGCATCTTTATACGAAGGATTTGTGCGCCATGTGTCAGAACTGGAGTGGAGTGGCGCATTCAAAAATATGTATATTGTACACGTAGGTGAGAATGTATGAAACCAAAACTCATTGCTGGCGAGACGGGAATTCAAAGGAGCTCTTTCAAGATAAGAAACTCGACGTGTTTGCTGATCAATTCGAACTTATTCTCTCCCGTTGGGTTTTTTTATTCGATCCGGGTACAAGTCGCGCGTTATCGGCTTCAGCTACAGTTCGCCAGATGTGTATAGAAACGGAATACGTCTCTGAGTTTGATAAGGGGTTGGGGAGTTCCCTTTATCGCTAACTCAGTGACAGTCGTATACGTAGGTGGTGGTGGTGGTAACCATAACGTGGGTAAATTCACCTGGATCGAAAGCCGAGGCAGAGCTAAGAGCATTGTGTGTCAATCGACATGCCGCGATCGTGACTAGAAGAGGAAGATGCATTTCTTCCTTTTCATAGGATCCTACAGTTACATGATGTTTTTAAGTCTTATTTACGCACTCGAAAAAATTTCAATGCAAAGAAAGATTTTTCTGATTACATAACTACACTGCTGTGAAAAATCTCTGTCGGATCACTGTCGAAAAAACTCAGTTTAGCATTTATCCTTTACATTGTCCTCCACTCGTGAAATAACTGTTCACTGAGACAAATTCTAACTTTTCGGTAAATAGACCTCCAGAAAAAGAGTTAACAACAAATCCAAGCTCAATAAACTGGTCCAGTCCGAAGTAAACCAAGAATACATTTTGTGAAAAAATTATTTTCGCGTCTTCAAACAAATGGTTACACAGATGGTCTGTTTCAAGGGTTTACGAAAACTTTATAGATCATTGAAAAGCTGAGTTCATGCTGAATAATTAAAACAAAAAGTCTTTAAAAATCGTTCATTATTTAAAGGGTTTGTAAGGGGGTGAGATGTTTTCTTCATTTCAAAACCCAGTGACAGCCACATAGGTAAATGGAGGTGGTGGTGGTGGTAACCATAACGTAGGTAAATTCACCTGGATCGAAAGCCGAGGCAGAGCTAAGAGCATTGAGTGTCAATCGACATGCCGCGATCGTGGCTTGAAGAGGACGATGCATTTCTTCCTTTGCATAGGACCCTACAGTTACCTAATATTTGTAAGTTTTATTTATACACACGAAAAAATTTCAATGCGAAGAAAGATTTTTCTGACTACATAACTACACTGCTGTGAAAAATCTCTGTCGGATCACTGTCGAAAAAACTCAGTTTAGCATTTATCCTTTACACTGCCCTTCACTCGTGAAATAACTGTTCACTGAGACAAATTCTAACTTTTCAGTAAATAGACCTCCAGAAAAAGAGTTAACAACAAATCCAAGCTCAATAAACTGGTCCAGTCAGAAGTAAAACAAGAATACATTTTGTGAAAAAATGATTTTCGTGTCATCAAACAAATGGTTACACAGATGGTCTGTTTCAAGGGTTTACAAAAACTTTATAGATCATTGAAAAGCTGAGTTCATGCTGAATAATTAAAACAAAAAGTCTTTAAAAATCGTTCATTATTTAAAGGGTTTGTAAGGGGTTGAGACGTTTTCTTCATCTCGAAACCCAGTGACAGCCACATAGGTAAATGGTGGTGATGGTAACCATAACTTAGGTAAATTTACCTGGATCAAAAGCCGAGGCAGAGCTAAGAGCATTGTGTGTCAATCTAGATGTCGCTATCGTGACGTGATGAGGAGGATGCATTAATTCGTTCTCATTGGATCCTACAGTAAAAACTGTCACAAGTAAGCAACTTCCAATTGTGCAACATGGAATTAACGACCGGAATAGTTATATGGGGCAAAGACAACAAAACTGTCTTAGACCACACTAGAGTGTTTCTTCGGCTAGCTAAATTCCTGAACTCTAATATTTTCCGTCATTCAAATTTGTAACACCTTCAAAATATTCAACGTGCCTAATAATTGTGATTTTGATTTAAATATTACTGTTATCACAAAACCACAAAACTGTCCATTTTCAATAATTTATATTTTTCGACTAAGGATGGTTGCTGAAAAGTTAGAAAAGAGTAAAACTGCATCTTAAAATGGAATCTCAACCCGTACTCAATATATAATTCTTATAGCGGTTTTTTTTTTCTTTCAGAAAACCCTTGTTTTCCCCTTCGAAACCCGAATCCTACATTTCACTCGAAATAATTTCAACTTTTAACCACATTATAAAATCAGCGGTAAAAATCATACATGAATGGTTTAAAAATTAGCATCTAAAAACCGTTGGTAACACCAGATCGATTATTGACGAGTTTGAAAAATAAAACTTCTAAAAATCTAAATGAAGTAAATATAAAAATAATAATAATAAAATCAATAAACTAACAATAACACTAGTAATAAAAACGAATGGGGGATGGGGGGGGGGGATCTGGATGCGCCAATTTTATGAAAAAATATCATTATTTAAGATTTATAACGGTGTTCTTGACTTTATTTCTACAGAAATATTTAGAGTTCAAAAAGTTCCAGCCGTGCAGTATGCTCGTGTGAGTGAATTTTCTCAAGTTATCGTATTATAGTAAGCTACATTGTTTTGAAATTAGAGAACGTTGAGTGCTAAGAAATTGTTTGCTACCAATTTTATGGTCGAAACTCGTATAAAATAATATTCTGTGATTCAAGAAAGATTTTGGATTTTTAGCTGTTATTTGCAGTTTTTTATATTTTTATAAAATATTGTTGACATTTGATGACATTTTTCAGCATCATTTTTCGATAACACCTTTTAATGTTCTAGGTCATCATTAATAAACTTCTCTTGAATAAAATTATGCTAAAAAATAAAAATAAACAAATTTTAGCTGTTTTTAGCTATTTTCAGTGATTTTTTGAAATTTGATCAATTTTATGTGCTCAAAAAGTATTGTATTGACCAACAAAATTTAAATTTTTCGGAGCCATTGTAATAGCTATATTTCCTACGGAAATTCGATAATGGAGTTTGAACCTCAAAAAGCGTGGAAATTTCACGGAAACTATAGTTTTTACGTTTTAAGGCTGGATTGAAGCGCAGCTGACTTCCACATGATTTTGTACCCTGAACCAAATTATGGCATTTCCAAACCTATAAGACTGAGTAAGAATTGATTCTTTGGTGGCACTCAATAACAGGAAATTAATTAATGCTGAGAACAAAAGTTTCATAGGGTGATTACTTCAGTTAAGTGAGTGTCCTTATGAACAAATGCCGGGAAATCTCATAAACGAAATAAATTGTTAGCTAAGGACCCTTAAGTGGAAACTCGATTTATATAATAATTTCCGTGGGTCCTTTCGAGTTTTTCGGATGATGCTTCTACATCTTATCGCGCACCGGTAGAAGCCCCCTCAGATATAAAAAGCAATTAACAACATCAAACAGCAATAAATTAGCATATTTACCTTCGAGGGAGAATTCTCCTTTTGAAATTTTCTTCACAGTAAGGCCTACTAGGTTCGCTCCTTGAGACCCGCAAGAGTGGTAATCAAGCTTGCTTTAAGGGGGCCGTTTCACTTCAAGGTTATTAACCCACCAAACGAGAAATAAATGAAATTTCTTCCGTTCTGGGCTGTTATTGAAGATATGAAAAAAAAGTTCATGATCAGATTTTCAAGTGAAATTGAGTTGCTTGTAATTGGCTACCTAGGTAGCAAGTACCAACGTTTGGTTTAAAGATCATACCAATAATAAATTACGAAATGTATGTTCTTCTTCTTAATTCGTCGTCTCCATTCGAAGGTTGGCGATCCAAACGGCTAGCTCATCTTTGCTGGAAGCAGCTCGGAAAACGTCCACTGACGAACAACCGAACCATCTCCTGAGGCCTTTTAGCTAGTAGTTCTTCCTCCTGCCAACTGAACGGCGTCCTTCAATCTTCCCCTCAATTATTAATCGAAGCAATTCGTAACGATCTCCACGCATCACATGTCCTATATAACGGGTTTAGCGTTCCATTACAGTTAAAAGGTTCTTTGGAGTTGGTTACTTTAGGGAATTTTTGTAGGAAATGAATTCTTCGATGGCTTGGAAAATTTTAAAATGAACATTTTTGAAAAATGTCTTCATTGAAATCCGTTTTGAGGTATTCTGAAACGAATCCTAGAGTTTAACGCTTATATATATATATATATATATATATATATATATATATATATATATATATATATATATATATATATGATTTGATGTTTCTGTGACTAGTGAGATTACAGATTCAGGATTGTTGAATGACCAGTTTAGTCTTGAGTTTGATGTTTTTTATTTACGAAGTTTCTACCCAGGATCTGGGTCCTATTCATGCAATCTAGAAAGAAACTAATCCCTTGTCTATTCTTTGTAGATTTACAGCATGAATAGGACCCAGATCCTGGGTAGAAACGTCATAAATAAAAAACATCAAACTCAAGACTAGACTGGTCATTCAACAATCTTGAATTTATATATATATATATATATATATATATATATATATATATATATATATATATATATATATATATATATATATATGAATAAAAACAAAATTATGCCTTCCTGTACATTCACTCCTATTTGATAGAGGGATTTCTAATTTATAGTTGCCGTCTCCAACGGACTGGGTTGTTAAATATTGTTAGAAAATTCTATTTTTTAACGTTAATTGTTACAAAGTTTATTATTCCCCCAGAAGAAGCCCCAGTTTTTAGGAGAAAACGTCGGAGGAGAAAGATAAAATATCAAATCGGGTCACATCATATCAATAAAAAAATAAAATCGGGTCAAATCATATCAATCGGGTATAATCTCAGAAGAGTTGTTGTTGAAGATGGCTAAAATTTAGCTGAAAAGCTTTGTGTTTTTGCTTAATGCAACAAACATATGTGATAATCTAAAGGTGTTTCCTTACAATTACCTAAATTCAATCGGGTAAATTCAAAATGAGAACAGAAAGCCCTATTTTTCGTTACTTTATAACAAATATAAATAAGCAGTGTTCCACAATGCTCATAATCCATAAACGTAGAACCTTACACTCAAAACGTCGCATATCATAATGAATACACTCGACTATCTACTTCTTACTGGCATCCCCTGTCGCCAAATCAATCGTAAACTTTCCCCCAACGCTCAGCCGATTGCGCAAAGTAAGCCATTGGCTGCATTAACGAGATTGGATTTCCAAAAACACGAGGGTTCTAAGGGCTCAGTGTCGTCCTGTCGTTTCATTATTTGAAGTATACGGAGAGAGGGAAAAAAACTCTGAAAGGAAGGGTCTGAAATGATAACTGGATGGGATACCATCAACTTTTGAGTAAATACCACGAAACAGAAAGTAGTCACTACACTAAAACCGAATGATGATGAGAGATTTGTAAAAACCAGGTTGGATAAACCCAATCCAACATTCCCCCCGAATAACCCCAATCCATCAATCAATGACCACATCTCTTCAAATAAACTACTGCTGGCATAGAAACGTTCACTTCCATTAGCGACGCGGGAAATGAATTTTCAATCTATATCAATAAAAATCGTAACTCTGTTAGTTGGTTGTCTTCCCAACATGTAGATCATTTGGTTCCCTCCAAATAAACTGATTACGAGCTCGAACAGGCTGCACCTAGTAGAAAGGATAGAAAATCAACTAGCAAACGTATATATAGCATTCCCCAGTGAAGTTAATAATTTTCCCAGTGAAATTAATAACTTTCCAAGTCGTTGAATTTGTTTTGGTTTCGTAGTAGTTGAATAGAGAAATTATTAATTTTAATGGGAAAAGTGTCAATTTAGGTGGAAAAGTTACTAATTTGACAGGGAAAATGATTATTGACACTGGGAAATACTCTAAATTTGGCATCAGCCCGGTTGGAAATATCATACATCGTTCTAGTTCTCCGAGCAACTTGTTCTCTTCTCACGATTTTTTGAGGACCTTAACATGTTAGCATGATTTAGGACCTTATAATGTTTTATTTTTTTGGTCAATATGTGACAGGATATCAGCAAGATATTTTGACACCTCGAACGTAGGGGGGTTAATGAATGAAACTATCGGTCTAACTGGATTGCCTCCTTTGTGATTTTAAACCAATGAATATAGTTTTGGAGCCGTTGGGGAGGTGTTGTACAGTTTTTGTTTTGTGTATGAATCTTCCTTTTCGTGGAAACTTCGAATAAGAGAATTTGTTTGGGTTTCAATTCTGTGGGTTGGGTTGCTTCCTACTGTTTTATAAGTATCTGCATCATTTAGTAATTCTTCGGTTTTTGATATGTACTCGGTTCTGTTTATAGCATTTGTATATTATATATCATATATATAATTATATATATATTATATATATATATATATAGGCACAGATGTGCAGTGAAAATCATGACACAAAAATAATGAATGGTTTTAAGAAAACTTACACAATTATTTATATTTCGGCGTTTGCCTTTGTCAAAATGAAGAGTAGAGTCGTTTGGGAATGGAAAATGTTAATTTTCAGAGTTTTTTCGAGATGGCTGATTACAAGGATGCATTAAAACTTTTCCCTGGTCAATTACAACAATTTATATTCAAACTAACAAACGAAAGACAACATGTCGATTGCATATTTTGCCGATGACAGTTGAAGTTGTTAGGAAAAGGAAATTAACGAGAATTAAATGAAGAACGTCGAGTTCTTTTCAATTCTGAAGCCGTTTTTTTCCTCTTGAGTCTTCAACTCGTTGTGGGTTTCACCGGGAAAATCAATTCGAAGTAATTACTTCAGAGAAATCTCGGCGTTTTCCGCGGGAGTTCATTGAAGAACTAATTTGATGAATGAATAATTCAAAGGAGACCAATTGAAAGAGAACTAGAAAACCCGGAAGTTCCTAATAATGACCCGGAAGGCGTATTCAAATTGAACGCAGAGGCCTCGGAATACATAGGTAGTGTTGTCTATGAAGAAAGACGTAGATCAAGAGTTATCACCAAAGGTCGAGAAAAAGTAGTTATTGAAGTCGACCTTTCGAAGGCTGCTCACAACGTGTCTAATAATTTATAGATTGTGGTACTACACTGTACACAGGGTCACCCAAAAGTAGCCCTTCACCACTAATTTTTCGAACAATTTTGAAGATATCCAAGTGAATCTTGGCTCGCAGTTGCTAATTTTATAGATTTATGGTCAATACTAACCAAATGTTTTTAGCAACAAAAAATCCAAGTGAATCTTGAAAAAAAATCTAAAAGTTAGGACTAAAAGTTAGGAAAAGGAGGAGGGGACAGTGGGGGTAGTTCGTAGAATTTGGATTGGTCTTGTTCCCATTTCCTCCAGATTTTCCAATATTGAACTCGAAGTGCAGGAACAAAATTAGGAGCAGAGCTCTGCTGATTAAAATGGTTATACAAGTTGTGACTGTAGTCTACCACATCCTGACAGGCCCCGTTCCAAAGTTCACTATCTTAAGTTGAGAAGGATCCAAATTACCTTCAGATCACACTGCTGATTACAGTGATTTCTCAAGTTGCAATTATATGCTACTACATCTAGCGGCCATATTCCAATGTTCAGCATCTTAAGTTGATTAAAAGCAAAATTAGTTATTGATGCAGATATAGAATATAACACGTGCCCACTCGCTTCTCTCGCTCGTCCTAAATGTGTATATATAAGTGTACACAGGGTCACCCAAAAGTAGCCCTTCACCACTAATTTTTCGAACAATTTTGAAGATATCCAAGTGAATCTTGTCGAGTGTTTTTGGGGTGGTCAATACTAAGTTTTTAGCAACTAAAAATCTGAAGAAAAAAAATCTAAAAGAATGAACTACACAAAGGGAGGAGGGGACAGTGGGGGTAGTTCGTAGAATTCGGATTGGTTTTGTTCCCATTTCCTCTTATTAAAGATTTTCCTATATTGAACTCGAAGGGCAGGAACAAAATTAGGAGCAGAGCTCTGCTGGTTTCACAAGTTGTGATTGTACTCGACCACATCCTGACAGGCCCCGTTCCAAAGTTCACTATCTTAAGTTTAAAAGGATCCAAATTACCTTAAGATCACACATCTAATTACAGCGATTTCTGAAGTTGCAATTACACGCTACTACATCTAGCGGGCCCTAGTCCAATATTCAGCATCTTAAGTTGATTAAAAGCAAAATTAGTTATTGATACAGATATAGAATATAACACGTGCCCACTCGCTTCACTCGCTCGTCCTAAATGTATATATATATTATATAAGTGTGAGTAAGCAGTAATGTTATTATAACAATTCTGATGAAAATCACATGATAATTACGATGATGAATAACGTGATACATGATATACTCATTTTAGTATTCGATTTATGAGATTTTAAACTGCTATAATCGTGGGCTTGATGGATTCATTGAAAATGCCAACGTTGGGATATAGGGTAGCAGTTTCAGAATAAATTCGGTATATATATTAATTTCTTTATGCTCGATGCAAGATTGGGCAGGGTAAAAAAAGTTATGTTTCCGCCCAGGATCGAACTGGGGACCTTCTGCGTGTTAGGCAGATGTGATAACCGCTACACCACGGAAACCAGTTGTTGTGCAGGTTTGCCTATCGGAACGCCTGACGTCACGACATTACAATTAGGTCACTGGGCTGCGGACGGAAACCAATCCGAAACAAGCCGATATAGGTAGGTACTCGGTCTCGGGACCTATCAAACTAACCGTCTCTCAGATCATGTCAATCCACGAATGAGGTTCGGATGCGTTTACTTAGGTAAACTCGCGTTGACTTCTGAGTAATTTCAACTTTAAAATGTCAAATGATTTAGACATATCAACGCATTGTCAAGGACTGCATACTGTGAACGGGTCCCTACAAATTCATCAAACGGAAACTCATCAAAAATGTGAGGTCTAGGCTTTTTGAGGAATTTCCCCTTTTTATGGGACACTGGTCAAAACTGAGTGGAAGGGAAAGTCGTCAAAAAGAATTTCAAATAGATACAGATATAAATTTGGAAGATAAAAAGTAGTTGACAATATACTATGAAACGCAATTGTAAATTAGTAAGCAAGGCCTTCAGCTTATTCAATCCAGGGATTTTCAATTACTGGTCAATGACTGGCACATCTCCGGCTGATGTATGACTTTTGAGCCATATTCAATAGTTTGGTCCAGTGTGTAGTTTCAGAGAAACGCTTCGAACGGCGGACGGCTCGGGCTCTACCACCAATTTTGACGAGTTTCCCGTCAGCTACCTTTTGATGAGTTTCCTTCATTATTCACAGTGGGGCAAAGAGAAACCTTCGAACGGCGGAAAAACGGACTTTTTCGATTTTTGGATTATACAAATCTTGAAGCGTAAACCAACAAATGCTGATTTTTCTAGGTCGATTATCTGGTTGCGCATGATTTTCATCGATTATTCACAGTGGGGCAAAGCCGGAAAAAACTCTTTTTCCGAACATGCTGATTTCAATTATCTGGTTGATATGATTCATAAAATTGCATTTCCGATCAGAATGATGTATTTAAAGTTAAACAAACTTAAACAACTGTATAAAAAACTAAGTTAAGCTGATTGCACTTCTACTCATACCATACTTATATTTCTCATTACAGGATACCAAAGTAAACCTATAGACATAGAATGAATAAACGAATTACTGCAACAACATTAAAAATAGAACACAATAAATTTTTATCACACAAGATTACAGAATTTCTCAAGTTTCTGTGCATAATTTGCATTTGTGCATTTAAAAAAAAAAAAAAACATTAAATAATTATCCAAATTTCGGTCTAAACATTTTATTGTGCGTAGAATTCAGAATTTATGAGAAAATTGGTAATTTTTGCCATTTTTTTAAATCGCATTTCTTGAAGGTTTTGATATGTTTTCCTTATGAACATTCGTGCATATGGTCATGCTGCATGACTAGAATTTTCTGAAACTTTGTTCTCCTCTCCTTTTCTGATGTATTGCTTCTTCCTGAATCGAATACAACCATTACCAAGGCAATATGACGAACCTGTTTCCGGGTTTTTTGCCATTTGGTCCAACTGTGCGGCGGACGGCTCGGGCAAACGAACGGATTTTTTTTTTCTTTCGATTTTTAGATTATACACATCCTGAAGCGTAAACCAAAATATTTTGCGGGGGAGAGGGGTTGAAAATTGTTTCTAGGTCGATTACAAAGGTTCATTATTGAAAACTATAAACCAAAAATACTGATACGCGCAGATGGACATTCAAATACAGAAACAATAAATCTTTGTTTATCAATTGGCAGAAAACTTTCCTGTTGTAAAATCATCAGTAGAATCAGTTACCTACCTAATACCGTTTTGGCATTCAAGGCAGACACGTCATGGGTATGTAGAACTTCCACAGACATTTAATTCGGTGCAATCTACCAAGAGGGAGGCTCTCTTTCTAAAACGATCCTCTCCCATAAACTATTATCGCATATTGGATTCCGATTTCGCTCTTTTTTTACGAGCATTACGCGGCAAAGCCCCATCTCATTGTCGGTCCGCCTGCCAACCTTCAAACTCGCTGACTGCGGCCGGGGGGCAACCCATATTACTCTCTACCGAGGGCTTATTGCCCTATGTGCATAATGTTATAGTCCGCATCGCCTGCGCCCCTTTTCTCATAAACCGAAGGAAACACTTAAGGAGATTAAACAAAAACAAGAGCTCGAGGCGGGAGAACGTCAATACCTTCGCCGAAAACCTGACGAAAACTCAGGTCACCTCCGTTTCGTCGGCTTGCCATAGATAACAGATACAACCAACGCACAGTGTTCTAATATTAAATGTTCAACTTGAAAATATAAATTTCACTACTTTCGCCAATTCTAGTGATTATTTTAAACACATTTTTGGAATGTGTGCTATTTATTGTGATTAACAAATACTTTTTTTTTTTTTGGCAGTTCAAATTATAACAAGACTGTACAAAAAAAGGCCTTCTGTCCCTAAATCGGTAATTTATTAATTTTCTTATTTTGAAATTTTCAAAGTCCATACAACTTCAACAATTTCAACTGTCTGCCAAGTTGGGTGTGGCTTCCACGTTTACCTATCATGAATGACGTATATGTAGATCATTGAAATGTTTTAAATGATCTTGCGAAATTCCATAGCGGAAAAGAGTAAATCAAGAAGTAGCGTGAAATGTTATGATTGGTCAATTAAGATACGAAAAGATGATACGTACTCAATGTAATTTACGTTTGTGCAAGCGCAGAATGAACTGATGATTTGAAAACAATGAAATAGGTACGGGGAAAGAATCCTAATACGCTTTTTCTAACAATATGTCTATTTTTAAAATTACATTGTAAATTAGAGGAGACATGGAAATTTTAGTGATGTAAGGTCAAAAACACAAAAAAATAATTTAAAAGCCAAAAAACTCAAATTCAAGGGTTTACAAAAATTGCAAAAAGGAACTTTCAGTTGAACATTATTTGTGGGATCGACCCCCTTAGACGTTAACAATCTTAAGTGTGAACACCCTGTATTTAGAAAATTGAATTTTCTCAATTGTAGAGGCCATAGATACAGCTCTATTTCTGTATTCATATTTCGAATTTCGAAATCTGTATGAAATGCGATTTTGAGCGAGATAATTAAATTGTTGAAGATGTTAAAACACCGAGCATTTCACCAGATTTTATCGTGGTTGCCTTTGGTTAAATAGCTTAATTCCCCACCCTAAGGAAATAATAAATTCTAAATGTGAAGGTATTATATGATATCACAGTTATACGATGAGTAAAGAGACAGGATTACTTTTTGTAGCAGTATCTGGACAGATTACATTGTGTCGTACGTCACAGAGTTTATATACCTACAGCTTTCAGTAAAACCAATACTGTAGAATGACTGGAAAGTAACAATCAACAACAGACTGGAGTATTTACAATATAAACGGTAGATCTTTTATTTGTGCTCAACGTTTGTACGTATTGCAATATACAATATTACATACGATAGCGGTAGGGGACGCGAATAGTTTACATTTACATGAGAATAAACGGGAATTCAAAGAGGCAATATGGAGCTACTGTGGTTCATTCCGTGGGTAAACATGCAGACTGCAGTCAATCGGATTGACGCCAAAGGGCAAAGAGGAGGGTCAGGGGGGGCCGAGCAAATGAAGTGGGCGGACGTTGGAAGGTTTTATTAGATTCTCTTTTGACAGATGCGTCTGAGGAAGGGAATAGGCCAGTTGTCACCCAATCCCGCTTGAATGAATTATGCATAGACTCGGATGAATCCAGTGCACAAAGCCTCCTTCAATTCAGGAGAGACCTTAAGGAGAACGAGTGGGCAGGAGGGGGAGAGATCGATTGCTTTACCTTTCCGACCGCGTATCAGTGATAAAACCTGAGATATTCAGGGGAATCAATGGCTTCGTCTAATCCCGCCCATACGTCATGCAATCCACTCGAGATGCCTCGTGCGATAGATCGAGTCAAGACCACCAATCGAGGGAACGTAATATCAGAAGTTTCTTTGATCTAAGATCTAAGCCCCTTTCGTTTTGCAGCGGGCACGTAACGAACAACCAACTGAACGTAAACAGGGTGACCGCGGAGAAGGTCTGAAAGAAGACAAAGAAAGTTTGCCATGTTCGAGTGTGGCAAACAGCTCCCTCGTATCCGTAACATGAATGAATGGATCATTGAAATATTTCCAATAATCTTGAATAATAAGCCTTTCAATTTCAAAAAGAGTAACGAAATCTGATGAAAACTGTAAAAGTCTTGCTTGTGACAAGGATTTGAGGTTTGCGCATGCGCAGAAGCTGCTTAATACAATCTAGGAGAAACTCAAATCGTTATTTCTCAACTACCCGAATTCGAACAAGATCAGACGTATAGGCCGCAGAAGATAATGCCGCTTGATGGATTTTTAGCTTTTGTGCATGAGCATGTAGTAACTATTGATTATTGAGTGATTTATGGTTTAGGAGTGATAGCGAGTTGAGTTTTCAAGTGAGATATAGAATTTTTGAATGTTTTGTAAGGGACCATCCTCAATCTAATTCTCACATTCCATGATAATTTCATGAAAATTTAAAAAATGTGAAAATCAAGTTTGTTACAAGGTTTTTGGCACACACACACACACACAAAACACACACACACAACACACACCACACATATTGGTAATTAATTATCTTGTAGAATGAGCGAATTTACACAATTTTTCACTGGTTTTTACAGGTAGAACTATTTTATATGGCACAGCATCACTTTATGGACGAATTGTAATTTGCCACATTTTATTTTAATCAGTTTTAAACCATATGGTATAAATGAGTTTTAAATGGTCAATTCTTGCTATAAAAACTGATCATGGATTTTTCAACTAGATATATATTACGTTGTAACTGGTATCGAATTGAAAATCGGATACTATTACCAATCATATCTACTTTCTCATCATGGAGAATGATGTATATACCATGTTCTATTTGCATAGATAGAATGAATCTATGAATAAATCTATTAATATTGCAAGGAGAAACTATTGAGAAACCATAACTCTTAAGTAACCTATATTGAGACAGCCGGAACTTATTTGTAAATAGTATTCAGTTAAATCCTGTATATTTTTTCATAATGGTGCACACATTTAGCAGGCAATATTTATTCAATTATACAACTCAATAAAAAAAAATCGAAGAGTGTGAACAATGTCAAGTAACATTATATTCATGATATTGATGATGTTAACTCAAATATACCATTAGATCAAATTCCACGGAATATGGGGCTTGAGTATCAGTAATATATGTAATACGAAAGATATATGAAGTAACTACTAAAGAATAATATTGATAACCACAACCCAGCTTTAAGACGACCATTTGTGGAAATATTGTTGTCAAAATTGTTCACCTCATGTATGAGTCTCCAAGGCATTAGGAATTGCATTTTCGGAACGTTTGCTGTCGCACCATTTTTGTATGATTGATGCGAGTTTATCATTTTAATGAAAAAACCAGCTACAGTAATATCAAACGTATTCCTAATTGGACATGGAGGCCACAACCAACCATTAAACGTCTGCACCTACCAACTACCAACGAATTGTAACAAATGTACCAGACATGAAAAAAGGCGTGGTTTTCGGTTGACATATCGTTCCCAGCTGTTATCCAAAGTTCTCCATCTTGTTGGACAACTGGCTCTACTAGTATGACGCCGAACATGAACAAAAGGAAGTGGTGGGCAAAGGAATTGAAGGCTTTAGAGAAAGGCCATGGAGTGGCTTGCGGCTGGCTGGAGGGGAAAGGAAATTCGAGGCGCCCTCAGCTTCAATATATACGGGCTGCGACCCCCGCCCACATTTTATTTTGCTGGGGGTCGAAATACCGAAACCTCCGACTATCCTCTTTTTTCACTCCTGTTTACTCAAACAATTCGGAGCCTACACGTGTTACTTGGGCCAACGTCACAAGGGAGGTTTAATGTTTGAAACCGTTGAGCGAAGAAAAAACTTTTGCGGGGTTCGTTTGCATGGGGGAAGAGTTGCTACCGGAGGTGCTATAACTATAAAAGGAGGGTTCGGTAGAGGTTGGCAGGTCAGGGGAGGATGCCAATGGATGAGGCGAAACCATAGTAGAATAAATTATTGCAGGTACTTCTCAATACAACCAAGCATCGAACACGAACCATCCAATACCACTACGCTTATTGTTCATCAAGAGCAAGGAACCTCATCGACCGCAGGAATAAAATTATGGGGTACTAAGTTTTTGGAAAAAAGAACGTGGAATTACAGTTTATATTTTAGTGGACATATACTAGTATCCAGAACAAGGTATTAGTTCATTGTCAGAGATTATCATGATTAGTTTGAAGCTCGGAAACGAAAATGCCTATGATTTGAAAGCTTCCAGCTGGAATCAATTCAGAAAATCGTCGATACCATTAATCATTAGGGAGCGGAAAAAGTAGGTAGGTAACTACTGTTAACCAACATAGTAAAGGCTTCCATTTCCCCCCCAAATATTCAAACTTAGTATGCTCCACATAATTGTACAACATGTTATGTGTTACACGATTCAAACTAAAGACTAAAAATAATGCTTCTTATAAGTAAGTAGTAAAAGGACAAAACCAAACAAAATGTAACTTAAACATACATAAATGTATCAGCCATACTTTCATGTCTGATTCACTGAACTCTTGCGATCGGTTAATAAATACATAGTAGGTACATATCGATGTTATTTAATTTTTATTACAAGCTCTTTATTTATTTGTGGTTTATATTCCGATGTAATCTATTTTTGTTACTTTCCTCTTTTAAAATGAGCAATTTTAAGAGCAGCATTGAGCTCGTCTTTTATGAAAAATAACATTTTTCTTACGATGTTGTATTGAATTTTGTTCAAATAAATTCATTTAAAATTCAAGTTTTTCAAATTCGAATAATTGGTGCAACTTACGAATTAGAACCAGGGGATTGTTGATATATTCGAAATACCTGAAAAAGAACAAAATCAGTTAGTATCGTCTTAACACATTATGAGTAAGAGAAATGGCATTATGACATTGGTACAGAAATGCGTGTACCTGCGTATTTGAATGGAATCATGCTAGTAAGAAGTATTGATGAAAGCATTGGAATAGCTAGGTTGCTAAATGAGAAGTCTAAGTAGCCTAGGTAGCTAACTGTTGATTTAGGTAAATCATAATTGTAAGCCCACTAAGTAGTTTGGTAACTAACTGCTGATCTAGGTTTATTATCATTGTAAACCCACAAGTCTCACTTTGTGTTTGTTGATTCCTTGAATCCCGTGGCGAGCATCAAATTCAAATTACCCTATGGTGATTGGAGTAGCTAATAGGTAGCTAAGTAGTAGGTAGCTAACTGCTGATCTAGGCTTATTATCATTGTAACCCACAAGTTTCACTTTATTCTCTCAGTGTTCGTTGAGTCCTTGAATCTCGTGGCATGCGTCAAATTCAAATTACGGTAGCTAACTAAGTAGTCTAGGTAGCTAACTGCTGATTTGGTTAATTATCATTGTAAACCCCTGAGTAGACTAGGTAGCTAACTGCTGATCTCGGTTTATTAGCATTGCAAACCCACAATTTTCACTTTGTTTGTGTTGAGTCCTTGAATCTTGTGGCGTGTGTCAAATTCAAATTACCCTGTCGCGATAGGAGTAGCTAGGTAGCTAACTATGCAGTCTAGGTAGCTAACTGCTGATTCAGGATTATTATCATTGTAAACCCACAAGTTTTACTTTGTGTTCGTTGAGTCCGCAAATCACGTGGCGTCCGTCAAATTGAAATTACCCAATGGTAATTCCTTTAATAAAGTCATTGATAGTCAACACGTGTTTTCTTTATGGACGAAATTCTTTCGTCATTTGATGAACCCCTTTCCAAACGTGGCGTCAATTCATTAATATTTATGATGGGCCCCGAGGCCTGACAAGGGAAGAGCCCTGAAGGGAGAAAAGGGGGAGATGCGTGTCATCTGAAATCCTGTCTGTCGCTCCAACCCTTCAACAATGTTATCAGACAGCTGGGCTCAGATAGCATCTACCTGCGGTGTGGTCTCCCTCCCAGGGAAAGACTATTCACGGGGAACATCACAAGGAAACGCCCCCGTGGAATAATTATCAGCAGAAAACTCCCTTCCCTGGTTGTCGTTCCCGAGATCATTACAACGTCCTTAGTGGTGCCTTATGAATACCCCTGCCGATACGATCGCCAACAAGCGGTGGCGAGGGAATGACAATAAAATAAACGCCATTAATGCAGTTCGTCGAAACGAGGGTAACAATGTATTCGTCGCACGTACGGTCGAGATGGGCTGCCTCGCGCTTCAAATCCCGGAGCACAAGTCTATCGCGTTGACGGAATGTGCTTTGTGTGTGTCTTTCATTCGAAAGGTTGTGCGAACGCTAAATAATAGATGTGAGAGGAAGCGGATGAAACTCAGCGTATTTGCTTCATATTCATCACGTATACATTTTAAACTCAACAGTAACGGAAGCGAGTTGAAGTTCCCATTAGTAAATTCATGAGGCAAGCGTGAACTGCCATAACCATTGAAGACCTCAAACCCACAGGTACGGCTGAAGCCAATAGAAATGACGAAATGCATTTGTTTCATGTCTAAATATTAAACAATCAAGTCCTTTCAGCCCCTCCCCCCCCTCGTCTCTCTTTACTAAGACTTCTTCTGCTTCCGAGCATGCCTACAGGTAGCCGACGCATTGATTTCACTTTCCGTTGATCGAACAAAACAATATAAAGATATAAGTATGTATTTAAAATTTCACTCGCATTCTACGTTTTACACCATTTTGAACAACGCTGGTTTCTTGTCTGTCTGTCTGTGGTCTACAAATCATCTGTGGTCCACATTTTCATCTGAATTAGATAAGAATTTAGAGAATGTGCAGGTTAGACAGTAGATGGTTTCCGATAAGCTTCAACATTCATGAATTAATACTCCATTTTGCGTCTGCGCAAACGTAAAATACTTCAAGTATTATTTTATCAAGTTTTATAGTCTAATCTCGCTCTAAAACGTAGCATAGTCGGGGAATAGTGATTGAACAATTCCATATCAATTTGAAGACGATCGAATCATTATTACCTGCTGTACATGCGCGAATATGGAATACTCAACACTAACATTACCTATATTAGATAGTATTACTTACAGAATAATTAGATACTTAGTTTTCATATAAATTTCCATTCGATTTTTATGAAGTTTCCTGGGATCGCACAGGTTAGGTGGTGGATGGTGGTCCCTTATAAATGTAATCACTAAAAAATGATAGGTTTCACTGGGTATGCGCCAACGTAAAATCGATTAATTGCAATTTTCTCACTTTTTGTTTGTCCGAATTCGCTCAATTTTGGCGGATAGTTGCGGAATTACGATTTGCAATCCCTAAAACATCACATTGGTCTAACTACTTATACCATCATGACAGAGCAAAGCTACTACCATCAAGTGAGCTAACTAAGGTGATAAAGACATTTCCTATATCAATGGATGTGACAACCCTTAATAACCAATTTCCTACAATTTGTGCGAACAAAGAAGAACTTACTCCGGGTTCCGCTCGAGGAGCATGTGTTACCAAATCGATTAAATCGTATACAATGAAAATACATAAGAATAAATTCAATGAACCAAGAATCATTCAATGCGACAGTAAAACTTGATTAATCATATTATTGGTATTTAATTTTGAGTTTTTAACCTTCATTTTAAATGTTAGCATTTAGGAATAAGCACGTCAGGATTGATGATAGTGATGAGTGAGGAAGGAAAGAAAGATTCATGAATACATATTTTAGTTGACATACACAGAATAGTTACTTTGATGATGATACTATTGTATTCAATTCCCTGATGGTGATAAAAATGATTGATTGGAATTCAATTTTCCTTCCTGAGTCCACCATAAAAGGCCAATCAGGAGTAATCCCTCAAAAACAGCGGTGAGAGAATTGGATTAATTCGGGATTAATTCGTAATCCTCCGTATGGGATTGTGAGATACGTCAAACAACATAATTTACAAATCAAAAATGTTCGTTCAAGGTAAAGCTTCCCATCGAGTCGTTTAACGGATTCCTTATATAAGGTGTCCAAAAAGTAACTTCCCTTTAACTATTTTCCACAATTTTCCATATGACGACATGAAACTCGGAGAGCATTTTTGGGGAGTCTAATACTAGGTTTATGGCAGAAAAAAAATTTAATAAATAGTAAATCATAAAAAACCCATGTTTTTTGACGAAAAAAAGGGGGGGGGGGGGGGGGGGGATTGGGTTCTTAGAAGAAAAAAAAATTCTGTTTTACCGAGTGACCCTCATTTTGAAGAGTTTATTAGCGCTGAACACAATGGTGAGGCCAGAATTGCGATATCTAATTCCGTTCTCAGAGTAGCGCAAATCAACTATTAAGAAGCGTGGTTTTTGCTAAAAAACATTTCCAGGTACCTAATAAACAACTCCATTTTAACTTCTTTTTCTATTGTGTGAAGTCAGGCACCCCAAAAATGCTCTGCGAGTTTCACAACGATTACTCAAAAAATAGAACAAATTGTTGGGGGGGGGGGGGGTGTTACTTTTAGGACACCCTATAGTTCTTCAAAATGAGAATGATTGAATACTGCAATATTTAGATTAATTGTACATTTGAGTACGTAGGTTGACTCAACACTAACTACACAGTAATCTTGTTGAGATGTTTGGCTATAATACGACAATAAATACTTGTTATGTATTAGGAGGAGCGACGTGAGGAATACTATTGATAGGTAACATTGGTTAATTGGCTTAAGAAAGATTCAATGTCAAACAGGCTCGATACTGAAAGTACAATTTAAAGTATACCATAAGTTGACTCACTTACCATTCGCAGGTACATATGTACTAACTCATACGATGTACTAAATGCCTACATGAACTGTCGCAAGTATGTGAGAACCTAAAAACTGAAGAGGAGACCAAAATCGTGGGGCCTCAGAGTGTTTCGCGAACAGCCGTAATGTGAAATGCTGGCGAATGAATGAATAAAAGATGAAAGAGTTAGGCCTGGAGAAACAGGAGTTTACACCTTAACATTAAAAGTCAGGAAGTTGGAAGTCTCGCTACAGAACGCCAGTGATTCCGATATAACAGTGAAAAAGGAGAAAGAGCCAATGGTATGAATTTATCGAGAAACTTTTCGGAGAGAATTCAACGGGAGAGATCTGAGTATAATAACTGGCACGGAGTTTTAAATGATAAATGCAGCAAGTTTTAGGGACAGACAGATTCCGACTTTTCAAACTCGATAATCAACAGTCAGTGATTCGGAGGAAGTTAATAGATGAGTCGGCAGGAGTTAAAAGTTGTAAAATGGGTAAAGAGGCTCCGATGAGAGTTTTGAGAGGGGCGTTCGAGATAGTCTGTAGCTTGTCTTTCCGATGTGATTTTGAGAAGTTTGGGAAACAAATCCGGAGAGAGAGAGAGAGAGAGAGAGAGAGAGAGAGAGAGAGAGAGAGAGAGAGAGAGAGAGAGAGAGAGAGAGAGAGAGAGAGAGAGAGAGAGAGAGAAAAAAGAAAGAGGGATCTAGTTGGGTTATGACAATCGTGAAATACTTGGACCGCCGTTTATTAGTGCTTCTTGATGTTGAATGTACGGGAAAATCAGAAGACCTCTTTCAGAATAATTGTCTCACTAAAAATAATACAACACAATTTAGTAAAAGTGTAACAATGTTCTGTACTAACAATAAGTGGGTATAAGCAGGTGATGAACCGTCAGTTGATGTGGAATTCAAAAAAAATAACATAAAAACGAGTGTGGGTGAGGACCAGTATTATCGTACATGAACAAATGAACATAGCTGAAACCTGAGAACTATTTTACTAATGTTCATATCATGTTCGATATTATATTGGCTTTCTGCGCAGATCGCTGCTCAATCACCTATTGCCCTGTTGGAAAGAAGTCAGTGACTGGTGACGCAATAGGTATCATCGTATGATCGTGATGATATTATAGGTAGGAAATAGGGGCTATATGGGATGACAACAAGAGAAGTTGTGAATACTTTTGTACTCGAACCCGCTACACACACATATGCGTCGACCGTCAATGGTTGAGGTCGTTAACTAGGTAAGACTCGAGCCAATGCTTGGATGTATTTAGGAAACCAGAACAAAGTTACAGGAGTTCATGACAGGTACGATATCGAACATCAGGTGTTCAGTCATATAGCACGTGTAAGATTAGAGATTCAAATTGATGGACCTTGGAACCCACACAAGGCTAAACTATCACAGTACACTCAAAGTGAGTATATTATAGGTAGAAAATGGGGGCTAGATGCGATGACAACAAGAGAAGTTGTGAATATTTTTGTACCCGTACCCGCAACACACACATATGCGTCGACCGTCAATGGTTGAGATGGTTAAAACTAGGTCAGACTGAAATAACGCATGGCTATCTTTACGAAACCAAACCAAAGTTACAGGAGTTCGTGACAGGTGCGATATCGAACATCAGGTGTTCAGTCATAGAGTAGCACGTGTAAGATTGGAGACCCAAAATGATGCACCTTGTATCCCACAATAGGCTCAACCCATTCTGAAAATTTATTTGATGCGACTATAAAAAACCGACCAGCTCCTTTCCGCTCTTCCGAACCTCATTGTAATGTTTAACCACCCCGAAACCTGGGATTTTATCAGTTCAGAGAAACGGAGCGGACGTTTGTCATAAGTGTGTACTTAAGCCAATCGTATCTTCTTTACACGATTGCTTAAATTATTAGAAAACGAAGCCGAAGAGGTAGTTACAAATCATTTGACACAATTATTTCCATAAATAGTCAATTTTATGCATGTGAGCAATCAGTATAAGATCTTTTACACGAAATGACATTTTGTAGTGCCACGTGGGCTTTGGATGCATGGTCGCTGCAGGCAGAGTGAGATGGGTGGTTTTACCGATATCATTCCCCAAACCCGCCTTATAATGTGGGAACCTCGACTCACCCCGCTCCGCTTAGCGGGTAATCCTTAGCCAAACAACTTCGTTAGAAGCCTCTATTTGGGGAAGCGTATTTGTGTGCGACCTGAGCGGATCTGGTCGGCAGAGCGGGGAACGTCCTCGGATTAGCGTTCCCTTGAATCGCTGTTGATTGCGATACTGTGTCATAACGTGGCGCCTCTCTTGTCCGGGGGATGGAGTTTAAAACCTCTTTTCGGCGCGATAATTTCGTCCGACCCCTTTCATTAAGCAGAAAGAGAGATGCGAGGCAGAGAGATGCCTACAGAGAAAAAATCCCAACACAAACACAGCGAATTACGCGAAATCCCTCCAGATTCTGGGGTAATGAGAGCTAACTTCTAGCCTTAATAGGGCTCGGATTCATTAGTCATTTGCCAACAATAGCGGTCAACTTATTCGAAACGAACTCCCACTGTATAATACATTCGAAACATGACGGATCTATGGAGGGAGGACATTACTTTGGGCTGAACGATAAGTATCAGGTACCGTACAATTCCTACTGAAATTAGTAGAATGTGTTATTCAACACTTAATCAAGTGTTCATACAATGAACATGATTGTGAGTGAAAGCATGGAAGCGTTCATGTAGATATACGTGAATTGGTTAATCAATACTGTTAAGTGTGTATATTGACCTATATGTTGAATTTGCGGAAGCCTCTCAAGAGCTGTGGAAGGATTTGTGCCGAGATTTTTTAAACGATAGATAAAGAGATGTAATGGTTTGGGTTTCCACGGCCAGTTACCAAAGTTTACCGAATCGACTGGAGGCAAGACGCCTAGGGAATATCAACCATCCGTAACATTTGTCAAAAATTATATTTATTTATTCATATTACGGGCTAAAACCCAATTGCACTAGGTATTAATTAGAGAATTTTTCACGAATTCAATAACAGTAAAATGAGGACTGATGTACAAATCACTGCAATTATTTCCATCCCACCTATGCAATATTGAGCTTGTTGACGTTTGTTAAATATAAAGATATCATATACCAACAGACAATAATCATGAATATTATTCATAAAAATAATTTATTTAATTAATTAAAATCACTATGAATCCCCCAATAACTCATTAATGAACACAGAAAAACTATACTTATGCAAACATGTTCGTTTTGAGGGTGGGGGGTAAAAACCTAGATACACTTTGAAAGTAAATGTGTATGATTTCTAAATAGGGTGCTGGGAATCTCAGCACAAGCTTGAGGTTCGAGCGTGTCAATCTTCGTCATATCAATAATTCCATTTCTCTGATCAACGTTGCTCGTGATGTCGTGATACTACAGCGACGATCCAACTTCTACATAGAAACCGATTACAGTAAATTCCGTGGAAACGCATTCGAATCTGGTCTCCAATGGTTGGCCGCCCTTTGCTGTTTGAATTTGCAAGCAATCACAGAGAACTGGAGCGTGAAGAGGATTTCTCTAGCAAGCCGTATTAGGGTTTTACGATTGTTGTGAAGTTTATGTGATTAACAGTAAATTGATCAGAGCTCAAAGGAAGCCCATGGAGCCGCGCAGGAACTCACAGCTTTGCAGGGAACGCGCCTTCTACGTAAAGGGGTTTTGCATCGGTTTCCATTCACCGTAAAACAAGAGGAACTGAATGATTTAGTTTGCCATTCTCGGACCCTACGGTACGGGACCATCTACAACCTAAACTACGCATTCTCTGACAATTTCATCGAAATCGGATGAAAACAGTGGAAATTAGGGTCGTTACAAGGGTTTCACATAGACGCATGATCAGTAGCTATTAATGATATAATCATGATGAAATTGATGTGGGATGATCAAATCGTCTTCTCCCAACTATTATCCAAATTTGAGCGAGATCGATCGACTAGAGTGTGAAAAAATAGAACATGATGGAATCTACGTTAGCGCATGCGCAAAGTGAAGTATTGAACAATGAAACTGATATGGGACCATCTACCGCTCAACGCGCACAATCCCTGAAAATACCAACAAAATCTAATAAATACCTGAGAAAAATAAGTTTGTTACAAGAATTTCACATTCACGCATGCGCAGGAGCTAGTAATGTTAAGATTATCTTGAAGTTGATGGAATGCCCAAATCGTCTTCCCATAACTATCTGAGAAGATCGGACGAACTGAATTTGAGAAGATCAGACGACTATAGGGTGTGAGAAAATGATGCTTGGTAGAATTTACGTTGCATGCGCATGCGCAGGAGTGAACTATTGATTGCTCAAATCGTCTTCCCATAACTATCCCTTTTATTTGAGAAGATCAGACGACTTTAGGGTGTGAGAAAATTATGCTTCGTAGAGTTTACGTTGCATGCGCAAAGTGAACTATTGTTGTGAATAATGCAACTGACAGGGAACCGTCTACACCGTAGCCCGCACATTCCCTGAAAATTGCATCCAAATCGGATGAAAACTGTGGAAATTAGGCTTGTTACAAGGATTTGCGGATACACGACACAGACATATACACACACACACAACACTTTATAAAAAACGCTGCAAATTATTACATAATGGTTTATTATTTCTGAATCAGATAGCCACATATAGTAACCAGCATGCTCTGGGGCTTTCGCCAGTCTCTTTTCTAGTATCCTCCTCTGTTCTCGCGTTACAGGCTGCGCTGCCGATGGGGCTCCCGCTCGCCCCCCTCACCCCCCACCGTGACCCCCTGCCAAGCGTGCCAGGCGTGCGCACGTGCGTAAGTCTAACTCAAAGCCTCGAAAAAGACACTTTTTCGCCCGTTTTTGGCGAGCCAATCTATGCGAGTAAAGCGATCGGGATGGTTAAACGTTAGGACCAACTAGACCCCAAATGGAGTCTATGTGCGAAAGAACGGGTTTTTTGAGTCAATTCTTAGGCCTTTTATGGCCCGGACGGCGGACGGACATTTCAAATTTGGATTCAACGCACCTTGAAACGTAAAGTGACAAAGATTGAGGGGGGGTTATAAAAATTTTTTGCTATACGATCACATAGGCTTATTATTGGAAATAATAAACCAAAAGGGCCTTCACTATCCTTAAATTGGTTTTTATTATCACCAATGTTTCTCCCCAGGAACTGGGGCTTTTTCAAATTTAAGGGCAGTAAAAGTTTTTGTAAAGCCTAGTTATAAAATTGTACTGTCCAAATAAAGAAATGTTTCACACACACACACACACGGAACCAAAGTTGTTCAGAATGGTCTAAAACGTAAAATCCAAGTGAAAAACGCGGCAGGCTAGTACTTTATTATGAGAGAAGAGATATGAGCATTGAAAATTTCTCAGTAATTTCAATGTTTCTTATGTTGTAATTTCAATGTATGTTTTAAATAAATTAACAGTTAGAAAACATAAAATAATTATTGACACAAGATTACTGAATTCGCTGTAAACAAGTCTTGACGATGCCCGATTCTTCCACGAATATGAATTTACAGGTAGGGAATTTCCTGTTATGGTGCGCGTCTACAATTACTATAACCAAGATTAACTTCTCACCCAAGTGACAACAAAACCAGCGGCATTGTTTACTATATTCATTTATAACATAAATAAATATAAAACTACGACATGAACAGTACAAGTACAGAAGAAATGCGTGATAAATCGAGAGCTTTCCAACGAGTGGAGAACGATTTTTGTCCGGTGAAAACTAAAGAAGTTTCATTTCCCCAGCAACGGCTTGGTTGTACGTGAAAATCAAAAGGAAACAACACTTAACTTGTTTATAGGTTGCGTGACGTTTTTTTCCTAGTGTAACAAAATTTCCGTAACGAAATTTCCGGTTGACCCGTCGACTAAGACATTTTCAATGTCAAAATTTGATTCTGAAGACGAATTTTTTTTTTTTTCTTATGGGTAGACTCGGAAGCATTGACCCTCTCCAATTCGAGAAGTGAAAGAAGGCAGAAGGGAAAACATTTTACCGTCTGAAACTTTAGATGATGATGTTATTCCATATAAGAAACACATCAACAATATCGTGTATCAGTTTGAAGATTCTTTTTTCTAGGTTTTCATCATAACGCTACGTTTCTCTTTCATGGTTTCTATATTCGAGTATGTGTATTCTCTCCTTATGTTCTTTGAAACGAGACACCGTAAGGACCGATCCCGGCGCGAAGGAGAAAATAATAACACGGAACATAATGGCTCTTTTGTTCGAAGTCTGAGGTCTCAGCACGAAATAAGTGGCTACTGAATCGAAGAGTGTTCTCAAAATCTCTTCATCTGAAGTATATATGCCTTTGATTATCTGTTTTTATTCCTGAACTCATACTCAAGTATCCTATTGAACTATGTAATTTAAATGATCATCGAAATGAACTATTCCAATACTTGATACTGCTGATTGAGAAGTCATTTCGACTGACTTGTGTTACACGAATCGATTACGGAACCACGTTACGTGAGATCATATACGGGACCTTTGAGACTGATTGCTTTCCCAATAGACCTACATATGGTGCTGAAATTTGAATAATAGGTTCTTTCGGAGAATGCAGTGGGGAAATTTCATGGTTATTTTTTATTATCACAATAGTGAGATCTTTGTGAGAGCTTTCCAAAAAAGTGCTATATGATGGGTATCTGACCAGTAATACGGCTCTTGAAATTCATTTGCACGATGACGTCACGGCCCCCGCCTGCCTGGGGGGAACCCTCAGCTCCCTTGCACTACTACGCCACACGCGATCTTCCTACCCGTTTATTGGACAAACTAAACGGTCTTTTGAGCTGAAAATTGGTACCACGGGGTTTTCAAGTGCGCAGAATCCGAATCTGAGGTCAAAATTGTGAAATTCCGACACGTGAAAGTTCCCATGACAAGGTATTGAGAAGCACTAGGTGATCAGTTGAGGGCGTCTGAGGCTGATTACTGATTTCCTAATCGACAGAGTGAAATATATTAAATAATTGTAATAAAGGATAATAAGTGGAAAATAACAAAAATACTTTTGTATCATTGCTCTATCTATGCAAAATTTCAAAATAATGTGAAGACAACTCTGTCATAATCGTTTTGCTTAGTAACATTCACAAAACAGTATAAAAATTAGGGTGTCCAGGAGGTGATGCCTAGTTTCTATCGATATTTAAGACTATATACTTTCAGTTTCATTCCTAATATATATTATCCTTTCGTTTAAAATACAACAGATTGAAAGGACAAAGTGTTGAAACATTTATTTGAAAATCTACATCCACCCCGCGAAATAATAATATTCAATAGATGTAAAGAGAAATTAAACGATAATTTTCATTCAAAATGAAGGGGAAAATTTTTGTATTTTAGAATATTAATGATGTCCACATTAGAGAATGTTATTGATCACCACAAAATTCTGTTACGAAAATTCACGAAACGATGTTCCATAAATAAGTTGTGAAATCCTTTCCTAATCTAATCTTTCCTAACAAGCTACGGTGCTAAAATAGAAAATTTGGGACATTAAGAATACAATTTTATGTAAATTTAAAAAAGAGTAAAGTAAACACCCATTTCAGGTTGCAGCTTTTCGTCCGACAGACTCGGGTGTCGCGGACTTCGTTTACATGATAGAAAGAACAACAGCTGAGGGACCCTTCAAGCAAAATTCTTCCCTAATCGACTAATGGTAATGACATTTGTAATGTATAATCTTTAGGATATCTACAATACAGTTACTAGAGTCACTAAAGGTGCATTGATCAGTTGAGTCTTTTTGAACGTAATTTAATAACTGGAAAGCGTAAAATTGGAGGCCTCAGGGAGGCTGGAAATGACGAGTTTTCATGTAAAAACGCTCTTATAAACAAACAAAATAATGTCATAGAGAAGTAAGGAATTTTTACAAGTCTAATATTTAGTGGATGACTGTACAACAATCTCTTCAACTGACCTTATTGAACATTCATACCCATCTTTCAAATTTTATTCATAAACATATGTATTTGTATGTATATATACATGCATGCATATATCGTTTGTTTTATCTTATTGAATTCGTCTTTTAAAGACTCGTAATAAATAATTAATAATGGAACGACTTTCAAATGTTTGAAAATCAAAACTATCGGATATTTCCTTCAAAGGGATCCGTTTTGGAACATTTTGAGTCAACTTATGTTTGAAATGATTTCAAATTTTTTATTTAGCATGATGGTGGCTAAATATTTTTATTTATACGCAATATTAAATCGATATGAAAATCCGTCCTTTTGCAAACAAATCAATCATTATAGTAAGAAATAATGAATTCAAAGCTGCAGCGTTTTTTCCGCCTTTTTTCACAAGGCAATGGTACAATCCAACGCAACACACGGGTAAACTTACTAATTATATAGGTAGATAATATATAATAATGAAGAAAATTGCAAAATGGTCGAAAATAATTATAATTATTATTCAAAAATTCTGAGCGCCACGACATATTCCACGAATTAGAGGTTATTCTAATTTTACTGTAAATATTGTTAACGTGATGGCAACCATATCGAAAAACATCATCAGAACTTATTGAACCGAAAGCAATACTTATGAGCAGGGATTGGTAATGGAATACGATATTAATTAGTTTGTAATAAAACTCGTTCTTTGATAATACAAATACATTGGAAATATCGCGTTTTCAATTATTTGCGACCTGAGAAGTATATTTGTATCTGTTTTATATAAATATTAGTATAGGTACAAACTCAAAGCGGTAAAATTAATAATATTAATTCAAGTGAATTATTCAACAACTGTATTCAATTATCATTCTGCTTGATGTTTCACAGGTCAACAATATTTTTAAACTGCAACGTACAGCTCATCTGGCAATCAGAAGAATCCATTATAATTTAATCACTTCCCAATATTTAACCAAGCCCCTTGTTATATTTGTTCTATCGAACGTGATACGAATCATAAAAGTGCAGCTTGGTCGCATTAGCAAATTTTTCTTAATTATCCTGGTACGTATAATTATGTAACACTGTTTTGTAACTTGAGCATTTTCCTACTTTTTACTAACCTTACGGCAAAAAAATTAATTAATTAAATTAAATTCATGCTCAGTAGTTTTTAATCATACAATCATGTTGAAATTGACATAAGATGATCAAATTGTCATCCCCCAACTATCATTCCAATTTGAGCTGGATCGAACGACTAGGGCATGAGAAAAATATGTTTGGTAGAATTTGCGCATGCGCAGAGTGAGGTATTGAGTCAAGAACGATGAAAGTGATAGGGGACCGTCTACCCTCTACCCCCTAGCCCGCAAATTCCCTGAAAATTTCATCCAAACCGGATGAAAAATGTGGAAAATTACAGTGTTACAAGGATTTGCTGGCACGCGACACACGGAACCAAAGTCACTGACAGACAAGGAACCAAAGTCGTTCCAAATGGTCTAAAACGTAAAATTCGAGTGGAAATTTTGATTTTGGAGACCAACAATTTTTCTCTCCCGGAAGTGAAAACAATGCTTCCGCTACCTTTAGGTGGACTCGGGAGCGAAATTCGGTTGGAATGATTTAATCCTCAAGACTGTTTAATGACTGCATATAATAAAAGAATAACCTTTATTAATCAGATGGGAAACTAGTAGTTAAGAACGAACTTTCAGCTATTGGAGAACTGTTGAACGTGTAATTCAAGATTCTGTCTAGATTAGTCAGTGGGAGGATGTTGAGAACTTCGCAAACGACGATCTGTCAAGGACTAGAAAGAGCCTTTCAGTAATCTCTAACAATAATAATTACATACTCAGGATTGTGAGCTCAACGGATCGAGATAATTGAACAGCAAAAGCCGGTCTCCCGGGGACCGAGCAAGAGCGCAGAATCAGCGACAAATATTTTTCCGAAGACGCCACCGTATAGATCGGAGGAGATGTGAGGGTCTTGAGTGCTCATTGAAACAGGGAGAGAAGGGCTTATGTTATTGATTGGTGTGAGTCACATAAGTTCATATCTAACAAAGAGATGATGCCTTGAAAGGAAGACGGTAGACACTTGTCAGACGCAGGAAATATAAGTGCCTATACCGCAGGTATTCCTTATTTGACAGGAATATCAATGGCACACTAGGGGCCAGGGGTATTAAAGACTAGTTTGAACTTCACTCAACGCTTAATTTGCAATGTGAGCGAGGAACGCCGTTCGGGCTTGGTGTACAAGTTCTTAAACCAAGCTCATTTGGGGATAGTTTGAACTTCAATCACAGGTAAACTTCAACTTCAACTTCAAGAGGAAAACGTAAACTCAGCTCAATATTTCTTCTATATAGGTAGGCACTTTTTTCTTATTGATTCACGTGTTTTACAATTTTGCTACCGAGTCTATCTAACGGTAGCGGAAACATTGTTTTCACTTGCGGAAGAAAAAACATTTTTGGTCTCCAAATTCAAAATTTCCACTTGAATTTTACGTTTTAGAACATTTTGAACAACTTTGGTTCCGTGTCTGTCTGTCTGTCTGTGTGTGTGTGTCTGTCGTGCTTATTTTTGAAAGGGAACATCCGCAGTTTTCATCGTCAACAAATCGCACACCATTCGTTGGAAAGCTCTCATTTTACGGGATTAGTAACTTAACATTGTACCATTGTACTTCGACGAAAGCTGAGTGGTGAGCATTATAGTCCATTGATAGGAAAATGCGACCCCGAATTAGCGGGAAGAAAGCATGCTCCATGTTTTAGCATTTTAGCCTCAGGCTCAAAGCGGAAAGGAACAAGGGGTCCAGGGGGGCGGGGCCCGTAGGGCCGAGTTTTTCTTCGCCGAATTCGATTTACTAAAATGTCCAAAACTCCCTTGGGGAGTAAACTTTGTAAAATCAAATTGATGATACAATAAACTCAACAAACAATTAGCTATCCTCCTGATGCAAAACAAAAAGTTTTAAAGCCAGTGGATGAGAAATGATTAAACATTGTAATTCCGGATGCCTAGAAGCTGATATGATGAGATTATTAGAATAGAATAGAACAAAATGTGTTACATGAACGTGTGTTATTGTGAATATGTTATCCCACAGATAACAAAGGAGCATGCTAGAAATCTGCTGTGGGGAACATGGAACTATAAATATCCCATGTTGTACCATATATTTGTACTGTCTTTTCGTATTATCCTTCTGCTTTGACAACTAAAATCCAGTTTCCTGAACCAAAGTGAAACACACAAGCTATACGTAGACAGAAGTTTAAACCAATATTAAAAATCAGAGCGCTCGGAATGTTTCAGTTTAAACCTTGGGTGTTACCACTGGCCCTAAGTGTTTAACCCACCACACTGAGTTAACCCCATTCCACCATCTCACTACACGTTAGCAATAACATGATATCGGTATAACAACACTATTCAGACATAACAACAGTTCAAATTACGGCTCATCGCTATTGAGAAACTCCGACTTACAATTTTCAACTCGTGTGAAGTGATGTTAATTTTGAAGAAATCGTTAGTTACATCTACCTGCATTTAAGTAATCAAATTCCTGTTTTCGAAATCTTATATTATCCCCCCCCCCCTTCCTTTTCAGCGGATTCCAATGAATTGAAAATGAGATTTTCAAGCCATCTCGTTAGTGGAGACGAATTAAAGAGCTTACAGTTGATTTGAAATAAATATATTGGAAATGTACATTTATGGGTTTCAGGATAGTTAATTCAATTTAAATTTATTGTTCTCAGATAGTTCAGATGTTGATGCGGTAAGCTCAAGTTTTGCGGTTCGATTCCCACAGAGTGCCTATCTTTTCCAGTTTCCTGTTAGAGAAATTGTGATTCAAATACGAACACGATAAGAATACAATAAGCGTGAAAGCTGTATATCGGCTCAAACAAATATATATGGTAGTTACGATTATTATATGAAAAAGTACTGTTATCATGTTTAATTTGTTTGGGCGAAAAAACTAGGTTTTGCTACATACAAAAATGAAGAAATCCAATCCAAAGTAAGCTATTTCTTTCTATGTTTTCACAATAACAATAATTTATTAACGCTTGTAAAACTCTTGAAGTGGCAGAAATCGTTTGCTGGTGTTAACCAATAAAAAATCTAATTGACTATAGTTGAAACGGTATGTTACACAATGGTTTTATAATGTCATTCCAAGCCTGGGGCCGCATTATTGTTGTTTTCTTTTTACAAGGTTTATAAATTAAGAAACACCACAAGATCCATCGTCTTCCAAACGAGCGGCATTGATCTTGAACGACCATCTATCTTCCGGTCGTAAAACTTAACGTCCAAATCCAACAGTCTATTTCTTTTAGATTAAGTAATCCGGGCCATTCTTTACTGCACGGAATGCACTTAGAGCTCGCAGTTCTCGGCAGGAGGGATGCAGGGGAGGATGAATGGCCAATATCCATTAAGGGGTCGCCTCAGGAGAAGACAATTGGAACTGGCGTAAGTCGGACGAGGAAGTATTTCTAAAGTACCTGCCTGCTCAACAGAAAATAAAAGGTTGCTTGGATGTTTACCTTCAGGACAACAACAATTGACTACTTCAGGTATAAGTTAAGCGATTTCTGACACAAACCTCTTGAAACCAAACTCGGCACTTCGGGCCTCGCAAGGGGCTCTGCCCCTTGACCCCGCTGGGGGAGACCCCTAGGCCCTCCGGATGTTATTACTTAGACATCTTGTTCTGGATCGTGTGAATCTGTCAATGAAATAAAGTGTTTAGGCCAACGTTTCGAGAAATTTATTTCTCATCTTCAGGACTCTAAATCATAAATTATTGCGTCATGGCGGATGATAGTCCAGATTTGGATGCCAGATGTTGGTAGTTATGGATCATGACAACTACCACTTGGAAATGCCACTGGACATTATTGATCACTATTAATTTTTATAAATAGAAAAAGGGGAACTATTGTAAAATAAAACTGTACACGTTGAAACCAACTTCAACTTGGTTCTGCTTGTTTTCAACTTCAACAGAACTTCCCTACGACAATAGAATCGAAATTAGAAGGAAGTTTGTAATAGTCAAGAATGTGGTAAATGCCTGGCAAAAGTGACCAAGTAACAAAAGCCAAAATTTTCAGGAGCTTCATACGTCAAATAGAATCGAAATTAGAAGGAAGTTTTACCTAGGTAGGTAGGTAATTTTCTATTATGGTGGGCGTATACAATTACTATAACCAAGATTAATTTCTAAACCAAGTGACAACAAAACAAGCGGCATTGTTTACTATATCCATTTTTATCACATAAATAAATATAAAACTACGATATAAATAGAAGAACAAGTACGAAAGAAATTCGTGATAAATCGAGAGCTTTTCAACGAATGGAGAACAATTTTTGTCCTATGAAAACTAAAGATGCTTCATTTCCCCAGCAACGGCTTGGTTGTACGTGAAAATCATAAGAAAATTTCGTGACACTTCCGCGTCACCCATCTCGCGTAACTTTTCGGGCAGGCTAGAACATGATCCATGCAAAAATGTCACGACTAATAGCTTAAAACCGTATACTTCTGCTGCTCTTTGATGCTTACTAATACGAGCATACTGCCCGTCCATATTAATGTGTGGTGGATCCCAATCAAACTTCCACCTCTAGCAAACAGCGTATCGTAGGTATATATTCATATTGAATTGTTTTGAAAATTGATCACTTTTGGAACAAAGATATTGTTAACTTTCAAATTTATGGAAAATTATCAACACAAGTCAAATTGGTGTGAACCTAGTAAAAATTCATTGGATCATCATTCATTGAAGTCATTATGCTTGCGCACAAGTCTTCAACATGAGAACAATTTTTGCAAATAATTCCTCTCACAATTAAATGACGCTAGACGATTATGTTACTATTGTTACTACTAATATTAGCAACTGTTCTATTTCTAGAAGCGGTTGGTGAATTTTGAGGTGCTAAGGTTTCTGAAGGAGGTACCCTTCAATCCAATCAATTGTCAGGGATATTTTGGGAAAATGAGTTTTGTGGAAAGACGAAGCCAAAAAATATTCCATGCTTCAATGAATGTTTTATTGGGTGATAAGGTCAAGTAGCTTGAAAATGAACACGGCGACTGTGACAGGTCAATTAAAATCCCCACCTAGCTCAATAACATAATGAAGTAACGAAGTTTGGAATACCTACCGAAGAAACACTTCACAGCTTCAATGGCTGTCGAATAATTAAAAATTAATTACTTGTTTTTCTTCTTTTAAATATTCATTAGGCACTTTCTTTCAGTACACTAACCAGCGCTTAGCTACTAGGGAAGGCTCGTTCTTCATTCTCCTATCCCGATCAAATGTATGCTGGTACTTCTAGGCCCAAAGTATGTTGATAGGTAAATCTTCGGATATTCCATTGAATGGGCCTTATAACCCCTGAAAAAATTATTTTATTCCGTAAAGTTTCAAGGAATGGTGTTTACGAAACAGCCAGTGCGGGGTTTACTTCGTAATGAGCAATTTTTCAATGTAAACGAATCTATCGGAAAGGTTCCAAAAATGTCAGAACAACGATTTTCGAATAATTTCACAAAAGAAAAGCGTTTCTAAGTATTCTGAACGAATCCTGGATTGTTTCAACAAGCATTATATACTTGTGGATATCAATTTAATCCTTATACACGTATATCCATTGTAATTCATCAATCTGCATGTTTAGGCTATTATTCGTTAAATTCGTTGGCTTCGTTAGTTATGAGATAGATTTAGATTCAATGCACTAACAGTCCTAAATGGGAGGTCTCAAATAGGTTCCCGCTTCGTGAGAAGGTGGATCCAAACGTGAAATGTGCAAGTTTCACCACTCACGTCCAGCTCAGTGTGAGCGACAGGAGGTGAATCTTCAAACTGCGTTGTGAATTGGTCAATCTAAACGCAAAGCCTTTCGGCACTTTTCATTGTGAAGAGTGTTCTTAATGTAGTTTCCATGAGCGGGAGGACCTTCATCACTTTCTATGTGTGTGCCCAGTCTTATACAAGTTTTGGTGGGTCGCCTTCCGAAAGTGCACTCACTATAAGTGCATATGAAGCCATCGTACTGCTTGATGGATCAGACTGGGGTGCATTGGCACAGTTTGCACGATTGGCTTGGCGCTACAAACTGATGTTGGTCAGGGAGTTGAGTTTTGAACATACCCTATATACCAAATCCTGGAACCACGCTGCTTATGCCCTAATTTCTAAAAACAGATTTATTTTTCATTATTGGTATGTTTCAATTCATTTGTGTGCACTCCATACGTTCTAGAATAAGTATTTATATACATATATTTTTTCTTTTAGTAGATGGCTATGTGATTTACTTTATACCCGATCTTCCGACAGACGGTTGACACCATGTCGTAATGTTTATTGCAATACGTTTATATGGAATTTTGTGATGAGGATTGTACCTGCTCGTAATAAACTATTTTCTTCTTCTTCTTCAGCCCTAAATGTTGCTTCACCCCATGAACTAAGTGGAAATCAAAAGCATTTAAATAAAAACGGAGAAAACCCAATTTGCCGTTAGCTGATTGTGTGCTACTTTGTTCCGACCTTCCAGAGGCGTTGTGTGAAAACCGCCACTTTCCTCATATATATTTGAAACCCTTTTGAAATTTTAATTGCGACAGGCACCGGAAGCACTGGCTGTTTTTTAACTCCATTTTCGGCATAAAATGATTTTCCCCCGGTCCCTTAAAATCAATGTGCTTTGAGTAAAAAGGGCGTTATTCATCGTAGAGCTAATAAAATCTAGGTATCGACCTCGATTACGACAGTATATCGTGACATGTGCAACACGCGTATAATTTCGGTAGAGGATGACGTTTTATCTAAGCTAAGAACCGATGAACGTGATCTACGAAAGTAAACCGCGAAAGAGGTTCAAGAAAAAGACATACACGACAGTAACAAGTTTACTGAGGAGTGACGGAATTTCACAATGTTTTATCGCCGACCCGCCGAAAAATGTTACCGAAGGGTTACGTCTCTTCGCTCCTGGAAGAAGCGCCCTCGCCTCTGATAATGAAATTTGCCCCTGAACACATAGCTACCTTCTCCCACCCCTTGGCCTCGCTTATTTGACAGTTTCCCTTCCCCCAGCTTTACCAGATATTAGGGAAACTCTACTGGCGGAGACAATTTTTTACGGATACACTTTAAAATATTAAAGAGGAAGACCCCCTTCTCTTTCGTCGGGGAGGAGTTGAAAGGCGTGTGGACTCGAAATTGAATGCTTCCCCAGCGTGAAATATTGCGGCTGAAGGTGCTTCTCTTTATTAGCATTCTAAACCCGAGGCGAATATTAGATGGCAGGTTCTAACAATCTACTCGATTCGTCTTTTTAGGGCTCTCCAGCGGGGTCGTTTTCTTTGCGTAAATAAGTGCTTCCGAGCAACTGGCGCTCGTCTTTTTCCGTTTCCCCGCGGCTCCTTCGAGGCAAATCCTCCCAGAATCTCAGCTGCGTGATTAATATGTCTACCTCTTTTGATGGAAACTGTGGAAATTTATAAATATTTGTAAACTAATGTCGCTACAACCCTGGATCCAGTGATTTGGGTTAAGTATCAACCCAGAGTAATTAACAACAAGTGCCATTCATATGGAATCTTCAGATGGAACGTCTGATCAACCCTATTGGAGGGTAGGTACACATTGGAGCGCCATCCCAGTTCATGACCGCACCGTGAGGATTATTGCCGATCGATGATAGCACCTTGCTTCGATGATCAACCATTGATGAAACCCCGTAATTTAGATGAGACTGAACAAGGGAGCGCACAACCACCAGACCGACATTCTTTAAGAATTGTCTAGCAGTCAAACAAAGAGCCCCGACCCCTCATAATCCACTACGCTACGGAGTCTATTTTAGTAATAACCCAACGACGGCCATATAATGTCAGCTGGTTTATAATATCAGCACTGGTAGTGGAAGGACACGAACTAAAGCTAGAGCGAGTTCTAGACAATCATGAGAATTTGGATTTCTAAAAACGGATTTTTCAAGTCTAGTTTTGCCCAGAACAAAGAATCAGCAAATGCTGATAGCCAGACGCGGACTAAAAGTTGTTATTGTTTCTTCCTAGGGAGGCAGCAAAATGTGACCAAACAAATGCAGAGTCTGAAGAGGGAGCTCAAAAATCAACCCCCAATCACATGACAGATAAGAAGGAATCGCGACTACGTTCTTAGCTGACGACAAATTCATTTTCATACAAATCACGACGTTTCCTCTACATAATTGTGCTAGAAGGACCCTCTCGTCAAAAATCAAGGTTTATAAGACGGGGAAAAAACATATTGGTAAGAACGGGATTTTAAATAATTTTGGTGAGAGTTAAAATAAAACAAAAATATCATGACTTCTCGGACTCAATTCCCCCCCCCCCCCCCCCATTAACTCCCTCCACCGACAGTGAATTCCTATCATAAGTATGAAATATGAAACTCGTGACATAATTTCCAAAACTAGACCAAATTGATTATTGAATTTAAAAAATGATTACGAAAATCTGACGAGAATGATTTAAAAACATCACGATTTATTACTATTACCCCGTCCATTCACTCTTCCATAATGAAATTCGAAACTCTCGATATACCTTCCAAAATTAACCGAATTCCTAGTTGAACAAAAAATGAATCACGAAAATCTGACGGTCATAGTTAAAACATCATGATTTATTACTATCACCCCCTTCATTCACCCCGTTTCATAATTAAATTTGAAACTTCCGATATGCAATCCAAAACTAGACCAAATTTATAGTTGAACAAAAAAAGAACCACCAAAATCGGACAAGAATTGTTAAAACACCACGATTTCACAGTGATGAAATTTGAAACTCCTGACATACGCTCCAAAACTATATCGAATTCTTATTGGAACAAAATTAGAATCACGAAAATCGGTCGCTTGGGCAGAGCCGACAAAATTTATCATACACACACATACACACTTCCAATCGTTCGTCCCTCTTAAATAAGAAGCCTTTCCTGTATGACGTAGCTTCTGAGGGACGTCCTAAAAACTGGTAGCACGTTATAAAACAAGATGGGTAAAGGGTAGTCATAACCTAATATAAATGCAAAAATACGGGTCTTTCGATGGTGGGAGTCGAAACAACTTTTTCCTTGTTCACGATTCCATTCAAAGGAAACTAACTTTTCAAGAAATACCGATGAGAAAAACGCAAGTTGAATAAACAAGGGTCGAAGAACAAGAAAAATGAAGAAAGACGAGAGTCCAGATCAGCCCGGACACGGGTTTATCCCCCTTGGATCTTTCAACGTGAAATAAGTTTTTTTCGCTTTTCCCCCTCCACCAATGTTTCTGAGCGACCTTTTCCCTCCAGACCTCATTTTCTGAAAAGGGATTTTTTTCCAAAATACGTCCAACCATTTAATTAAATCTGTCAGAGCATCGCGCCCGGATTTCGTTCGAAAGGTCGAGATGGGATGAACAAAAAAGTTGTCAAGTCGGGTGGGCAGTATAGCTTGCTTATTCATTTGAACAAGGACACAAAAGAATTAATTGGTCTCAAAATGGTGGAGCGAACTTATTGGAAGAAATATGAATCAATCATTGGCAGGTGAGTTACTCAATTTAATTAATTTCTCTTCGGTAGGCATCTACACCTATGCAGATATATTCAGATACCTAATGTATAGCAGACTTCGTTTAAGAATTATAGACAGGTCTTCTGCGTAGAAGGACTATCCAATACAGAAAAAATAAACCTTTATGTAATAATTTGCAGCGTTTTTTCCTCAATTAATATTATTTCTATCAAATTCCACTGTTAGGGAAAACCGCGATACGCATTACTATCGAGTTTCGATTTACGTGCCCATTGAGGCTCCGGCACCTTGGTTGCCCCGAGGGAATAATTAGGACCGCCTTTCCACGTTTGGTATACTTTCTTAAAGTTTTATCAGTTCAGTTTTCACTATAATTTATTCCGTTTCACGAGTTCTAGATTCGCCAGACTCACTTAGTTCGAGTTCAAATTCTGTTAGACTTACTTAGTCGTAATTTCAACATTATCTAGAACGCAACCTTGACATTGAAGAATATAAATATTGTCAGTATGTCTGTTTGCCATACAATTTAACGGCGCCGATTTCTGTATGTTAATGCATCGTTTTAAATTCAAGAAATACATGTGACAAAAATCGTTGAATACTTCTTCATGTCGTCTTACATGGGATATTTTCTTAAAGATTTTATCTTCTTGCTAGATTGCTATGGTATATAAATGTATAATCATTATAAATAATGAAACGAAAATATAAGGGTGAGCCTACCCCAAGGAGTAACTTCGGCAGCCATTTATCACATAGTTGAAAGGCGCTGAGGGCAAACACTTCTCGTCCGCGTTCATTAGGATGCAAAACGACGGTTGGTCGTCTTTCAGAAAACGAGACCCTCTTTTACATAATCAAGCGAACTCCGGTGATTGATTTATCAACAATTTGCATATTAACCGGAGGGAGGCCCTTTCCTATCCCTTATTTACCTAAGAAAGGCAGAAGTGTCCTTCGAGCCCTCTGAAAAGGGTGGTTGGTATCTTGGAAAGGACTTGGAGGGAGGGGGAGGGGTTGCTGCCCTTACCCTAACCTAATTAACGGGGAACAATATGGGGAAAAGGCGATGTTAATTAAAAGTGAAGGTAAGTGAAGGTTTGAGGGGTCGAGCTGGCGTTATCGTGATGTTTTGAATTGGTGCGAAAGGCGAGGCCGAGAATTTTGATGAAGTTCCCACTTCGGGCAAAAGTCTTTGGCATTCTTCAGAACGGTATTCGGCATGTTAATAATATCTCGAGAACCTACGAATTCATTCATACTGCAGCCAATTATTACGGAAAGCTTTTAATACTGAGGCCAATAGAACTCAACAGCATATGTGTGTTCTTTGACCTCTGGAATGTAAGTTTTTGACCTCCTCAGTCGTTACTAAGTATGTACGCAGCGAAAACGCTGCAAATTATTGCACACAGATTTAATATTTCTGCGTAAGGTTGCCTTTCTATGCAGATCACTGACCTTTTTATTAAACGAAGCACATTAACTACATATAGCAAAATAGAAGTTGGACAATTGAAAAAATTATAAATTAAAAAATAATAAATAAAATGCGCCTACTAGGATGCTTAACCGAACTATGGTTAAAATCCCACTCGGCCACAGCTCGTCTTATGTGATGAAAAATAATAATTTGTGCGACTAGAAGCCAAGAGATCAAGGGCTCACACAAGCTTCATACACAAGATCCCCTTATGGAGAGAGAACAGAGGAAGGTATAGCAAGCTGGGTGGTCTCATTCAATCAAAAGAATAATAGCTATACAAATCATCCGAAAAATTACATCTTTATTCCAAAAGTTTTGAGATATTAGTTTTATTTTTTCACTTTTTAATTTTCAAATTTTAACAGTTAGGGTTGATTGAATATTATGCCGGGATTACAGGCACATCCCCGGTTGGGGTACGATTCATGAGGCGGATTCCTTGAACTTCTAGGCTGCTGCGCAATTTCAACTAAGTATAGTGCCCGATAAATTCATTACTCAGAAATTTTCAGTGTTCACAGAACATGCGCAAAAGAAAAATCCATTTTGCGTCGTGTCCATGGCATATTCGTCAAATCTTTCTCGAATTTGGAGAAGATATTTCTATAAGATAGTTACTCCACATATGAGTTCTATCGCTATCGTATATATATATATATATATATATATATATATATATATATATATATATATAATATACATATATATATATATATATATATATATATATATATCGCACCCATCCTAGAATAAGGGTACAACTCAAAAGTTGTCATTTTCGGCAAATCGCATTCGAAGTTTTCCTTCCACACCATTGGCTACCCGTTCTTTGGAACACGATGAACATAATTTATCTTTGCAAAACTTGTTTCCTACATTATTACTCTAACACCCCATGGTGAATAAATAGTTTTTTTGCCAGTGGGAAGGGAGTGGGGGGAACGGTTTTGTTGATTTTTTAAGAATTTTTGAGTTGTTCCAACTCAAATACTGAAATCTCAACAGTCAGGATCCAAAATGTTCAGAAAAGAAAGACAAAAGTTAAAATTGTCCACACAAAAAGGAAACAACTCAAAACGAGACACAGACTGCGTCAACTCAACTGAGTTGTGTTTTTCTTCCTAGGACGTGAATTGGTTACTCCCTCCATAGAAGAAAGACACACGCACTCTCTAGCGGAATTAGAGTGCCCTACACATATCTCCACCTTCTACAGACAAACTAGACCGTTTCTACTTCTCAGAACCACAACTAACTCAAAAATCGCGATTTTTGAGTTGTACCCTTATTCTAGGACGGGTGCGATATATATGTGTGTGTGTATGTGTGTTAGCGAATTTTCGTAGAACGAAGCTATTGCAATGGTTAGGAAAATTTTTAAATAACAATTTTTTCATCCTGAAACGAAAGCTGAAATTTGCGCTTTTTCATAGGTGTATGTATGTCATTCCAGACGATAACTCCCCGTAGGATTGAGATAAAAATCCCGTTATTGCGCCAAAAAAACCAAGCTTACCAAACGAAAGGATGAGTTCGTTGGCCAACAATTTTTGAGCACATCAAATTTGTCAAATTTCAAAAATGTTCTAAAAAACCACTAAAAATGGCTAAAAACGGACAAGAACGGGGCTGCCTCTCGCATGATTGGCTCAATCACAGCCCCACTCCATGCAAGGTTAGCTATCCCAGCTACTACGTCTCGTACGTCATCATGTCCTTGCTTGACCATTTCTCCTTTTTAATAATAGGTATTATAAGAGCTGCATTAATATTTTTGGTTGCGTATTAATAATAGTTGTAGCGCATGAGCAAACCTCAAATCTTTATGAGAAGCTTATACAATTTTCATCAGATTTTAATGAGAATTTCTGGGATTGAATGGCTTATATTTTAATACAATTTAAAACATTTCAATGATCTATACTTATATTCATGTAACGGATAAGAGGAAGCTAAGTGGTTGGGTAACTTGGCGTGACGTTTTATTTCAATATTTATCCATTTATTTCATTGCATTTTATTCTATTCCTTCCAAAAGTAATTACAGTACTTACCCATATCATTAGTGAACTCGAAATCTAAACCATCAAAATATCTTGCATTGAATAAGTGTTTAGTTACTTAATGACAGTAATGAGTAAGGTATCTCGTGTCCGCAGTCAATTTCAGTGCGTAGAACTTCCCTTTGCAATTGAATGGTCTGTAATAAAATATGCAGCACAGTGAAAATGTTGCCAAAAACTAAGTGATCATTTTAAAGACATACCTACGTTCCTCTCAGTTGAAAAATAAAAACATACATCAGGTTATGATGGAGGAAGGAAGTGGAGTTCCGAATTGAAAATGAAAAACTAGAATGAAGGAAAGGCTTTCACCTTGACGTCGGCGATGAATTTTATAGGTGAAGCAATCTTCTTCGCCCAAAGAAAAATGAAGGAGCACAAGGAAACTCTTGATAAGACTGGGGTGTTACCCCCCCTCACCAATGGTAAGGTAGTGAGACGATGGTAAGGTAGAGGATAGGTAAGGTATTAAGGTAGGTACGTAACGTCTACATCCGTCTTTGTACTCTCGGTTTTCCTCTTCAGAGTTCAGCTCTGTGTGGAGCGACTAATGAGCCAAGGCTCTAACAACCCTCTAGACGACGCCGCAAATCAAGCCCTTAGGAAAACCTCGTCGTCTGACGTCCTCATCACGGACTAAACACAGACCCTTTTCCTCGAGGTAAACACGGAATTTTATTACTCTCCGGTGACGAATTAGGACACAAAGGTTCCACATTGAATGGGAAATGAAAGGCTATCGTCCCACAGGCCCCATAAATGTTTCGCCTTTGAACTGTAAACATTGTACTTTATTTAAATAAGCTGAAGCAACTATGAGAAAACTGGCAAATTCACACATAGCGTTGATGTTGCAGGCAACTTCCCAGCGTATAACGCTCATTTCCTCTATGGAATTCGTGCAGGAGGTGCGTATTCCACTCGGCCCAAGGTCCTCCCTCCTCCGGGATACTTATGCACAATTTACCGAACACAAAAATATTTGGTTCAAAAATACATTTTAAATAAATTGAATTTGAACATTTGACCATCCATGTGATTGTTTTGAGTAGATTCATTAAATATATATTTATATTTATTGAGCTTGAGGCAAGAGGTCTGTGATGTGTATATGAAAGGGGGAGTTGAACCGTGGTCGGTTCACTTGGCGTTCTTTGGAACTTTCCAAGTACCTAACGGTTCATTCGACAAAACCTAGGTTTGATACGGAGCTGTTAAAAACAAAAATGGTGTTACCTACCCAAATCCCTAAGTACAGAAGATAGAGGCAGCCACTATCTTTCGTGTACATTATTTCAAACATGATGAAGCTATCATGGGAATGGCCACAGGACCACGTGAGAAGTAACGAAACTATCGGTATCTCCTATAATTTAAATCAACATGAAAGGTAGATCATGTGAGTTTCATCAAAACAGTTCGATTAGAAATCAATAATATTCAATGGCTGTCGTTTTGGGGAAAAAATTGTCTCAAAGCATTCTGAAAAAATTCCCGGATTACAACATAAATATTGAAACAACAAAAAAGTAAAGTAGAAAAATGTTCTGATCGTTTTTTCGGTATTGGCAAACTGGTATTACTAATTTCAATAGATTAGCATTAGTGTGAATTCAGCATGAAGAAAAACCCTAAACTCATGATTCACATGTGTTGAATATCCTAAAATATTCAATATTCCGAATTTTGTGCGCATTATACAGTGTAATAACAATCAAATGTTCAGGCAGTGGGTCTTTTATTATGAAATCTGAAATGTGAGATCACCATCAAAGTCACCATCACCATCACTAATTAAAAAAAAATTAATTACCATTTGATACGACAATGCATTGCAAATGTACCAAAAAAATATGTATAAATAAATAATAATAATAACATTTAAAAAGTGAATAAATGAATAACGGGTGATCACTAAAAATGTGCTTCCATCGCCAATATTGGAGGCCATAATAGGGGGAGGCGTGGAAGGTGGGGCACCGTTTATAAGAAATTAGATGGCATTTTTACGTACTGTTGTTGGTGAGGCATCGAGCTACCTGGAAGGTAGCTTATCATTTGCTACTTGGAAGGCAGCTTATCATCAAACTTCTCATTTGCTATTTCAATTCATTATATTTACCTAACGAGATTTTTGTAATACGTACCAAAGAGTTAATAATATAAACTTTATAAATCATGGAATTTATTTATTCTTATTATTACCAACTGCATAACGTAAATGGGTTGATAATAGGTATATGTCGTGCTGAACATTGTCAAGCTTTCAGTTTCTTCCAATAAACAAGAAGCGAATCCAATAGGGCACCAGCTGGCAGAGAGGAGAGAGAGCTATCCTGGATAGGGGAAAATCGGAGTGGGGGACAGGGTATATTTACCTGGGCGAAATTTTCATATATCTCTAGCTTCTACCAGCAGCTTGTTTTTTCTTCACAACCACTAACAAAGTTTGAACTTATTCTCATTAGACTCAAGTATCTTTGAACCGGTCCTTCCATATTCGATTATTATTCCAAGTTTACTTTACTCAATTAATTTTTCCATTTATATCATTACAGCTAGGTTTCTCTAGATTCGGCACCTTTGTAGTTTGAGCTATGGGCATAAAGTACGGCTATTAGTCAGTTAGAGCTACAGGATCAAAGTTCTGCTATAAGTAAGAGCTACGGTATTTCCGAACCGGCCATTAGCGTTCCCGTCCAATCAAGGCTTAATAATTAGTTCAGACGTTCCACACAATCTAAAGTCGCAATTTGGAGTCAGTAGCACTTCACATCACACACAGCAACAACATTATATATTTCATCACATATTATTTTTAAAAAATTTAAATGTTTCAGGCTGATCGCATAGTTGCCTCTTGGACCTCCAAGGCTTAGGGAAAATAAGTAAGTGCGAAATTCTTCACTAGTGCACAAATGTGCTGAACTGCCGTACATGGTGAAGTCGGATCTTGACAAATGCAGCCGCGGAATGTCAATGATGAGCGAACCGCGAGTCCCTACCGACTAAAACCACCCTGAACCACCCTAGCAACCTCCCTAGATGCCCCTAAAGCTCCCGCCGCGGGGTAATACAATTAAATTAAGTCACCCTTGACGCCGCTGTGTCCCGCTAGTTGGGCATTCTGAGCGGAGCGACCCCCTCAGGATGTAATTACTTAATTTGAACGCTCCAGAGCGTTTCGCGCAACCCTTTTGAGTTTTCATAGTCAACCCTCTTAACCCTTTCTCATTTGAGGGATGAAAGTTGGCTGTAGGCCTTTTTTTCGTCTCTTTTGCGGGCCAGTTATTTTCATATTCCGAGTGAATAGAATCTGTCACTAATACTGCATGCATACAGAGAGGAGGAGTCAAAGCAATGTTTCTAATTCAATCAAAATAATTTAAAATTAGTTTATTATAAATTTAATTGTAAATTAGTCACAATAATTTTATTATAAGGTACCAAATTATAGACTATTAAGGGTGACTATAACATTCCAAACCTGCATAATTGTTATAAATACTGACATATAATTTATTCTTCGAGTGACTCTCAGTCTTATTTATAATAATTTTTTGTTGATTTGATCCATATGTATTGTTGTTATTCATTCTTATTTGTTAACTAAATATTATAATAATTTACGTTCTCAATTCCTACCGCTCTGTGATAGCTCAGTAAGTACGTTGTAGTGGGTAATTATATTAATCCTTGTCATGCCCAAAACTTAGGTCCGCTTTAGTCCGATTTTGACGGTATTTTTGGGGATTGTGCGAGTTAGCTCATAGACAATTTCACATAGGTAAAATAATGTCATTACCGTCGAATAAATAGTTGCGAGTGCGCATGCGAAAATGCGAATTTCTAGTAACACTGATTTCTCATAATCATTGACGCGATTTCGTTCAATATCGGGGAGGGGGTTGTTTCAGAAAGATGCTGTATATATTTCATCACGATTGGTTGAGTAATAGCTATTGCATATGCGCAAAAGTAGCATCGGTTGACACACCAAAACTAATGAAGCGATTTGGTTGAAATTTTCCAGGATTGTGCGGGTAAACCTCTAGACAATAGGTATCCTACCGTTTCATTGCTATTGGTAGTGAACCTACAGAATGGTTTTAGATTGCGATAGCACGGTATGTATGAGCATGCGCAAAAATGAATCGTTACTCTATTTAGCGTATTAGCATGTCTTCACATACGTAAGTTCTATTTTGCATTCAAGCATTTCTTTTCGTAATTTGTCTTTCATCTAATTCTATAGTGTCCACGACACAATACGTGAGAAAGCTACACCTCTCACCCAATTTGGCAGACATTTTTCCAGTTCCTCTTAATCCTTTAATACTTCATTGGAGGATTTTGATGGACTGGGGGGGGGGGGGGGGGGGCTGGAAATTGGCTGTTGGATTGACATCTTCAACATTGAGGATTAGTCTGATTGCGAATTCGGATGGAAGTAGGACTATAAAGTAAAGGTTTTACGAAAATGTTGTAATTGTTTAGATTTCCCAAAAATGTGCCATAAAATGAAGGATATTATAGAGCTAACAACCGTCACCAGATACATCTCATGAATGTGATGTAACCGAAGACCCCAGGAATCTTCTAATTGATAAATCTACAGCGAGCCGAACACATAACCTCAATGTTACCACAGAAATAAACAAAATTTCATGTTGGAATATGCGCAGCACATTATTTGTCAAGCTACCTAGTAGTTTATTCAGTAGGTAGCGAGTATAGTAGCTGGAATACAAATTGAAATTTATGGCTCACCGGAATCCTGATAAATCCACAGTTGAAGGTTTACAAGGTCGACAGACATTCCTTTGTACAAACGTAGTACATACGCAACATACAGTCAGACACGAGAACGAAATTGTGCAAAAAAAAAAAAAAAAAAAAAAAAAAAATGAGACGCTAATCAAATGGGTGTTTTGATATCTCAGGACAAAGTAAAACAACAAATAATAAAACAAATTAAAAATGACAAGAGAAATAAAATGGTAAAGAAACACCTTGAAAAGAAGGTGTTTGACTTAACAAACTCTTGAAAAAATTGTAAAAGAACTTCAGAGAAAAAACGCAATATTGAGAACGAAAATATTTCCACAGCAATGAAAATGGAAATCAGGGTTATCGGAAAAAAAGCGTGAGGCGGCAAACCGTGAAAATTGGGGAGAAGTGTATGTAAATGTAATTTCAGCGGGTTTTGGGAAGAGATTGCAGGGCTGGTTACATTCTTTATGTTCGGGAACGACGGAGAACTCGACCGGTATGAAAGGCAAGGAAAATGGTAAAACACTGTCGGTAGAAGACCGAAGTAATTATTTTAATTCACGCCAGAAAACCCATTGAAAACGTAAAACTCCATTTATTGTTCTATAGAGAATCATAAAGCGACGCTGTAAGCCCAATGTTTTACTGATTTCATGGAGGTTAGGCGATTCCAAACGAAATATTGTGGTATAATGATAGATCGCCCTCCTTAAATACGATATTTATTTTTATACGCCCTCCTATGACGATCTCAAGGGCTTGAAGGAAAACACAAGTGCGGTTTTCGCTGTTTTGCTATGCATTTCGAGACAGTTGAGCACTGCTCTTCATCAGGCATACATACATAGTTGGTGGTATCTTAGTATAGGCAGTTTGATGTCGAGAGGTACATAATTTCCATGGGCACACACATAATACCCTCCTCTCCAGTCTTGACTTGAAAGAGTTAGCCTTGGAAAATGTTTGACATAAGATGTATTTGTAGTGTGGATGGTACGGATGTTTGGATGTCTATAAGGTGGTATGGACTATTAGTATTAATGGATGGAGCAATTATTTGATGGTAAGTCGTTTTTATATAAACCTGCAACAAGGAATAGTGGTTTGAAAGGGAGGCTATTTCATAAATTTTTTTTTTTTTTAAATTTATAAATAGAAGAATTATTTTTTAAATTGATATACAGAGCTAATGATAGTTGGAATTAGGAAGCAGTTAGCAGAACTTTTCGTGAATTTATGCATCATTCTAGGCTTCAGAGCGTTGACGTCGGAAAAATCTGGCACGCAGAGCTAGGTATGTGGGGGGATCCTTGGTGTGGGGCACTCATAATGGCATCAAACCCCCATAATGGGTCCTCCAACCCGAGGCATCTGAATTTTCTCCTCGTTCCTCGAACCCTAAACGAAACCGCCCTCACCACTGCCATTTGAGTCTTCACTCGCACCCAATGGGTAACCTGTGATAACGGCTTTGCACATTTTTCTGAAAGTACTTCCACCATCCTTTTGAGTCCAAGCAGTCGTACTCTCTATGCAGTGATCCATCACATGCAACAACGAGGGGTGTGAACGAACCTTTAGGTCTTCTGCAGCCTCATCGTACTTTCGATGTTTTTCATTCGCTGCATTTTGTGATATGGAGGACCAGGTCATAGAATCGTAAGAGGAGGCGTCTGCGTTTACAACGCGGGTATCAAAATACGCCGTCCTCTCTTGGTTCCATACTCCGTGTATCCGGATATCAGCTACCAATTTTGGTGTTCCATCTTCGTTTTCTTGCATGACGGGTTCAAGACCCGTCATAAAATACATTTTCCATTATTTATCCCTTATCCCAACAGAATGGAGAGATATCTAGAATGTCAGTATATTTATATTTGTGATGACAAGATAAATTCTGGTAATGCCGTATTTGCTGCTCCACCTTTTCCTATTAAGAACAAGAATACCGTGAATAGTCCATAACTGATTTCACAGAGGTTAGACGAAGATGGTACACTAAGATGAAACCAAGCGAGCGTCGGCTAACTAAACCCGGAGAAATTAATACTGCGGAAGGGAGTAGTGGCTGATGGGCGGGAGTTTGAGGCGTACATATCTTGAGAAAACGCAACCTGAGCGTAATCCCCCGCCCCGCAGTTGACTTAGGCCTCGGTAAAGTCCGTGTAAACATAGATGAGCTCGCGATCCCGCGGGTCGGCCTTTTCCTCACCTTCCTAGGAAACCTAAAGGATAACACGGCACAAGGGCGTCGACGAGGCTATTAAACTCGAGGAGGGGGGGATATTATTCATGAAGACTATCACGCGAAGCGGTCTCCCCGCATCGCGGATTTAGCTTTCCGCAGGGCGTTTTCGACCTCAGACCCCGAATGGGGTGAGGACCGGGAAGGTTCTCAATAAATTAGAGGCCTTGAGGTTTCGGTACGGGACGAGATCTCCTTTAGGAACCTTAAATCCGAAGGATGCGGTCGCTCCCAGGAGCTCAGGTGCGGAGTTTCATGGGGTGCAGGGGACCGTTTAGTGGTCGAGGCGTTTCAGCTTGTGCTAATGGTTGAGCTCTCTTAACGAATTCAAAGCGCACGGGTCAAGTTCGACCCCCAGAGATTAGCGAAATTAACGCGAACCCTCGTATCAAGTCTCCTGATAGCTTTCTCCTTGCTCTTCCTGGATTATTCCATTCGATTCCAGGGAATCTGGTGAACAAGAAACAAAGAAACAGAACTCAATGTCCTATTCCCATGGTGATCGTTTTGTGAATCGGTTGAATCGCAAAATTGATTGATTTCCGCATTAGAGCAATATACTAGGAAACTATATTGAACAAAATCGGTCCAAGTGTCTCTGAAATTATGGAATCTACCTCCTAGAGTTTCCCAGGTCATGTCAATTTCTTTCTGCATCTCAATAATAACGTAACCTTAATGGTATTTCTGATGACTGTATAACTTTTTTGTCCATTCAATCCTTCCGCATAACGATCCTAAATTTTTTCGAAGTTTAATTCACTGATAAATTATTATTTATATTCACAATCGTTTTGAAGATGTTTTGATTATGCGTTTTCTTTTCTCCATTCATTTCAGAACCCTTTATATGGCCATGAAGCTTCTGGACGAGTGATCTCCTTCATAAAGGCACGTATAGGAACTGACCGGAGGATGCGGTCGCACCCTGGATCCAGGGCGCAGAATTTCATGGGGTGCAGGAGACCGTTTAGTGGCCGAAGCGTTTCCACTTGCGCTTGTGGCTGATCTCTCTTAACCCCCCCCCCCCCCCTATTAGCGAAATGCGAACCTCCTTCCTATCAAGTCTCACGATAGCTTTCTACGGGTCTTTCCTAGATTAATACATTCCATTTCAGGGAATCTGGTAAGAAGATACAAGAAAAATAAAACTCAATGGGGCAATGACACATTAACATGCTGATCTTTCAATGTTTCGGTTGAATATCGCAATACACAATACGTTACGTAGTATTAGAGAGACTCCAATTCAAATTGTTGCAGCGCAAGGTCGATTAGGGAAAAAATTGGCCTCAGAAATTACTCTATGGTTTCACAAATCGTAATCATATTCCGTACGTTCCAGAATGGCTTCACTTCAAATTGCAGCAGCGAATGTTGAAATGAAAAAAGTTGGGTTAACATAACATAAATGGGTAGAAATTTCAACAAAAGAGTCCGAATAGAATGACTTCGCCATTAACGATTGTAATATTTTTTTATCGCCCATTACAATATACATACCAGTTCGAACATGTTGAAATATTCTTGAAAAGCAAACATTTTTTTATGCTTAAACAAGTTATACCAAGAAAGAAGGAAATTTCATGAATAATATAACCCACTGTGAACTACAGAGTGGAGTTTTTCCGAACATATTTGGAGTTTCAGAGCATACACGTGTAAAAATACGTCAGAGTAGAATAATATATGCTTACGTGTGGTGCATATTTGGGACGTGTTAGTGTCAGCGTCATGTTTGTAAGCACGACCAGAAAAACGTCAGATGAAAAACGTGTGAGTTTCGAATTGATGAAGTTACGACACTTGGCACATGTATATATACCTCTGGAATCACCAGAGCGAGAACTGACTTTTCTCCCCCAGCGTAGGAGACGTTTCACGTCAACAAAAAGTTAATAAGAAAGTAAATTCGCAGGGAGATCAGACTTGAGGGTGGAAAAAGATGGGGACAATCTCCGACGACGCCAAAAGACCTGGTTCAAAAGAGGGGATGTAACCATGTCAACGACGAGCGAGTAATTGAATGGTGTATAATAGAAGGATTTCTGGAAAAGGTTAGGGGGAAATACACCTAACAAGGAGCTATTGTGCGTCCGAGGAGGTACGTGGGCCGCGCCATCAATCACGCGCGTATTCAATCAATAATCCTCAATCAGACGATGATGCCGGGATCAGGGAAGGAGGGGCTTCTCTACGAAAAGAAAATACCCGTTAGGGGTGAGTTTTCGGGAAACTGCGAGCCAATTAGACGGGGGAGAAAAGTAACGTAAAGGCCAAAAGTCTCACGGGGCGTTTTGCGAAATCAAAGACGAGTTTTTATCAGAAATGGACTTAGGGATTCTCTGGGGAAGCAGAAAAAGTTTGTTCTTTGAGAGGGCAGAGAGAAAAAAGACACCTGAAGAGGAATGATGTTACGAGGAGTGACCCCGCAAGTCGGAAACACCGAGAGAGTGGGTGCTTTCATCTTCTCTGTGTCCCCCGGTAGACAAATCCGCAAAGAGAAACTAAGTTAAAGAGATATGTGAAGATACCATATTCAAATCTTCGCCAGAGTGTCGCGAACTTTGTAGGAACTGTGAGCATAAAAGGATGGCACGGAATTAGTTGTTTCTTGGAGATATAAAATCCAAAAGTAAGTAATAATAATATTCTTAATTGTACATAGAACATAGTTGTCCCTCACAGTGTACAAGAATTATAACGACAAAAAAAGTTTTATTTTTTACTGAATAAAATCAAAAATGTTTCAGAAGGAAACAAGAAAAACAAAAGTACGTTCATTATTATTTTTTGCATTTTTGTGTGCAAAAACCTAGTGAATGCTTAATAAAATGGTGAAAAGGTAAGAATTCATGGGAGTTATGAGACAGAAAGAAATAATGAAAGAAAAAGAAAAGGGGAAGTACAGAAGAATATTATACACTTGCGTTGATATACACACATTTAATTAGGAAGTTTGGCTATCGAAGTTTGCTAATTCCTGTTTCTTGAAGATTCGATGGAATGAAGCCCCCTAATTCTCACGGGCATAGAGTTCCAAAACTTTCCACTCGCAACACGAAATGTATTTTTGAAGGAGATATTGTTAGCTCTTCCCCAACGCACCGTTTGTGATCGAGTAGATGGTCGAAATGAAATAAAATTCGTTATACATGAAGGGTGGCAGAAGGTATCAGGATTTAAAGTCTTGAAAATCAAAACAAGGGAACGGGTCTGCAAGTATGTTAAGTACTTGCAGCCCAACAGCTCAGTTGAGTGTTGTGAGATGTGGCTACTAGGCTTCAAGTTGCTAACATACCGGGTACAATTATTAAATACTACCTGTAGATTACGCCGACAGCCCGCATCCATTGATAGAGTAAACAGTATTTCACCTGTGCTATCAATGGCAGGACCAGTAACTTCCACATGTCGGGATTTTTAATATTTTGGAGTAAAGAATGGAAGATGACGTAGGGAATGTTCCAAATGCTCTTTGGCAAAGTAAGTCAATGTGAGCAGACCATAATAATTCATAGTGCAAAAGAATTCCCAAATTTTTTACAGTGTGGCTACAAGTAATTAAGATAGAATTTAGGGGTACATTAGGAAGAGTTGTCAATCTCAACTTATTAAGGGAAAATATAATACTTTGAGTTTTGCAGGATTTAACCTCAAAAACATTTGCGACCGAATAGGCGGAGATATTGTCAAGGTCTTGATTTACCTGTTGTATACCTTCATTAAGCTTATAAGTATATCACGAGTTTTATTTCCATAATATTAATCATGACTACGATCTCTAGTCGCGGATCTTCGGTCGACTTGCGTCTAACTAGTCACAGCGATACATTAAACACAAAAATTTCATTTTCAAATTTAAGTTTTTTAATAATTTTTCCAAGAGAAAGGGCCTAATTACTAGCCAAATATAACCAAAGGACATGATGTAAAGAAAACCTTAAATAATTTCAAACATTAAAAAAGTTTATTCTACTATGCTATGATGCTCAATATACTTACCAACCAAGAATAAATGTTCTTTATAAATCAGAAGGAAGGAATGTAAAACGTCAATACCTGTAACAAAAGAAAGAAAAATGGAAGTCAGTAGGATATTAATAAACCATCAACAAAGAATATTCTTATCTTACAAACTTTGGTTTCATTCATCCAGGAAGCGAGGAATAGCGAGCACATGGACAACAAGATACAATTAACTATAAATTCGTGGGGAAATATTATTATTATTTTATTTTTTTTTAAACATAAATCGTCAGTTATATTGATATTAATCATAAAATTTTATTTGCTTGATGTATAGTTGTTCTTCGTTGTTCGTTTGAGTGATGTAATGTGCACTTGAAATCATTTGGCTGAGCATGGAGAAATCACGATGTTGACATTACATTTATTGGTGGAGCGTGTTTGAATTACGGATTATCAGTTCTGGAGGAGGGTTGTGCATTTATCTTTGGTTATTTTGCACGAATCCAAACGGGAACCTATTCAATTTGAAGGCTATCATTCTGTTTTTAGGATGTCCCTCTGAAGTTAGGTTTCGTCAATAGAGAGACGACCTATTGATTCAAGAAGTGTGGGACGACCCGAGCACGAGAAAAAACAAAAACAAATAACAACATACAAATGCGTTTGCGAACTGTTTAAGACCGCATCCGTGAAAAAAAATCCCGCTAGGTCTGTGTGTTAGTTTTTTGTGACACATTTCGACGCTATTAAGGCAACAATACACAATCAATTTTCGTGATTCTTATTTTGTTTGATTTAAATTTTAGTCTGGTTGTGCAACAAACCTTGAGACTTTTGGATTTACTGTTGTGGTGGAGGGTGGAGTGGTTAATTAACGTTTCTTTCAAGAGCTTTTGAAAGTTTGGTGCACTGGTGACGTCACAATCCAGAATTTTTCACAAGCGGTCAAAACATATTGAAATGTGCTACCATTTCATCTGGGAAATGAACTAGTGCTGCTATTTCGATGATACTTAGACCAGAGAGACTTTGAGCTTGTGGGATTCAGGGAATCGATTTGAGGATTATTAGACATTATTAGACAATTCTTGACGAAAGTCATACAGTTATACTCGTAGGATATTCTAATTTAACGTTTACAACTTGTTAAGGATATTCATATTTAACGTTATGCTCATTACGTATAAACCTCTTGAGTATTAAATTCACTTCACTTCCGATCTTCATGTTGTACGAAATAGATTAATTTCTAAACAACAATTTTGTCACCACAAATGACTCTTCAGATTAAAGTGCATTAAATCATTTCAATAAAAAAATAAAAATAAAAAATAGTCCTTTTTAACTTCCATTTTTACGTTTTGCATGAATAGGCTCGACTGTTTGAATTGATTAAGGTCAAGTTGTAATATCTAGACATAGAGTTACATATTAGATCATAGAATTTATTCATATTTACATTCTTTAAGGTCCAAGGGTACTTTAGCGATTAATGATATTGGTCAGATTTGTTAGATATTTGAGATACCTTTAATCACATAATAGAGAGGGCATTTAATCTAATAATAGCAAAATTAATTCATGTTTTATAATGTAGTGTAACAATAGCGTGAGTTGATAATGCCACGCTCGATTCTAGTATCGTGAGTAATTTCTATTTAATTTGAAATAATTATGTGGTCTTTTAATAAGTTGTTGAGACCCATCTCCCTTTGGAAGGCTGTTGCCCATTTAGGGTAAGTATACTCATTTTCCCAATTATAAATTTAACTTTTCGTTATTTTTTTATAAGTAATAACCCTAAAGATTTAATAGTTTGTATATTTATTTCAGTTTAATTTTCGTGGGAAATAAATATATAATTCATTTATTTATCATGTCTTGGTGTAGTGTTTTGCACCTTTAAGTTGGATATATATTTATATTCAGTTGTACTCTACATGGCAGATAAGAAACAGAAGTTCTTATTTTGATCTGTAGTCGATCAAGTGTAAGGTACAAGCAAAAGTTAACCACAGTACGGCGTCAGAAGTGTGAGTTCTCAGCTAAGCCCCCTAGTTCAATTTGAACTGACTTGATGAATGATTTTAGTTGGAGCCGCTTGCCGGGTAATCTAGCGGCTGTTAGAGGCAGGCACGTCCAAGAAGAAACTACCTATCAAGCTCACTTCCTTCTCCAACTCCGGCTAACGTAAGGGTAATGCGACTGCCATGTTCCGAACCCATTACTGCCTTCCAGGAATATGTTTAATAAAAGCCGCAATTTATCGAAGAATAATGCGTTATTATACATTACCCGGTATATCACCGAGCTGGATCAGCAATTAGCATGAGAAGGGCATATTACCAAGTGGACCAACCCCTGCCTCCTCTTACATGTTTCACTTTTGGGGCTATTACTTACGATCCGCCCAACCTCAGGGGCAGGCGCTCCGAACGGATAATGGCCAAGTTGGTGAATTATAACTTGGTTAACGTACGGGGAAATTAAACGAGCGGCACATTTTGAGGAAACTTGATGAATGTGGGTCAGCTCTGGTAGGAGACAAAGAACAAGCGAATACTTGATGGTGCAACCTAGAACCGACAATATACCGTAAATCCATATCATTTCGTAGAATGTAGCAATAGTCACTCATAATAAACGCTTCAGATGTATACATACATATATACAATATAAAGAGGCTAGTTGAACATCTAGTCAAGAATTATCCATGGTTAACTTACAGTCTGGAATTGGTACCTACTATAGAGCTGCTGACCAAATAAATATACTCAGAGCTAAGGAGTCATTTCATTTGCAGACGTGGTCATTGTAATTCTTACGTATGGAAGTATGGGACTTATGATAAAGGGTTGATCGATGGGGCTACGATTTGCCTCTGCCGTGAAGGCATACTTTCTCCTGGCTGGGCATGGAAGGATTCAAGAGTATCTTCGTCGATTCCAACTTATCAGAAGCCCAATGTTCATGCTCAGAGGTGGGCCGAGATTGGGGCCACTAATATTTCGATGTTGCCCATTTCGAGAAGCAGCGGGCTCGTCTGGGGCGAAGATGTGTACTTCAGGGAAGTTGATCAACACCTTCACGTGATTGTGCTCCCAAAACGCTACAAATTATTACACAACGGTTTATTAGTTCTGTATTAGATAGCCCTTCTACCCAGAACACTGATCCATAAAAAGTTACCCAACAGATTCTACGGTGCAATATCAAAATATAACTCCATGGACGTTGTCATTGACCGATAAAAAATGAATGAATAAACTAAAAAAATAAATGAATTCATTCCAAAAACACTAATAATGGACTGTGGGGAGATGAAGGATAATCTTCTTGACCCCGCGAAGAATCGAACCCCAGCCATTTTTATGCTGACAGTTTTATGTTTCAACACCAGACCTACCTAAGTTTTGTGCAATTATGAAAGATATCAACCTTAGAAACGTATAAACCTGGGCTCAATAAATCCAGCAAAGATTCTCTTATCATGGGAAACGAACTAATGAACGTACAGCAACCCAAATTGTCTCTAATCAAACAAGATGTAAGTACCCTTTTATTTCCTAAGTTTTTAAGAACTCGATTTTTAAAAATATTTCAACAGTTTAATTCTACCCTTAAGGTTGATAAAAAGTGATTACTGGGACATCTCCCCGGCCGATTCATGGTTTTTGAGCCAAATTTCATAAAGTTCGGCCCGTAGTTCTGGAGAAAAGCTTCAGACAGCAGAATTTTTATTTCGATTTTTTGAATCTACGTATCTTGGAAAGTAAACCATAGAACATGAAAACATCTACTTGTTTCGATGCCTAATTCCTGTCTAATTAGTCTACACACCAAATTTTATGACAAGTTTGGCTCCAAAATCGCGGTCTGCAGCCGCCAGATAGAAATACAAACACGCAAACATAAGACAATGCAGGTGGAGTCAAAGTAGAGACACTTCGTTCGTCAATGCAGAAAATACTTTACTGTTGAAATATTTTAATCGCTAGGTTGCCATTTTCCTTTTAGCTGCTGCGCCCGGCTGACCCAGCTGGCGCCCGCTATCTGCATGCTGGAACGCTCATTCAGGCTCTCTGTGCTAAATACTTTTTTACGAGCTACATGCAATTTGGTCAATCTGGATGATTGATCATTGATGTTGCTGGCCAGAACCCCACTTCTATTGTCCATGAAATTGTGAAAAACAATATTTGGTTCGGAATTATCCCATGTATAGTCCCTTACTTGTTCGGCTTTTGGTTCCACTTCGTCATCCAAATCGCTGCTGGAATCATTGGGACGCCAAACATGTAACTCAACAGGGAACATCGAAGGGGAAACCTTCTCGGTTGAACTATTAGAAAACAAATCACGAAATAATTCATCTTCGTCATTACTATTTTCGAGAATATTCAATAGTTCCTGTTCAGTGTAAACGCAGCGTAACATTGTGAATTCACTTTTTTGTGAATGCCAGGGAAATCAAAACAAACCAAACTGTTAACAAGCAGATCGTCCGTATGGCAACCATCGTCCGTAAACATTGTTGGATTCAAGCAGTGCTGCTCCCTGTAGGGGTACTGGTGAAATAAAGACTTATAAATGCAACCGGTAGGTCGAGGGAGTGAGCACGAATATATTCGAGCATAGCACACCAAAGCAGTCTCGAGTAGCCCGAGTATTCCCGGGAATAGCATGGCATGTAAGACACTTCCACCCCGAATATATTCGGGCGTAGCATCGAAAAGGTTTGTATAGTCTACCTATACCCAATTTATAGTACCTATCATAGTTTAAAAAGTCAAATAGTTAAGGAAAGGGGAGATGAGATTTCAGTTTTTAATTGAAAGCTCATTCATTCATCATAATATATTTCAATTAGCGTCTACAATAATATTTAGTTCTTGGTAATCTTGTGTACCGTGGAAATTATAATGTGGATGTTACCTTTTTGACGTATTATGGGGAATTATAATTTACTATCCGCAAAACAGACACCAGCAATGTCAAGTGACGTCGTTTGAGCTGGCAACTCGTCGAACATCAATCTGGACGCAGAGCAATGGGGATTTGATTGATGAACGTATGGATCCGTCGGTGGAAACTATTACTCGGCAAACACCGCGACCTGCCCACGTTGTTTGACGTGCTTCGGTCGGCGGTCTCAGTCCGGCGCCCCGACCCGGCAGTTCCATCGATTGTCCCGAAAGCCCGGAACTGCCCCCGAGCAATGCAAATTAATTTTAGGCGAAACTATCCTAGATAGCGGTCTCCATAACTCAAGGGCGACCTATCAACGAACATCACGTGAGGGATTTCGATACAGGGATTGTAAATCTCACGTATTTGCCCGGATGCCCTCATAAATAGCGGTTAAACTGAGGGCACTTAATAGATAGCTAGTTGTTGACCGTGCCGTGACCAGGAGCTATTTCGAGCTGGCTCCTTCCTACTGCCCACGGCCGTATACTTTCTTCAAGTTATATCAGTCGTCACCCTATTCTCAGTGTTGAAATGTTACAGACCCCATTTTGCTTCTGTTAATGCGATGATCGTTGTGGAAATTTCTTTTCCTGCACGAACTAACTGGAACATCCTAGTTCTGTTAGTTAGAGTCGCCGTAGATAAGGAATTATCTGACGCTCGTAATACGGTATCACCAAAAATCTTTTGTGCGGTTTCATGTTTCCATGAAATGCATACCTTCCGTGATCTGTGTGGATATGTCGAAATCTAGGTCATACAGTCTAAATCTACTAACGAAACCTGGTGAATTAATCATTCAACCTAGAAAGAAAAATCCAAATTTCATTTTCATCAAATCGGAATGAGTGCATAATGTTGTACTGGTACTTACGTACACCAACGTACGAAACAAGAAGCAGTCAGACAATTACTTACATCAACATACTTAGTTGTTGAACTTGTGAAAACCCACCATTGATTTTTTAAAATTATATATATATTAATTGCTATGCAATTCTTAGGCCGATCCCCAATAATTAATAATTTTTTTTTTTGTCCCGCTACGAAAAAAAAAAATTTTTTTCTCGTGAGACGAAGGTTGTGGGTTCGAATCCCAGCCAGGCTTGAAAATTTTTTTATTTTTTTTTCAGGCTAAGAATTGCATAGCAAATCATCCTCGTTTTCTACGCAGTAAAAAAGAGAAAAGATTAGGGGGTCCAGGGGGGGTCAAGGGGCGGAGCCCCTTGCGAGGCCCGAAGGGCCGAATATATATATATATATATATATATATATATATATATATATATATTCCCATTTGACATTAGCAAAGAAAACTATACATCCATGACACGTTGGAGTGTTCACAATAGTAAAATAAAATTAGACAGTTTTAAACACAGTAAACCAATTAATATCAATATAAAAAATCAGGCTAATAATACTCAGGTTCTTAGAAATTAAAGTTTATGATAATACTCAGTTCGAATAGTAAATATTTATTGTTATACTTGAACATAGCTAACATTTGTCTCTAAGAATATGAAAATTCTCGTGAACTATGTCTTCAGGGAATCGAGGGAGTGTTTGCTTCCTGCTTAGATAGGTACTTGTCGAAAGTTCAGTTTTTCCTTCAAAATCAGACGTCAAAGCCAACATACAAGTAACTACGAACTGTGAAAAAATGCGCCTAAAGGCCAAGGTGAGTGGACTACGTTTTATCACCTACATCTTAAAAGTTGGCTTCATTAGTGGAATAGCAAAGCAATTAGCTAAGAAGATCTCAAGGCAACGTCAAAACTAGCCTTTTTGTACATATATGCCGTTATCACGTTTCAATGTTTTGTGTGGTTCATACCAGTCACCCTTTCCGTGACGATATCGTAAGTCGTTTTACAAAGCAACTTTCGTCAAGAGGGTCTCCGTAAAAACGTATTATACGTTAAACAGTGATCCCAATCAATTCTTAGGCTACATCTGAAGAATTTCGAGACTTTCTGTTATACCTAATTAATACCGGTTTATAGCAACCAATTTTTGACAGACTCTTGGCGGAAGTAATAGTTATACGATTCCTGCTGTATTTCCCATACAAGAACACGCTATTTAATATTTCGAGTTAATTTGAAACTTTTCAATGATTCATGTAGTAATGCCACGCCCAACTTTGCACACGTCCTTATATTTTCCATGAAACACGAAATCAAGTTAATCGCACAACATTATCCTGAGATCAAATTGATATATTCATACGACCAAACGCCGGAGACTAATTACTTCGGTTGACTCTTTTCACATCTGTCTTCCCAGGGAGGTCGCAATTAGCCTTTCGCTCATTAACCCACCGAGCGGAAAAGGCAAACGGTGATTGATACTCGCATGCTTGACAAGTTGGTTAGGCTGTCTCTGAGAGTTGCGAAACTGTCGCAGGTTCCCGAGGTCTCCCTGAGAGCCAGCTGTCATCAATCTTGAGGACTTCCTTAGGTAATAGCCTCCCTCTAATTTGCTGGGAAACCAGTAGAATGAGACAGGCTATCGGCTGGTGCCGTGCAATGAGCACAGTAACCACTGATGAGAACACATTGGTAAAGGCCGTGTCACACTAGCATTTTTTCCGCATTTTTTTCTGCGTTTTTAATGCCTTAAAGGGGCGATTTCCTACCTACCGAATATCGCTAAGATTTTACGCTGTGGTATTCGGCACCGACTCAACACACAGGACTGGATACAGTCATTTTCCTAAATGCCGATTTCGGCAGGGAGTGTATCCTGGCAGAGCAGTCTGTCCCGCACCACGCAGCGAGAAAGAATTGTTGTGCGAATTGTGACTACTTGTCCAATGTGTGTTGACATAGCTCGTGTGTTGTGTTTCTTGATATTATGTCCAATCAAGTGAAGTTTTCAACGTCAGAGGACGAAATATTAATTGAGCTACCTAATTGCTGGACATGAATTGTTATGGAATGTTAGTTCTACAGATTTTAAAAATGATAGGATCTGGACCGAAATTGGGAAACTGGTGAACAAAACGGGAACTGAACAATGAATGTCCTATTGATGAGTTTTAAACTTGCTTAGGACAGGCATTGCAACTGAGTCCACCGAAACAGACTGAAGTAGACTTTTTTAAAATAATAACTTTAGTTTAATTATATATAACAGTATGTATAGTTTTGCGTAAGTAATAGTGAATATTATAGTACGTCTTGAAGTAGACTGAACTGGCACATGTGCGTGCCACTCCGCGCTGAACCTCGCCTTCTAGGAGAACGCTCATGCCGAAAAACGCAGATGAAGAAAAAAAACAGTGCGATATTCAAAAACCCGCAACTGAATTCGGCAGCGATATTCGGCAGGTAGGAAATCGTCCCTTAAACGTGAAGAAGTGCTTTTTTCCAAGGTCAGCTTTTTCGACCATGGCGCATCCTGGCGGAGCGTTTTTAAACTCACTTGGGAAAATTAGAACACAATTTACCTTGTGTTTACTTGTGTCTAATTTTTACCTTGACGCAAGAAAAATGCTAAACATAACGCAAGAAAAACCCCTAGGAGCCCTAACCTGACAGCTAAACATTCCGCCAAATGCGCTGTTTTTGCACTTGGGGAGGTTACCTTCTTCACGTCAAAATGCGGAAAAAAAATATGTAATGTAATTTAGGGGCAAAGACTCATTGCAAAAATTAATCAATATTGATAAAAATATTAATATTGAGACCGAGGTCACAGTACCTTATTACTTTTTCTATAAATTGTACAATTACAATATTTTTCACATTGATACATGCATAAATGAATCCACTTCTTAATCAAGAGAGTCACTATGATGGTTCCAGTGAATGAACTGCTCGTGTGAGGACTCCTAAACTATCCACGAACAAATCTACATACAGTCTATTTGCCGCCCTCATAATTCTTGGGATGGACGAAAGAAAGGCATAGTTTGTATCACATTGTTGGAAATGTGAATAATATATAACTAAATACAATTGTAAAGACAAAATTACCTCGTATGGGCATGCTGCATAGCTTGGACTTCTTTTCACATATTAATATTTTCATGTTAATCGTGACACTTTCATTTTAAGAGCTTCGATTTTGCGAATAGAATCCCTAGTAATATCCACACTTCCGTTGTTGAGAAAGTTAATAGTTAATATTTCCCCTTTTCAAGCTTAATTCGCTTTCACGTAATATGAGATCAGGTCGTCCTTTACGACATGCCGATTGTGGCTGTATAAACTCAGCAATTATAATAGTCGCTTTTCAGGGGCTCTATTCTGTTAAACGAACAAAAAATGAAAGCTCAAACAACAGACCTCCCAGACTGTGGAATTACCGAGCTCGAGAGGAGATGACTCTATCGAACACGTTTCCACAGTCCACGGAAAGAAGGACAATGGGCCTTTTATGGCCGACACAATGAAAACTTGAACCACGTACGGCCCATTTGTTCTAGGAACGATGTAATCCCTCACACGGGAGGTCGCGCCATCCACGAAAAACCAACGCTGCCGAAAGAAAAATAAATATCCGCCTTTTCACATGCCGATGCGAGAAAAACGCAAATCGTCGCATTCAAATTTAATAACGGCCAATGCTCGAGAATAAGATTCCACATACAATTTTTATTTAATTTATATTCTTTATTTTCTAATTGTTTCATGCAACCCTCGATTATATCGATACCAATGAGGTTATTATGAATGATGGAGGAAAATTCAAAAGTAAATACCTCCAATTTTTTATGTAGCATTCAAAAATAACAGTTACGCGCATGTGTGCAATGCGTTGATGTGCTTCTTGTGCACCTTCTTCTTTCAAATGCGTAGCCCTATTTTTTATTGTAGATTTGGAGTTTACGTAACGATTCATGTAAGAGCTATCTTTCATTCGAATTTTGAATTTCAAGTGAGCAAAAAGTGCTGAAATCACGAACACTGGCGACCAAAATCACAAAATTTCCTTTTAATTTCCTCGGTGACGAAATGCTAAGAAATATTACGTTTTTTCCTAGTTTCCCCAAATTCGTACTGTGCATATAAAAAACAGACAAGTCAGATGTAACATGAAGGTATTGATCATTTAAATTTTGAATGATTTTAAAATATGAACCATTGAGTCCTAGGAATTAATGAGTTCATTGGCGACTATCTACAGTCTAACCTAACTCGTTCAGCTCAATCTCAGAAAATGTCATCAACATCGGATGAAAACTGTGGATGTCATGACTGTTACGCAAGGGTTTTGGGTTTGTGCATGCGCACCGATTACTAATGATTCAACCGAGAAGAAACTCAATTCTTTATTTTTCAAATGTACTAACTCATTTATTATGCTAATAAACCCTGCAATAACCTTTGTGTTGATTGATTCCATTATATATTCGGAGAATCGAAAAACAAACGACTCTAAACACGAGGATTTTTTAAAATAAAACTTGTTAGCCGTTAGCCTTGCATATCTACCTATATCTGTCAGTTCTAAATGCAGCCTCACTGCTAGTGCAGGAGCTGGGAGAAGTTTCGTTCGGTAAAATAGAGGCACGGTTTCGGACACCATTTATTTCTAGGTCAATTACAAAGGTTCATTATTGAAAATGATAAACGAAAATGTTTAAGAGGAACTTTCGATCAGTAATGAGCTTTACAATCGAACCCTGAAGTTGGTACAAATTGATGTTTTTCTTGCTACTCGTATTTCAATCAATTCTAAATACAGCTTCACTACGTTTGGCTACAAGTTGTGAGTGACTCTCAGCTAAAACCTACTCCTGGAGTTCACTCGTCCTGACGTCAGACCTGTAGTATCATTGTGCTATTGTGGTCCTAATTACGGTACCTAGCTCAGGTACAAGTAGCTAAGTCGCCTGCACCGAGACAGAATGTGGTGAGCACACATTTCGGCTTGAGAGGTTTCATGATGATCATTTCCGCACAACCGTAGCAGTGGCGGGAGCTAGCTATAATGGGCCCTTTATAGAATCGTCATTCCCCAACTTCCCTAAAAATTTGAGCAAGATCGGGCGAATAGGACTTGAGAAAATAACGCGTTGCAATTCACGTTCGCGCAATTGCAGAGAAACTTAAGTTTTGATTTTTCCAATTGATAGGGGACCCTAGCAGCACAGGACAAAACACAGGGAGTAGAAACTCTGGGTTTGTAGATCATGATAGAATCATTTATAACATGACCACTAAAATTACCAAAATGACCACTGATTAGTTATTGGTAATAATTCATACCAGCCTAGTAATTATTGTTCATTAATCACCATGTTGTTAATTAGGTGTCCATATATAAAGTGAATAAAAAATAGAGTTGTATCGCGTTCGGTTTACATCTGAATATGTGTAATTTATTTTAACTATTTATAAGCATTATCAAGAGGACCACCAAAAGCTCTACACCCTTCCCTATAAATTCCATCTAAATTGGATGTATGTGAACAATAGAAGTACTAACAAGCACACACGAGACCAAAGGAGATAGAAATTACCTAAAATAAATTGTGAGGCGTAAAAGGAAATTCAAATTTTGGAGAAAAACATCTTACATTCCCCGAAAGGGAAAACAACCTTCGCCACCAACCGGTAGACTTGGAAACGAAATTAACACCACCAATTGATTCAGCGTGAATAAATGCCCCAAGATCATGTCCTACATATCACAAGAGGCTATGAATATTTAAAAAAAAAAAAACGGAATCTTGAATTAAGAGCATTATCATTAAACACGTTTTTGCGCTTTTTCAAAGTCGAATAAATTCAAATTTTAAAATTTGAATTTATAATGAAATTAGTGGTTATCACGTGAAATGAGGAATTTGGTGTGCTAACAGAATTCTCGCGCATTGAACACGAGCACGAAGCTGTGATTCTTGAATTTCACGTTAAAATCGGAAAAACAAGGGTGGTTACGTTTGGATTTTTAATCTATCATACAATACATGATAGCCTCACAAATCGAGTATGGACACCCTGCTTAAATAAACGTAGGTAGGAATATATTCCTCAAGTCTTCTGAAACGATTTTAATTATATTTCTGAATTCCCTTCAGAAGAATGTAGATAATATACTCTTAAACTTATTTGGAATATTGAGTGATTAGCCAGAGGTGATTAGCCACTGGGAATGAGTAATGAATGACAGTTTCATTACTAAAAGTGTACAACATCTGAGTACTAACTAATTGGTAAGTCCGTGTAAAAAAATAAATAAGAAATCAAAATAATGAATGCTTAATATAAGGCCTATATTTTTCCCATTCAAGCAATTTGTATTTGGGAAACCATTGATTTCAAGAGAGGACATTGAAGCATCGAGAACAACTGAAAACCTTGAAAATGTAGTCACTTGAAATGACGTCTGTCAATATGTCACTCCATTATTCTTAGAGGGTATGTTACATCGCACAACAAAGACCACAAATGGCTGCTGTGAAACCAAAGGGCGATCGTGACAACACAACAACAACACCTCGGAAACTCCAGGACAGATTGACAGAATCAGGTTGCTGACGTCAGCACTGGTTTCTTCGCCTGTCACTCAGCTAGGAGAGGACTCATATCATGATCATTGTTGACGTCTGAAGAATCAAATCGTTCTGTTTTTCGGCTTCTTTCTTGCCGGTATGTCTTTTGAAATTCTCCGAATCCGGATTGACCCCTTCCGGCAAAGCGGTGAAGGAAACTACTTTACCAACAGTGAGATCACTACCAGATTAAACCTACCTTGCTGAGTAACTTGAAAACTCAAACTTTCGAATGCAAGAGGATGAAAGTCGTATAGCAAGCATGCTGTTTGGGAATATGATGTAAACTTATATTGAAGACGAAGCCATCATTTCACCAAATCAATTCAAAATTTTGTAACGGAAATCGGCCACGGAATAATTTTACGAAATCGCGTTACGCGTGATCATCTAGGGAACCCTTGTGGATAATTTCTCCACCAATCGACTTAAGGTAGTGGAATTTAAAATGGAGTCCTTCGGGACACCTAGAATACGGCACGAATTAGTACTGATCAGCATACGACCCCAAAAGCTGATTTCCTTTCTAATTGACCTACAATCCTAACCTATAGGTATTTGGAATGAAGGTCTTTAGGGAAATCTAGAATACAAGGTATGGAAGCGCACCAATTAGCTGAAAGGCCTCTGTGGTTCATTTCTTTCCAAATCGACCTATTGATTTGGAATTAGCTTACCCCGTTGGGAAACTTATATTACAATTAAATGGTATGAAGGCGTACTTATCATCTGAGGGACCACTGAGACTAAATTCTTTCCCACTCGATTAATGATGATGAAATTTGGAATGGAACTCTTTTGGGAAATATAGGATAAAATTTCAAGGTACGGCGGCATACTGATCAGATGATGATTTCGTCATAAAGCGTTTCCTTTAGTAAGACTTAGGTACTGAAACTTAGAATCGGGTCTTCCTGGGCGGGTTCATGGTGGCGAACCGCTGAGTTATTACAATTTGTAACCTAAACTTTATAAAATAAGGATTTTCATGAAATTTTATCACTACATTATATCGTCCACCACACATTTCGTCAATGTGTGGTTCTAAATTCTATTCCATACAAAAAATCAATTTATTTCTGAAGATTATACCCCATTTGCCAGTTCCAGTAATTCACGACGAACGATCAAAATCTGTGCCCATTTTTGAACAATAAAATCTCCAAAAAACAACGGTTTCCATTTATTTCCAATTTGTTTGTGTTTGTTTGTGATAATGTTTTTTGATTTTGAAGATTTTGGGATAGACAATAGGTATGACAATTCCCAAATTTTGAGTGGCAAAATTCGTTGATGAAGAACGAATTTTTCTCAAACTTCGATTCCATGTGTTTACAAAAACGGATTCTTAACAATAAAAAATTATAATACTTATTTGGGTTTTTTTCGATTTCTCCTGTACGATTTATCTTGGAACATTTGTTTTGTTCATTAAAGTAATTAAAAGCAAATTTTCTAGAAACATTATCAAAATTTTAGTTAAAACTATGGTTAGCCAAACGCAATAAGAACTCTACAGCATAATATTCAGGCTTCAGTTTATTCAGGCAACAGATTTTTTATTTTATTGTTGTTATTGAACGATAGAAACTTTGTATAGGTGAACAACTTTACTCACGAGCTGGCTTGGTGTGGTGAAATTCCTGTGTTCAGACTCTAACTTGACGATGAACTGCGACCACGACAAACTGATAAACGAAGACCGAATTGCGTGATTCGATTAATGAGGGATTACAAAAAATTCACAGGGAAAATTACGAGAAACATTGGGACAGACAAAAAAAGACGCGAAGGCTTGTTTCAGGCCACGGGGCTTCTGCGGACTGCTTGAGCTCCTGCGAAGAAGAAGTGAACTGCGAGCGGTTGCCCCCACCCAGCACCACCGCAGCCCTCCGCGGGTATGTAAAGGGCCAATCATAGTCGACCTTCAGGGGTTGGCCCAACACATCACCCTCGCAGCAAGTGTAGAGGTGCCATAGTGGTGTCAGTCCCATTGGACGAATTAAATCACACGCTGATGGTCCTATTTATTTACTTCCGAATAAATAGAAGTACCTATACCTCAGGTATTCTATATTTGACAGGGAAATCAATGGCACACTAAGGTCTAGGGGTATAAAAGTAGTTTAAACTTCACTCAACGCTCAATTTATAGTGTAAGCAAGGAACGTAGTTCGGGCCTGGTGTATAAGTTCTTAATCCAAGCTCATTTGGGGGATGGTTTTAACTTCAATCAGAGGTTTACACATTAGAAAACGTCAACTCAGCTCAAAATTCCTTCTATGTGGTACGCATTTTTTTCTTTTTGATTAACGTATTTTAAAATTTTGCTTCCGAGTCTATCTGAAGGTAGCGGAAGCACTGTTTTCACTTTCGAGGGAAAACAATTTTGGTCTCCCTATTCGAAATGTTCACTTGCCTTTTACGTTTTAGACCATTCTGAACAACTTTGGTTCCGTGTCTATCTGTGTGTGTGTGTGTGTCTGTTGTGTGTCCGCAAATCCTTGTTACAAGCTTATTCTCCACAGTTTTCATCCGATTTGGACCACAATATTCAACCGGTTCCAATGAAATTTTCAGGGAGTGTGCGGGGTAGGGGGTAGTCGGTTCCATAGCAGTTTCATCGTTCTTGGCTCAATACCCCACTCTGCGCATACGCAAACGTAAATTCCATTATGCGCCACTTTTCACGCCCTAGTCGTCCGATCTCGCTCAAATTTAGATGATAGTTGGAGGATGACGATTTGATCATTCCATATCATTTTCAACACGATTGAATCATTAATAGCTTCTGAGCATGGGCCAACGTGAAATCCTTGTAACGACCTTAATTTCCACTGTTTTCATTCGATTTCGATGAATTTGTCCGATAATGCGTAGGTTAGGTTGTAGATGGTCCCCTATCAGTTTCATTGTTGCCAAATCAATACTTCATTCTGCGCATGAGCAAACGTAAATTCCATCATGTGACATCTTTTCACTCTCTAGTCGATCGAGTTCGCTCAAATTTGGATGATAGTTGGAAGAAAATGATAGGTAATCGAGGGAGCTATGTGCCACACCCAACTTGGCAGACGTTTTTTGGTTTTTTTCATTTTGAATCAGGGACGTGAAGAGGGAATCGAGGCCCCAAGGCAAAAATCCTTCGGACTTCCTTCAGGGAAAAAACTGTTATAGACTACAAGAGATAACAATGGTTTTCACACAAATTTATTAAACTTACCTACTTATCTTTCGCGAACGTGTAGGTGCGTAGTGCAACATGTCTGTTTGTAATAACACACAGGAAAGTGGCTCCAGTCGGTCCTCTGACCGTCAGGAAAATGCGTCGTAAACAAACATGTTATGTCAATCCAACTGAATCTACTACACATTTCATTTGTTAACATACCATGTTTCTTTATATGCTACTATTTATGCATTACAAAAATATATGATTTCAATAATTTTTAAAATACGAAATAAGCTGACGTGTCATATTGAACAAACGTTTTCGGAAGAAAGTCCCCTTCCAGTGTGTATTACGTTCTACGAATGATGAGTGGAGGAATTCACAAAGCTTCACGGGAAACTTCAAAGCGATTTCACATCGCGATGATGAGTATTGACGAAACGAAATAGGAAAAGGCTTAACTTCGAAACCACGTAATCACGATCGTCGGGGAAAGGGGCCGAGAAGAGATTTATATGCTCGGAACCACCTGAAGGAACACGAGGCCAAGTCCTAAGCCCTAAGACCTTCCCAACGCCTCCGAAATTCGTTTCTTGTACTTGTCTACAAATGATAAGCCACTCTGTAAGGGTGTATGGAGGGAGAGGGGATGTGCACGTGCCGTGCACGTGTGATGACTTACAGCCCCCACCTATCCACCCCTTACACCGCGTTTTCACACGGAATATCTTCCTTATGCCGCCTCCCTTCCCGCGAAAATTAAACCGCCCGACGTCTCGCCGCGCATACATTACCTTCCGCACCCCCGCAGTATCCTAATCAACCCCCAAATCATCCTTTCAACAGTTGATCCTTACACACCCTCTTCCTTAACCTTTTTCATCTTTCTCCGTTTTTTCTCTCATCCCGTTTCATTCTTCACCCTCGTTTCCTCCCGACACTTTTCCGACCCTCCCCTGGCCTTCATCAAGCATTTCGTCAACTGCTCCATTACGAAACCAAATTACTCTGCGATGTCGCTTCTGTCATTTGACACGCTGAAGGTCACGAATGAGGTCATTTCATCATTCCCAGCATCAGCTCCTAACTTTATTGGCCTATTTAATTATGCGATGGCCAGTAATTCCTCAAAACTGCAAGGAAACTGGAAGGATTAAATGAATTAATTTCATTGCCAAGAAGAAGTCATTTCATTTTTTATTCAAGTAATTTCATTGGCACAGTTTTAGGCTCGCAAACTGCCTACCATATCCGACAGGTCTCTTAAAAAATAAAGTCAGATTATAATATTCATGGTTATTAAATATTAAAATTTCGACATCAACGTTCATAATGGGTTTATGTGTAAACCTTATCAGCAGTTCACTGACGGAGATGCTCAACTATCTATGTCGATATTCTAACCAAAACTGACGTATCGAATATTTATTCTCCTCGAAGTTATGATCGGAACGTACCATCCCAATATACTGGAATACCAACTGCGTTAATTGGTTTAGTACCAGAAAAAAAGTAAAGAATGAAAATCTTGATGTATTTCAATTTCTATTCAATAGTGAAGATTTTGGTATTATATTGAACTCAATTATTGCATCTAAGAAAACAAACGTACATGACTTGAGTAATGCGGAACTTCTTGTGTTGTTTCGACTAACTTCAGGAGGAGAACACATTGGGGAGGTAAGATTTTCATCAGCTGCATCATTACTTGTCTCATTTTTTGGATCTAGAGATGGTCAGGCAAGCGAGAGAGTCCAATATTCCAATGGGAAATCCTGATAACGTCTGAATTGGTTTTAATTGATAACAGAAAATACGCCACTAGAATTAAATGAAACGTACAGACATATCGTTGGAATTTACGTTTGCGCATGCGTCGAATGAAGTATTGATTAGGGAAAAACGAAACTCATACCTATAGGTAGACTTGGGAGCAATTCAAGAGATTAAATTCAGCATTTAGGTACTAATACTTCACTAGTAGGTACATCGCACGGACAATAGTTAATAAACTCGATTTCGCAACAGTATAACAAATTCCATTGGAACTATATCACCTGATAATTCTAATATTGGCATTATATCAGCTGATATTTACAGGGCAATTTTTATTTATTCCAGTATCACTATCTAGCAATCGTTGATGGAATTTATGGTTGATCGTCTAATCAATAGATTCACTAGCAGTGCATGATTTCTCTATCTTCTTGCGCATAAATTCGAAGTTCTATTCAACGTACAGCAATGCGGGTGGTTTTAATCGATTCAGTGGGAAATTTATCATTGACAAGCAAAAAATAATTACTGTTACTTGGAAAGTTTTCGAGATCTCGATTTTTTTAATGTTTAGCCCTTTAGTACAATCCTGTGGGGTTGATAAAAATTGATTCCAAGCTTTTAGGACCATCTAGACCTCAAATGTGATTTTTAACAAAGTTTCATATAAATTGGCCTAGTATTTTTGGAAAAAAGCCGCGGACGGACGGATTTTTTTATTTTTATTTATTTATTTTTATTTTTTTGATTCTATGCATCTTGAAACGTAAACTGAAAAATTTTCAGGGGGGAGTTAAAATTTTTCATTTCGATTACAAAGGTTCATAATAAACCAAAAACCTCCCGATATCCTTCCAGGCGCGAGAAGGTGATGTGCGGAATCTTGATATCACAGGTGATTCGGTGGCTCAACGTGTCCGAATCGAGAGCTGAAATTGACGGCGTAGCAACTGTTCGCTTCCCGTCGGCGGCAACACAAAATTTTTCTTTCTGGTTCACTTGCGAGATATCTTTTTACGTAAACGTCTATTTTTTATTTTTATTATTGAGTTCCACGTAACTTTTGTCACCTACAGACGATCAGTGAATCTTAGTTAGGTGTCGTATTTTATCTAATTTATTTCAATTTGTGGATGCCTCGATCGATGTCGATCTATACCTGTGATATGTATCTACTATTATACTTGGATTTCAGCTCTCGTTAAATGGGCAAATAATGTATTTTTATGAATAATTGAATTGTAATAATTTCTCTATGTTTTGCTAGTCAATGATACATATAATCCCAAAGAATCGCCACCCTCAACGCTGTACGTTGAACGGCTATTTTCTCTAATCAACCTACAGAAATACATTAATTGTAATCAATGTGCAAAGAACAAGCACAGTGATTCGAAACAGTATGCAGTGTAATCCTTTTACTTAAAGGGAAGATGACTTAGTCATAGATCATGTTGTTCCTCAACTTACGTATAAAGCGTAAAATTATGAGGTCATGGTGCCGTAATGCAGTGATCC